>CAWUFW010008846.1:197973-525473 GCA_963921515.1 Calotriton arnoldi
GCGGGGGTGGTTTGTTAGTGGGAGAAGCTCCTGTCTCTAAGGTGTGCAGACACACTGCGTCAGGCTCTGGTGCTGAGGATGGTTTGTTATTGAGAGAAGCTCATGCCTCTGAGCTGTGCAGACACACTGCAGCAGTCTCTGGTGCGGGGGCGGTTTATTAGTGAGAGAAGCTCCTGTCTCTAAGGTGTGCAGACACACTGCATCAGGCTCTGGTGCTGAGGATGGTTTGTTAGTGAGAGAAGCTCCTGCCTCTGAGCTGTGCAGACACACTGCAGCAGGCTCTGGTGCTGGGTATGGTTTGTTAGTGAGAGAAGCTCCTGCCTCTGAGCTGTGCAGACACACTGCATCAGGCTCTGGTGCTGGTTTGTTAGTGAGAGAAGCTCCTGTCTCTAAGGTGTGCAGACACACTGTATTATTAAGCTCGAGTTGTTGTTGAGGAGCTATGTCTCTGAGCTGCTGAGGTGCGAGTCCTACTGATAGATATAGTGCGCCCTTGAGCTGTGCCTTCAGCAGTGCACTCTGGGATGGTTTGATCGTGAGAGAAGCCCCTCCCTTTGAGGTGTGCATACACACTTAGGGTGACCAGGCGTCCCGGATTTGCCCGGACGGTCCCGGTTTTTCACCAGCTGTCCCGGCAGAATTCAGGAAATGTAGCTCCTGTCCCGGTTTTTAGAGAGGGTCGACAGAAAACGGCAGAAGGTGTTTTTTTACGTTTTACAAAGCAGGGATTGTTAGCATTTGTTTCAAGGAAGCAATGTAATTAACAGGCAAGCTTCTGGGTTCAAAAATTGCATTTTATGTATATTCTAACTGCCTGTACTGTAATTCTCTGCTGCGGAGCGCTGTCATTCTGGGCGCTCGCGTGAAGTAAAACTGTAGTCCTTCTTCTATTTTCGTGAAATGTCCCAGTTTTTGGCTTTACAATTCTGGTCACCCTGTACACACTGCATCAGGCTGTGGTGCTGGGTATGGTTTGTTAGTGAGAGAAGCTCCTGCTTCTGAGGTGTGCAGACACACTGCATCAGGCTCTGGCGCTAAGGATGGTTTGTTAGTGAGAGATGCTCCCGCCTCTGAGGTGTGCAGACACACTGCATCAGGCTCTGGGGATGGTTTGTTAGTGAGAGAAGCTCCTGTCTCTGAGGTGTGCAGACACACTGCATCAGGCTGTGGTGCTGGGTATGGTTTGTTAGTGAGAGAAGCTCCCTGCCTCTGAGGTGTGCAGCCACACTGCATCAGGCTCTGGCGCTAAGGATGGTTTGTTAGTGAGAGATGCTCCTGCCTCTGAGGTGTGAAGACACACTGCATCAGGCTCTGGGTATGGTTTGTTAGTGAGAGAAGCTCCTGCCTCTTAGGTGTGCAGACACACTGCATCAGGCTCTGGGGATGGTTTGTTAGTGAGAGAAGCTCCTGCCTCTTAGGTGTGCAGACACACAGCATCAGGTTCTGTGGATGGTTTGTTAGTGAGAGAAGCTCCTGCCTCTGAGCTGTGCAGACACACTGCAGCAGGCTCTGGTGCGGGGGGGGATTTGTTAGTGAGAGAAGCTTCCTGACTCTGAGGTGTACAGACACACTGCATCAGGCTCTAGTGCTGAAGATGGTTTGTTAGTGAGAGAAGCTCCTGCCTCTGAGCTGTGCAGACACACTGCAGCAGGCTCTGATGAGGGGGGTGGTTTGTTAGTGAGAGAAGCTCCTGCCTCTGAGCTGTGCAGACACACTGCAGCAGGCTCTGGTGCGGGGGTGGGGTTTGTTAGTGAGAGAAGCTTCCTGACTCTGAGGTAGGGTGACCAGACGTCCCGGTTTTCCCCGGACGGTCCCTGTTTTCGGAGCAGTGTCCCCGTGTCCCGACACTTTGCTCCTAATTACAGAAATGTCCCGGTTTTTGTGCAGTGCCCGGGTTAAACGGAGAAATGTCCCGGTTTTTAAATAGTGCCTCGCACTGAAACACTATTTAAAAACCGGGACATTTCTCTGCTTACTTAGCACAGGTGCTGAGACGGGTCTCTATTGGGACGTCCATTTTTGCCCTCAGGATGAAAAAACAATCTTACTGCTGCAGCAATACCACCCTTCACTGCCTTCAAAGAGACCCGTTATAGTTCTTTCACAGTCTCATCATCCCAGAACTGAAGCATTTTCAATGTTATGTACAACGAAGCCCAAGTTTGTTGCTTATTTATCTTATGCAGATAAGAACAACTGACAAAGCGAATAGTCCTGGCTTGTTGTAGGAGTAATGTTACATGCATAGCTGCCAAGGTTTCAGATTTCTATGTGTGACATTTTCATAATTTCAGAGTAATTATGAGTGACATTTTAACGACTATGAGTGGCACTATCTTGCGAGCAAAATCAAGATATTAAAACGAGGGAAACTTATAAATATCAGATATGACACCCATTTGAGCAACTAGAAATTCTACGTTAGCTGCTGCAAAGCGTAAGAAATAATGGTTAAACAACTTTCATTTATACTCATGTCTAAGTAAATATACTTAGAATCGTACAAATATCAGGAAACTCCTTGCAACATATTACATCAAGGCTCTCTGCACACTAAGTCAGGAGGTGCTTTTTATTTTTTTGTGGTTGTTTGTTTTTTGAGGCTTGTACCTTCAGCCTTTGCTGACTTATACTGGACCCTCTGGTTCCTCCCTCGTAATTAATGATGCTGCGCAGAGAGCATCACTCAGTCCAGGGCCTCTCTCCTAGGTGGGACTCAGCCCAAACATAATGTGCGAGGCCCTGCTAACAACACTCTGGTGGCTACTGTTGTTGGATGGGCCAGCAGAGAAACAACATAAAGAGTGCCAGCCTTTGTGGTGGCCCCCCTTCCTTCCCTGCAAACTAAAGTCAGAAGAACATCAGGACTCGGGCCACCCTCTGACGTCACATGAGTGACCCTGTGCCTCTCTCCAAGGTGGGACCCAGCCCAAAAAGATGTGCGAGGCCCTAACAACACTCTGGTGGCTACTGTTGTTGGATGGGCCAGCAGAAAAATCAACATAAAGATTGCCAGCCTTTGCAGTGCCCCCCTCCGTCCCAGCAAACTGAAGTCAGGAGAATATCAGGACTCGGGGCCACTCTCTGACGTCATGTGAGTGACCCGGCCCAACAGGGAACCTATGTCAGAGAGGCCCCAACAACATAAAACACACTTCACGCGGCGCCAGTCTTGCAACCCATTTCACCGTTTTGAGTAACACAGCAGGCGCTGCAGCTGCCTGATCACGCACTGCCATTGGCACCCAGGCTTAAAACTTAAACTTACTTGGGCTGTAACACACTCTGCCAAGGCTGGCCAGGCTGCAGGCACTGGTAGGCTCAGGCCGCGAGCCACTGCGTGCCCCGGCAATTCGGGTTTGCTGCTCAAAGGGCGCCTCCAGGCCGTGTTGTCCAGGCTGTGCAGTGAGTCATACTTTGCAATCCACAGGGAGCCCTGAGTGTCACCAAGTAAGGATATCACACCGTGCAATTAGCGGGTCACCCGGGTGACAGTCACTGAAACCTCGACGTCTCTGTCGGCTAAGTCTGTGTCACACACATGATTTGTCTGTAATTCTTCATCTGTGTCTGTGGAGGCGGCTGTCATTTTAGTCCCTTTTCCATGTCTATGACAGCTGTCAAATAGTCCTACTTTTATGTCGACCGTTACTGCAAACTGTAGTCCTACTTCTATGTCTATGAACTGTCCCCGTTTTTTGTTTTGAGAATCTGGTCACCCTACTCTGAGGTGTACAGACACACTGCATTATTAAGCTCGAGTTGTTGTTGAGAAGCTCTGTCTCTGAGATGCTGAGGTGCGAGTCCTACTGATAGATATAGTCAGGGCACGAGTCGGGGGTACACGCGGGTGGACGGTGTCCACCCACTTTTTTCACAGGGTGGATGCCGTCCACCCTGCCAAGACGGTGGGTCCCACTGACAAAGATGCTGAATTCGTCCCGGTGTAATTTCCAAACACCGGGACACTTTCAGCAGCGCCTGCACGTTATCTGCTTTCGATCAGCAACAACGTGCAGGTGGGGATGGACGGGGCTCTCTTATTTCTAACTCCTGCTGGGCCCATAACAAAGGCCGAATCCGAGGGGTCATCAGGCCTCCTTTTGTTGGAGTCTCTTGACTGGCAGCAGTCAGGAGCCTGGCACCTAGATGCAAATGCAGCAGAGGGGAAACAAAGGCTCACACCTTGCTAGCACTTCACATATACTTAAAAGAGGCAGCTTTTCACTTTGTTCAGGCACTGTTTAGGAGATATGCATGCACTGTAAGAACATCTGATGTGTTGATCTTTCCCAGTATTTGCACAAAATAAATAGCATTTATTTAGCGCTTACTACCCCTGAGGAGGCGTTTTAATAATTTAAATATCACTATTTTTTCTTTTAAAGCACTATGGGTAGAGGAAGCTTTTTCGCTGACAAAAGGCAACATTGGTGTATGTGATGCTTACAAAAGTGTGAATCTTCTGCCGAAATCAGGAGGGTTTGCAAGTATACTCGAAATGTGCTCAAATGTACTCATGATAGACCTGCTAAACATATATGTGAGGGCTTAAGATCTGATGTCACTTCTTGTGATGCCACTTCCTGTGATGTCACACACCGCGATGTCACGCGCCGTGATGCCACTTGCATACTGATTAATTAGGTTAGTCCCCCCACTTCTTTTTTTAGGACTTGTGCCCTAGATATAGTGCGCCCTTGAGCTGTGCCTGCAGCGGTGCACTCTGGGTAGGTTTTCTGGTGTTTTCTGGTGCAGAGCATGTATGATAGGCCCGCTCCCGCTCCTGCCTCAGACTCTGCCCGCTGAGGGTACTCTATCTCTGATAATAGGAAGCGCTCCTCCATCTGCATCCGGATGCCTTTTGTGCACTTCAGCTGCTGTGGAAGTGCAGCGCTTGTTGCTTGAAGGGCCGGCTCCAAACGTACCAGCAGCGCCTTTTGGGATATTTCCTTCTCCTAAGAAGCTGGATTTGCAAAGCTTCTGAGCAATTATTTCATGCAATAAAAATCTCTCCTGGCAGCCCGTCTATCTCATGCTCTCAGCCCGCTCCTCGCTTTCCTCCCTCCCTTCCTTGTTCTCTTTCTTTCTTCAGTTTCCCACTCCTTGCTGTGTCACGTGTCCTCACTCACTCCCTTTTATCTCTTTCTGTACTGAGTTTGCAGACGGATTGAAGGTTCCACCCACTGAACTCCGCATTCACATCTACATTTCCGTTTTCTTTCTTCAGGTTTCCTTATCTTTTCCTTTCTTATTCATTTTAATGTATTTCTTATGTTTTCCTGTATTTCCTAGTCTCTCCACTTTTCTTTTTTTCTTCCAAAAATCCGTTTTTTCTTCCTTAATCTTTATTTCGTTTTCCTAACCTTTCTCTCTTTCTTTCTTTGTTACATTCTTAGGTTTTTCTCTTCCCTTATCTGTTTTTCATTCTTTCCTTTTTTTTCCATTCTTGGTCTCTCTGTTTCGCTAGTACTTTTTTCCTGCTTACAACTTTTCTTTTACCCAATGTTTTTTTTTGTTTCTCTCTTCACTATTCCTCTCATCACTGCCTTCATCTCTTCCTTTCTCCATCTCTTTCTACTTGTCTTCATTGATGACCTTTTTGCTCCTTTTCTTCCCCTCTCTTCTTCCTCTCACACCCAGTGCTTAATTTAAGCCGGTGGATGGTGGTGGGTGCCACCGGCACTTATTTTTGGGTACCGGCCCCCATTTTACTGCATCACATATTTATAGAGTGCAAAAGAGGCAAAAACACACACGGAGGAAGAGAAAGAGGCAAAACCGCCACAAATGGAGGAAACAGGAACCTGCATGAGTGAGATAAATGCGGCTGCCCGCGGCCCATGCAGTGGGCCACCCTAAAAGGGTGGCCCCCCTTAGTGCCAATTAGGCACGACCATCACCCCTCTAGTTGTGGGAGTCGGGGAGGAGTCCCTCTGCACGGCGCACTAGACGCGTCACTTCCGGCGCTTAGAGGGTCGGGGGAGGGTACGTATACCTCCCACCTGCCTTTCTGGCGCCCTCTTTGCGCCGGACACGCCGTCACCCGCCCTACCGCTTACCCGGCGTGTGGCTGGTGAGCTGAGTATGTGGAACTTTGTAATGTTTTCTTTTGTGTTGCAGGAGGAGTTACAGGGCGATCTGGAGGCTGAAGGGTACAGAAGGGTACCTCTTCAGGAGCACAATAGGGGTGCCAGTGCCAAATCCCAGGAGTCCTCATGGCAGGTCCCTGGAAGAAAATGTCGGCGCCCGCTAGTCCTGGAGGGCGGTTGTAAACCTGAACAACCGGGGGCTTGCCTTGCAACGCTCCGCCCTGAAAGGGGCGTGAGTAAGATGATCCAATGGGTCACATGATCCTGGGAAGGGGATCACTCTATAATGCGTAGCACTGATTGGGTTCCCCACGGTGCAAGTTGGCTCATCAGGCGGGCAGGGCAGCATAGGTTAGTTACCGCTGCCTGCCCTTGGATCGCCCGTAAGATAACCCACCATATTGCATACTTTTGTATGGAATAAACCTGCAGCAATATTTTCCCAAACAAAAGTTGTGTTGTGTATTTATTTATTCGTCAGGCATGCTTTGGCAGTGGGTGGGGAGTGTTGCCTATAATGGCACTAGGGTCAGGGAGAGTCTGGCAGTGGATTAAAAAGGCATGTGGGGGATTTAAGACTACCAGCCTTGGTATTCAGCTCGTCTACATTTAAATGCACCAGCCCCGCCATCTGATCAGAGCTTCGGGCAGCGGCACTCTTTCTTTCACAAATTAAGCACTGCTCACACCGCTGGTTCCAGGATTCTAGATTTCTGTGGACGTTGAAGAATCATGACCAATCATGACCGGGCATTGAGGCTGCATGTGATTCACAGGCAAGAAACATGATCTGATGTCTTAAACATGGATACATTCAATCCGCACTTTTAGTATGTTAAGGAGAGCAAGCTAAAACATTTTGTAAAATTGTTTATATTTGACTCTGTTTCCCATGCACCGTTCTTATCGTAGAGACAGGCCTGTGGGAAGCAAAGACAACTTAAGGCCATGGGCAAAGTTGGCAATTGCCCAGGGCCCCCAGCTTCTAAAGGGTCACCTGGGAAAGTAAGTCTTTTCTCTATATCACCTCTGTTTATTTCTGTATTTCATCCTCTCTCCTTCTCGCTGCCTACCTCTGCCTCTTACTTGGACTTTCTTTGCCCAGGGCAATCGAAAAGATTATTGGGACCCCAGGGTAAGCATATTTCAATTGCTTTTCAGTGACCCCATTTCTGAAAGTGCTTTGGCATCACGGGGCTTAAATTAGTAGGAACTTGGTAATAAAATTCAAAATTATTCCAAAGAGGGCCCCAAAAGATATGTCTTGCACGGGACCCCAAAAATCTTTAGGATTGCACTGGTGGGAAGGCGGGCAGCTCTGAACTGTTTTCATAGTTTCATGGCGCTGTAAATAGGTATCAGACCCAGGGCATGATCAAAGGTCAAAGGTTAGTAAAGGGTAATTCGCCCGCCTCACACTTCAAAAGTTACAAATTACCTAAATACAAACACTGGCTTGAGTCTGGTGAGAGTGTTTTAACCTACTTTCTGTGGGTACAAATTGTATTAGGCAGTGGGATTAGCAGCTCGTTTCTGGGGTGAAAGAGCATGTGTTTATGGTGCATGAACACTTTGTTTAGTGATTTAAAGAGGGCCATACCTGTAGATTTTGAAGAGGACATGGAAAGTGTGTATTGGGCCGGTCTGTACCCAAGGAGATTGTGAGCTGCAGCAGTAGCCCCCTTCCCCACCTCACACTTGATTCAGACCTAGTGACAGGGCCTGGACTCAGCATCACATGAGCAGGCTTCCTTCCCACCTTGAACAGCCCTTTAAGTTTGCCATCACATGATCTGTAGATCAAGGGATTTTGTTGGCTTCTGTGCCTTGTTTCTGATTCGCTCCTCGAGTTAGACTTCTCATTGGCTTTAGGACTTAGGGTTTGGCTACTGATTGGTTGCTAGAGTTAGGGTTCTTATTGTTTGCTAGGGTTTTTAGTGGACCTAGGTCTTAGGGCTTGGCTACTGATTGGTGGATAGGGTTCTGATTGGTTGATAGGACTAGGGTTTTTATTGGCTCCAGGATATAGAACTATGGTCCTGATTCATTAGAGTTCAGGCTACGGTTCCCATTGGCCCAAGGTCATCTAATCGTTAGGGCTTTTTAACACTAGCAATCAGGTCATCCAGCCCAGGTGTCCAGGTAAAGGGCTGCATGTTAAGGGAGCTGCTTGTTTGGGCCCGAAAGGGACCTTCGGCCAGCAACTCTGCATCTCCACCATACAAGTTTCAGGTAAGCAACCACTCACTTACAAAATGTTTATCAGTGAATACTCCCTAAAATCCACCTATATAAAGTACACACCCCTGGTATACAAACAATCACTGTGTGATTTTAACTACAAATAAATCTCCTCATCAACCATCTAACTTTTCAAAAACAAAAACAACCACAACATCAACACCACAGAGCCTATTGCAAACAATTCAACAATTCAATAACCATGGTGGCTAAGTTAGGGATTGAGGGTAGGCCTTTATCATGTGCAACATACTATGGCCCAAATAATGATACTCCGGATGCTTTAATAAGGTTGGAATCTTGCCTCCTGGAGACCACGGCCCCTATTGTATTGGGAGGGGATTTCAATCTAGTTTTCAATAAAGATTTGGACAGAACATCCAAATTAAAATATGCGGGTTCTTCTAAGGCACTAGCTAGTCTGAAAAACATGATGATCAAACTTAATCTGGTTTATGTCTGGCGCAGAAAGATGGGGGCAGTGAGGGGCTTCACATTTTATAGTAAAAAAATATGGCGACCATTCCCATATTGATTACTTCCTGGTGGACCAGGACCTATATGATGAGGTTATAGAGGTAGCCCATGGTCCCGCTGTTCTTTCAAATCACTCTCCGGTGACCTTATCTCTAAACTTTTATCAAAACCCGGGCCAAAGGAGATGGACTTTAGACAGAACCATCTTGCTAGACGATGGAGTGGTATTAGATTTAGCTGACAAGACGACTGACTTTTTTAACGCATCAATCCGGGCAGCCGTGCAGCTGTATGTGAGATGTGAGATGGTCCTATGCCCGGATGCCTAGATGCCCGGATTGATGCGTTGACTCCAATGATTATCCCTTGCTACATCTTGAGATGACCGCACGGTTTTGAAAATTACAGCTATATATAGGATTATTTCAAAAACCAAATAATTTAAGAATATTATATTATTAAGAAGTCCTTATTCATCCATTAACGAGCATTTCATCTGCTTTCAAACAACAGGTCATTTGTAAACCTTCACTGGTTCCAAAGATTGATTTTGGTTCCATCCATAAAACTAATTTAGGAATTTCTGTGGCTGTCCTGAAGAAGGCGCTTAGCACGCCGAAACACGCGTAGAAAAATAATATTCATGTTTGGTTTCTGTATTAACGTTTGAAATACCTGGATCGAATTGTTTTATATCTGTCTGTATTATATATATGGTATGTTGTGAAGTATAGTATGTATGTCCTAGTTGTCTTACAACAACTTTTTATCATGAATTTATATTAATAAAATGAAGTTTTTTAATGCAAATGTTGAGTACACTGAGTCAATGTTCGTATCAATGAGCTGAGTATAGGTCTATATATGACTAGTTAATTGCCTAGGTCTCTTTTTCTCAAATGCATTTTCCCTGCCCTAGGATTTAGTATTCTCTGCAGGGGGTCCCATTTTTCTCAAAGGATCTGGAGAGGTACCAGGGCTACGAAGGGGGTTGGAGGATTTACAGGCAAGATATCAAGCTGTGTTAGATAAAAGGATATCAGACAGATGGAAAGTCAGTAAGCTTCAGCACTTTTCTTATGGCGAAAGGTGTAGTTCGCTGTTGGCATGGAAAGCTAAGACTGATAGATCGAAGAGTTTGATATTGAATCTGATGAACGGAGAGACTGGGGTACTTCTAAGTACTAATGCAGAAATTGGGGGGAAGCCAGGAGATATGTGAGCAGCCTATATAAAGAGGATATTCAACCAAGGAGGGAAGATATTGAGAAGTGGTTAAGGGGGATGGAGCTTCTGCAATTAACAAGGGAACAGAAGAACTTTTTAGGGGCAGAGATTACAGAAGAGGATATCAGGGTATAATGCAGGAGAATGTCCGCTGGGAAAGCAGCTGGGCCAGCTGGCCTCCCAGTAGAGATGTATATTCAAATTCTAGATAAGGTAACCCCCTTTTTGAAGGAAGCATTCAACGCAATATATATAGATGGTGAGGAAGTACCCTTATCTTGGTCAGAGGCAACAGTAGTTTTAATTTTAAAACCAAATAAAGATCCGTCAAGAGCTGATTCGTACAGGCCAATATCACTCTTGAATACGGATTATAAGATCTTTTCAGGGGTGGTTGCTTCAAGAGTAGCCCAGGTTATTAAGGGGCTTATACATACTGATCAAAGAGGTTTCATCTCTGGGAGGCAGCTCAATGAGCTTACGTATTTGATGATGGGGGTTATTGATATGGCGGAAGCCCAGAAGTTGCCTTTGACAGTAGTGGCAGTAGACGCTGCAAAGGCATTTGATCAAGTGCACTGGGTATATCTCTGGGAAAACCTTAAAAATTTTGGATTCCCACAAAATCTGGTGAGGGCGGTGCAAAATCTTTATAGCCTCCCGAAAGCTAGGGTGTTGGTAAATGGAGAACTTCCGGATTGGTTTTCCGTAACTAGAGGTACGAGACAGGGATGTCCCCTGTCTCCGCTTCTCTTTAACCTTTATATCGAGCCCTTTGCGCAACAAATCGGAGCAGATGCTACCATTATTCCTTTTAAGTCCCCTGAGTTAGAGGTGAAATTAGCGCTATACGCGGACGATTTGATTCTGTATACTACCAATCCGGAGGCTGCAATTCCTAATTTGATGGCAAAAGCTCAGAGTTTTGGAGAGATATCAGGATATAAGGTGAATATTGACAAAACTGAAGTAATGGGTTGGAATCAAGACAATAGCAGTAGGGGGGCCAAATCCCGAATGAGATACCTGGGCATAATAATTACACGTATACCAAAGGGAGTCACCGTTCCTGAGTGGAGATGGAGAGGAGGGAAGTAGAGGGTACTCTTGTCGTGTGCTACTCTGCTTGTGGGAGGCAGGGTGTCCTCATCTTGATGCCCTCACACACCCCGAAGGATGTCATGCTTCATCATTGGGCTTTTGCTCCTCATCGGGCCGGCGCTGCAATGCCCTACGGGTCCCCCGAAGGGTCTCTTTTTCGGAGATCTTTTGATGAAGCCGTATGGGTGCGTGGGTGTAAATGGCAGTGAAGTCCTAGAATAAATGAAAGGAGTAGAGATTCCCTTAGTGGGTAGGGTAAGATCCGGCGGAGACAGCGAGAGGCACACAGGTGACACAGCCCAGATGCACCGAGAGAACCCTCTCAAGTGACCCTCCCTGATCTCATGGGATCTTACCCTACCTACTAAGGGAATCTCTACTCCTTTCATTTATCCGGGGGCACCGAAATTTTCGGGCCACTGTAGATATAAATTTCTTATTTGGTCCTGACGAAGCGCCCTGGATCTCCCCCTGAGACCACTGAAGCGCGAAACATGTTGACCATTACATATGTCCACTAGGGACATATAATCACCCAGCTACCAAGGGACATAATACCCCTTAAAGCAGCTCCATACACTTTGTTTTAATAATGACAGAGGGATCACTTTATTAAAAATTAATCACCCTCCCTCCAGCCATTTTTTAATACACTTTCTAGGACTTCACTGCCACTTACACCCACGCACCCATACGGCTTCATCAAAAGATCTCCGAAAAGAGACCCTTCGGGGGACCCGTAGGGCATTGCAGCGCCGGCCCGACGAGGAGCAAAAGCCCAATGATGAAGCATGACATCCTTCGGGGTGTGTGAGGGCATCAAGATGAGGACACCCTGCCTCCCACAAGCAGAGTAGCACACGACAAGAGTACCCCCTACTTCCCTCCTCTCCATCTCCACTCAGGAACGGTGACTCCCTTTGGTATACGTTTAATTTCGGGAGCACGGGTCACCGGACCTTTTAGAATAGCTCTTAAAGTTCCCCTCTTTTGATAAATAGCATAATGTTTACACAGAAACTTGAAGAAATCCCCGCAGTTAACTGGAAAAAGGTGAGTCAGGAGGTTGGTAGTCTGCTAGTAAGATGGGCAAATCTACCATTGAATATATATGGTAGGGTAAACCTTATCAAGATGATTGTACTCCCAAAGATCACTTTTCTTTTTAATTCTGTGCCTCTTACGTTCCGGAGGGAAGATATAGCTAAACTTCAGGGAAAAATCGGCAGCTTTATCTGGTCATCAAAGGGACCCAGAATAGCATGGAAGAAACTGAGGAGAAAGCTGGAGGTGGGAGGATTGGCCTTACCCGATTTGCTTATATATTGCCAGGCATTTCCTTTTAAGAACTTCCGTATGTTATTAAATAAACCAGATAGTTCACCAATGGGGAAATTCTTTGAGGCAATGCTTGCTGGAGTGAGTCAGTGTCAACATCACTTCCTGTTTAAATATGGAGATCCGAAATATTTCAAGAAAGTAAGGTTAAAGATCTTGAAAACTGCTTTAAGAACATGGATGTTTATTCAGAGGATTCTGGGAGTTCCATATTATTCATCATGGGCACCGATTTGGGATTCACCGGGCACTCCTGAATGTTTGACTGATCAGCTTAGTCAACCCTTAAAAATGGCGGGATTATGTCACTGGGCAGACCTGAAAGCGGGATTAAGTTTAGTGGAGTGGGAGACTCTTTGTAACCTTACCAAAGATCAGTTAACGAGATTTAAGTATTACCAGTTAAGTTCCTGGTGGGTCACCCAAGGGTCGGTTGAAGAAGAGAAGGCAGAGCCATTTTTAGAACAGGCAATGAGATCTGGTTTATTGAAGAAGGATGTCTCTATTTGGTATTGGGCCTTGATGGAGGCAGATGATAAGAGCTTGTCAGACATCTCTAACCTGTGGGAGGGGGAAGGTAATATTGAGCAAGTCTGGCATACTTACTTTTCTATACTATATGCAGTAGTGAAACCCACCTCTCTCAAGAGAAACCACCTGTTTACTATTCATAGGGTGTATTGGTCTCCGGCCAAGCTTTCAAGGGTAACCGGGAATGCATATACCTGTCCAAAATGCATGGCCCCGTCAGCAGACGATTTACATATGTTTATGGAGTGTCCAAAGATCGCACCCTATTGGTTACTGGTATGCAATTTTATAAAGGAAGTGATCGGCCAACAGATCCAGGTAAGCCCTCGACTGATATTTTTTGGGCTGTATTCTGAAGCATGCATACGAGCAAACTCCGCTATATCTAAGTTTGTCTTTTATGTGGTACTGTTGGCAAGACGGGAAATTTGCAGGCTCTGGAAATCTGAAAATGCCCCATTGCTTGTGGACTGTCTTAGTGCTGTTAACTTCACAAGTCAAAACGATATTGCCTGTGACGGTAAAAGTTTGGAGAAGGTTTGGGCACTTTATGTAAACTGGAGACAACAACTAAGTGGGTCCGATGATTAAGCCAGAAATGCTGGAGGTCCCGGCTCCCCTTTTGCCTCAGTTTTTTTTCTTACAGGCAGGGAGATGAATGTGGAAACAGCAGTTCTCCTTGCGTGGGCAAGCTCATTTACCCCTCCTTTCCTCTGAGGGAAGCGAGATATACCAGCAAGAAGGTTGGCGGAATGAGGACAAAAAAAATAACAATTCAATAACCACAACCCAAATAACTTACAAAGACAATGTCACTTTCCAGAAGAAAACTAAAAAAATCAAGGGAACGTGATAACATACGATCACAAGGTTCTCTAATGATACATTCCCACACTCTACCCAAATCACCTGACAACATAGCAGTTACAACACCACTACCCGCCACAAAAGCCCTCCGTACACAAACATAACTCAAAATTCTAATTTCTCTAACCAAACCTCCCTTCCCACTCCACCAAAAGCCACAGCCACAAAACACCCCCAAACCAGCTATATCAAAATGACCTATGCCACACCATCCCCACCCAAATTATACCACATATCCCCTCAAGGACACAGGACATAAACAATAAAGGAACGCAGTGGCTAAAATGCCTATGATTCAACATAAAATCTATTCACAAACATTTTTTTAACATCTTGGCTGTACACTCAACAATAAACATGGCTCAGGGAAGATTCTGCACCCACATACCATGAAGCCAACCCATCTGATTTTCTCATAATTAACAAAAATCGTATTGACAAAATTGGAGAAGGCCTGGCTGTCATTCATTAAAAAAAATTCGAATTACAACACTTAAAATCCTCACCATGGATGGCTATGAATACTTGATAAGATGTCACTCCACTCCAGCCCTAACATATTCCTCCTCTTAATATATAAACAACACGCAGCAATGCAAACTTTAAAGATGTCTTACTTGATACAGTAACCAACACCCATATGGACCATCCAAATCTATACGTTCTAGGAGACCTCAACATATGGTTAGACAACAAAAATCTAGCCACAACCACAGCTATCACAATCAACCATGAAGCCTTCAAACACCAAAAAATCATTTTTGGCCCAACTCGCTGCACAGGTCAAACTCTAGATGCCATCTTTGCACCCTTAGGATAAGCCAGAGTTACAGAGAGCTCGCATATAAGCTGGAACGATGCCAACATCATCACTTTCAAGATCAGCACACCTATTACTGAGAACATCTCCAAGACACTAACCACCCAAAACAAGAAACAATCTTACAGACAAACTAGATATCCACCAACTCAACAACCACCTTGAAAGAACCCCAATGGACAGGCAGCCAAAAGGCATACACACATTCTACCACTGGATCTCCACTGCAACTGCACTGGACAAACAGACACCAACAAAAACTACATGCACCTCATGGGTTAATGACAATATCAAAAGAATGAGAGCATAAGTCAACATATTACAACGCAAATGGAGAAAATCAGGAGATGAAACAGACAAAAGCACACTACACTACGATAACAGAGCCTACGAAAGAGCCATTAGAATCACAAAAAGACACCACTACTCCCTGTGCATAACTGAAGCATACTGCCCATCCAAAGAACCCAGTAAACACCACAACCACAAGACTCTGTGACAAAATCTCCAATGAACTAATTTCAGAAATTAAAAAGATTGAAAATTATCTTATGGAGAATGTGGACAAAAACACATGCCTGAACCGACATAGAAAGAGACAGTATAATCTTCGTTAATGCATACTTTCAATACCCTGTCATAAGTAGATTTCCTCTATATTATTATTGCAGCCTGACCATCAGGATCACATTCATACCCAGCACTGCCAAAAATCTTTAAAGGCATCCTTCGCTAAACTGTGCAGGGCTAGTCCTCTGACCTCCTGGTCAAAGACCTGCTCTCTCCCCCAGCAGCTCCGAGGTAGTGCTGCTGCTGCTGCCGCTGCCCCTGTGCAGGTAGGTGTTCGAGGCCCTCCTCTACCCTCAGGCTCCTGCCTGCGCCTCATCCCTGGTGGCCCAGTGGGAGAGCCTTGCTCTTCTGCTGGCCGCTGCTGTCTGTCTCTGTGTTTGTGCCGTTTTTCTGTCTTTCTGTGCCCATTTTTCTGTCTTCCTTCTAGCCTCTTCACTGTATTGTGCCTGTCTTGTCATTGTACCTGTGCCTGTGTGTTAATTTAGCCGTTTTTTCTGTCTTCTGTGCCCGTTTGCTCTCCGTGCCCTTTCCCGCCACTGCTGCCCCGGCGGCCCCTCCCCCCCTGCCGGTTCCCACTCCCGCCTCCCAGCTGCGCTTCCCTCCCTCCTCCCCTACTTAATGGCGGCCGCTGCTGGGATGACCGATCTAGACCTCTGACCTCCTGGTCAGAGACCTGCTCTCTCCCCCAGCAGCTCCGCGGTAGTGCTGCTGCCACTGTGCAGCTAGGTGTTCGAGGCCCTCCTTCACCTGCAGGCTCCTGCCTGCGCCTCATCCCTGGTGGTCCAGTGGGAGAGCCCTGCTCTTCTGCTGGCCGCTGCTGTCTGTCTCTGTGTTTGTGCCGTTTTTCTGTCTTTCTGTGCCCGTTTTTAGGTCTCGCCTGAGCCAGCGCATGCGCTGCTCTGGCGAGACATTTAGTGTGTGGGCTTTTAAAAGTGCTACCACAGCTTTTTGGCTGGCATACAGCGTGCGGTTACGCGCACAATGACGAGCAGAGGCGCCATCTGGCTTTCCTCTCTCGTCATGGTGCGCGCACATCGCACACCACTCGCCAGCCTGCTTTCACTTTTGCCGTTGCGCGCGCCACCTCTCTCCCACCGCAGAGCGCGTCCCGCTCCTCCCGCTGGCTGCTGCTGCTCCCGGCGCCATCTGGCTTTTCTCACCTTCTGACTTTATTTTTCTGAGTGCAGTTTGGCCTCTTCCACTGGTATAGGGTGCTGGTACTGTTCTTGTGCACTGTACAGTGAATCGCTTCTCTGTGACAGCAGCAGCTTGTTTTATTTTTAACATCGATCCTCTCGGACACATGCACACGCGCACCATGCCTCCTCCGTGGTTTCCTAACAAAGGTGGTAGGGCGGCACTCGGCCTGCATGGAAGTTTGGGGGCAGTGCATCAAAAAAGTGTAATAAGGCAGTAACTTTATGAAAAACGTATTACTGTGGCTTTCTGTAATGGCTCATTAAGCCTTACAGCGCGAATCACTTTGATTTCCATGCTCCTCCACCCCTTGCTCTCTGCTCTCACTACCCCCTCCCTTCTCCCCTCCCTCCTTGTCAGTTACCGGGCTGAATTTGTGCAGCCGATGTTTCTTAATGCATTACAGTATATTTTTTAAATACTTTGGCTACAGCTTGTCATGTTTTGATTCCATGGCCTTCTTCCAAATTGTTGTGTTTTTCAAACACAAGAGCATTTCAGTCCCACAGTCTTCCGACTGGATGAGTTGTATCCTTCCACAGCTGACTTGTGGAGTCTTTCCTTCACTTTCCTTTTCTGCGTTTCTCCCCTGTCCGCTTGTTTGTCCTGACACTTCTATTGTAGCAACGTGGTCCGAGCCCTCCAAGGCTTCCCAGACTGCTACTTTTGCCCCAGGCCTGCTCCTTCACTCGGCAGGCGGGTAATTTCCATGACCTCACCCGAGCCCACGGACCTCCGTAGTGGCACCCAGGAGATCACACCAACTTTTGGCCCTCCCAGGACGTTCCAGAAGTACGGCCTCAGGACGGCTTCAATGTTCCTGTGGTGTTCGTTGTGCCGGTAGGCCCCGCCCACTGGTGCAGCCGCTTCAGGCACTTCCTGGTTGCTGGGCAACTGGGGGTCGGCGGCGTTATCGCATCGGCTCCTCGCAGCCAGGGCACTCCGACTTGGTGCACTCAGCACCAGCCTATGGACGCATACTGGCTCAGCAGCAGTTCTCCCAAAAACGGAGCACTTCCCCCGCACTTGTCAATTGCACAAACTAGTGCTCCAACCTCCACCACTCACCATGCAATTTCACTGTGGAGGGCACCGCACGTCACCGGGGGTGCACACACTCACCAGCTGCCAGGGGGGAGGGGAGAGAGCACTTCCTTAACAAGCTCTCCCTCCTGCTGCTCCACACACCAAGGGCCCTTTCACCAGCGCTCGTCACGTGCTTCTCAGCACATCAGCCTTCTCATATTTTCTTAAGGCTTTCGTCAGGACCAAGTATGTTTAGGTGCTCATTGCGACTCCTAATAAAGCGGTTAACTTACCACTTAAGTTTTTTTAAATCAGATCTTTCGTATCTGAAACTTCAGAATGCCGTTTTATAGTTTCCTCAGGATGCCGTAGAGCAGTATTGAAACCTGATTCGGTTCTTACAAGTCAGTGACTTGTTGTGTCTCTATGCGCTGTCCCGGTAGGCTGAAACATGTTGACCTACTAGTACGGTAGACTAGTAACTGGGTCTACACACGCACCACCTTTACATTTTAATTTCTCACATCACTGATTTTCTGAATAAAATTCTGTGTCACACAGTAATGTAGGGAATTTTAACCTCACTGCACTTGAGCACATTCACGCCCTTTTTTAATCTCTGGACACTACTGGCAAATCAGTTGGTCTACCTCCAGATGGAGGACAGCATATGTACTATCTAAAAACCCTATGATGATGCTGTAACAGTACACCAAGGCGGAGAATCAAGATATACCGCCATTTGTCTGTGTACGTTTATGAGGGTTTTTATACGGTTCCACACTACCAAGACCCTGATTTCACAGGACAAGTGATCCATTCTCCCCCTGATTTCATGAACTAACCATTGGAAGCCGAATGGATCACAGCTTCTCATTCCCTCCACATTGATTATTACATATGTTATATCAAGGCCTATGTGAAATCTGGTCAATTTAGTAGCACCTAGGTGCCTTCTTCATGACACTTGTACATTCCTAAAACACATCAAACATTCCCGTTATGTAAGGCTTTCTTGCACAGAGAGGCGGTATCAAAGGCGCTCATAGAGAACACATATGCCAACAGTACTGGCACATGTATGCAGAGGAATTTATCGGCACACTACTTATTCACACCGACAACATCACCAACAAGCATTGGCATAGCCAATAGGTCTCGCCTTTGGGACCTTATAAGTGTTTAGCCATGCAACAGTTGGTGTTGTTGCACTAAGGATATTGTGCTGCATACCTAAATACTTATAAGGTCCCAAAAGCGAGACCTATTGGCTATGCCAATGCTTGTTCTGTCTTCCTTCTAGCCTCTTCACTGTATTTTTATTGTGCCTGTCTTGTCATTATACCTGTGTGTTAATTTAGCCGTTTGCTCTCCGTGCCCTTTCCCGCTGCTTCTGCCCACGCGGCCCCTCTGCCGGTTCCTGCTCCCGCCTCCCAGCTGCACTACCCTCCCCTACTTAATGGCAGCTGCGCGCAGTGGGTGAGCCGCAGGCGCGCCCGACTGCGCCCGTTCACGACCCGACCGCGGCCAGCGCCAGGAACCCTGGATCTGCGACCTCCCACCGCTACAACTCCGCTGCCCTCCTCGCACTCAACCCCGGAGGGAACAACAACTGCCAGCGATCGACGCTGAACACCACCCACGGCCAGTTCTCCTGCCGTCACTGCCACCAATCCTTCACCGCCGACCGCACCCCCACGGCCCCCGCACCGAACGTCAACAACACCAAAGCCCTGAAGTGCATCCTCCTCAACGTGCGCTCCCTGAACAAACACGTCATAGAGATCTGGGACCTCCTCGACACCCTCTCGCCAGACGTCGCCTTCTTTACGGAAACCTGGACCAACGCCTACTCCGCGCCCGACATCCCCACCGCCATCCCCGATGGATACAAGATCGAGAGGGAGGACCGCCTCAACCGCCCAGGAGGAGGACTCACCATCATACACAAGAGCTCCCTCCGACTCTCCACCTCCACCACGAAGGACTCCTTCCTCACCACCAAACACCTCCACTTCCAGATTCAGACCAGCCCCAGAACCTCACTCCACGGCACCCTCGCCTACAGACCCCTCGGACCCTGCGCCTCGTTCGCCACTACCATCCCCAACCCCATCTCACCCCACGCCATCGCCTCCATGGACTACATACTCATCGAAGACCTGAACTTCCACCTCGACAACTCCAGCGACCCCAACTCCACTGCCCTCCTGGACAACCTCGCCAACATCGGACTGAAACAGCTCGTCACCACGCCCACCCACAAGGCAGGACACACCCTCGACCCCATCTTCGCAGGAGGTAACAACATCCATTTCAGCCACACCACGCAACCCCCTTGGACAGACCACCACTGCATACACTTCCACGTCAACAAACCCACGCCGCCCAAACCTGCACCATGCCCCCACGAAGGAACTGGAGCAAAGTCACTGAGGAACAACTCAACTCCACCCTCAACCGCGACGCCCCCACCACGTTGACCGATGCCAACCTCGCAGCCACAGGACTCCACACATGGATCTCCAGCTGCGCAGACAAGCTTGCACCACTGTGCAACCCCGACAGACAACGCCCCAGGAAAGCCACCTGGTTCACCGCCGACCTCCAAGAATCCAGACGCACCTGCAGACGTCTTGAGAAGAAATGAAGAAACAGCAAAACGCCAGAAGGCCACACCACCTACAAAAACGCCATGACGTAATACCACCAATCAGATCCACTAAAAGGACCTTCATACAAAACAAGATCCTCGCCAACACCGGCAACTCCAAGCAACTCTTCAGCATCATCCAGGAATTCCCCAAGCCCCCCAGCAAAGCCATGGACATCACCCCTTCCCAGGACCTCTGCGACAAGCTCGGATCCTACTTCCATCTGAAAATCAAGACACTCTACGACAACTTCAACGACCAGACACCCAACTCCGAATCCACTTCCTGTTCCAGCAACGCCATCCAGCCAACCATCTCCTCCTGGACCCCAGTCACCACCGAAAACACCACTTCGACCATGAAAGGCATCCAATCAGTGGCCCCCACGGACCCCTGCCCCCCGCACATTTTCCACAGAGCCGCCACCGCCATTGCCCTCGAACTACGACACACCATCAACACCACCTTCAAGACCGGCATCTTCCCCGACGACTGGAAACGCACAGAAGTCAGACCCCTGCTCAAGAAGCCCTCAGCAGACCCCACCGACCTCAAGAACTACCGACCCATCTCCCTCCCCCCCTTCGCGGCCAAAGTCACAGAGAAGACCGTCATTGCACAACTAACCAAATTCATCGAAGAAAAGTCCATCCTCGACCCTTCCCAAGACGGATTCTGCAGCAACCACAGCACCGAAACCGCCCTACTCGCTGCCACAGATGACTTCTGCACCCTCCTCGACCAAGGACACACCACAGCCCTGATCCTACTCGACCTCTCTGCAGCGTTCGACACCGTCTCCTACCACACACTCACCGCCAGACTCCTTGACGCCGGCATACAAGGAACCGCCCTCGACTGGATCCGCTCGTTCCTCACCGGCAGAACCCAAAGAATCAGACTACCACCCTTCCTCTCCGAACCCACGGAAATCAACTGCGGAGTGCCCCAAGGATCATCGCTCAGCCCCACGCTCTTCAACATCTACATGGCCCCCCTCGCCGCCATCGTCAGACAGCACAGACTCAGCATTGCATCCTACGCCGACGACACCCAACTCATCCTCTCCCTCACCAAAGACCCAATCACCACCAGACTCAACTTCCAGGAAGGAATGAAGGACGTCGCATCCTGGATGAGCAGAAACTGCCTGAAGCTCAACTCGGAGAAGACAGAAGTCCTCGTCCTCGGACCCTCCCCCGCGGCATGGGACAACACCTGGTGGCCTACCGCCCTCGGCAGACCCCCCACACCCACAAACCACGCCCGAAACCTCGGCATCGTACTCAACTCCTCCCTCTCCATTACCCGACAGGTCAACGCCGTCGCCTCCAGCTGCTTCAACACCCTCCGAATCCTCCGAAAGACCTTCAAGTTGATCCCCCACGAATCAAGAAAGGCCGTCACCCACGCGCTCATCACCAGCAAACTGGACTACGGAAACACCCTCTACACCAGGATCAACAAGTCTCTGATCCACAAGCTCCAGACCATATAGAACACCGCAGCCAGACTCGTCCTCGACATTCCTCGACACGAGCACACCACCCAACACCTACGGAACCTCCACTGGCTCCCCATTGAGAAGAGAGTCACTTTAAAGATACTCACCCACACCTACAAATGCATCCACAACACCGGACCCCAATACCTCAACGAGAGAATCTCCCTCCACGTACCCAAGAGAAACCTCCGATCCGCCGACCTGGTGGGGAAATCCCACACATCCACAGAGCCAGAACAGGTGGAAGAACCTTCTCCTACAACGCAGCCAAGACCTGGAACGAGCTCCCGCTCAACATCAGACACGCCCCCTCCCTGAACATCTTCAGGAAGACTCTCAAGACCTGGCTCTTCGACTGAAAGGAGCTGCTTACCCCCCTCATCCCCCACAGCGCCTTGAGACCCTCACGGGTGAGTAGCGCGCTTACAATTCCCCTGATTGATTGATTGATTGTAGCCAGATGCCTACTCAACAAGTCCCTGGAAGCAGGTTTATTCTCTCCTGAGCTGGAAACCTCCTACATTAGACCTCTCCTCAAAAGGAAGAAACATCCACCCATGTGGCCCAGCAAACTACAGGCCCATATCAAATGGACCATTGTTTGGAAAAACAGGCATAAACAGAAGTGTTTATTCACAGAACATTATGGCTTACTGTCAGACCAACAGTCGGTTTTCGAACAGGCCGAGGCACAGTCAGCCATCATATCCATCTGGGATGATCTAAAGCTCACAGTGGACAAGAACGGAGTCACTGACTTGTTGCTTCCGGATTTATAAGCTACATTTGACACTGTCCTCCACCAAACTTTACTGCAAAGACTCCACAATCTCGGAATCTGTGGTAATTCTCATCTCGCAGACAGACAAAGCATAGTCTGCCTACCACCTTTCACATCACCTCCTCACACACAACACTGTGGTGTTCCTCAGGGGTACATCATATCCCCTCTATTATTCAACATCGACCTCACCTCCTAACCAAATTCTGATTAAATCATACAACCTCACCTGTTACAGCTATGCAGATGGCACCCAAATTATTTTGAAAATGAATAGCCTGAAAGACATCTGCAATAAAAAACTTGATGACTGCTGTCGAGCCATAAACAGATGAACGATGAACAACCATCTAAAGCTAAATACCCAAAAGACAGAGATTATGACCTGTGGACAATGGCAAAAGCATAAGCCTACAGCCATAGGAACCTGAAATCCCCTCCAAGAACATCAAAAGAATTTAGAAACTTAGGAGTAACCATGGGTTCAGACCAGAGTGCCTTCTACTCAATGGAGACGCTATGGGGCATATTTACAACAGAATGGCGAAATGTGGCGTCAAGCAAAAATTGCTGACATCACGCTTCGCCATTCTGAAAACGCAGGGATGCGCTGTATTCACAAGAATGCGGCACGCCCCTGCATTTCCCTTAGCAGTGGCACTAAATCTAGCTGACTAGCGCCAACGCAGGCACCCTTGCACCATAGTGCAAGGGTGTCTGCATTGGGGGGAATGATTGTGTATGTGCAGGAATGTGTCCGTTCCTGCACACAAACAGTCCAGAATGCACATTTGAAATTCCTATGTGTGCTGCATTGTGCAGCACACATAGAAGCTGCAAATCGTCATTTTTTTAATGGTTGTTTATGTGCAGGAAGGGAAACCTTCCTGACAATACACAATCTTTCATGACAATTTGCACAATGCAGCACATATAGAAACAGCAAAAACGAGGAGAAATTAATAATTTCTCCTTGTTTCTCCATGTTTAAACCAGGTTTTCCCTGGTCTTAATTTTGGCGCTGCCTCTAATTTACGTCACCCTTGTAAATAGGGGGCAGCGTCAAAATCAATGGGTGATGCGGCAGAACGCCCACCCCAACACCCATTGCACGCCCCTTTCACGCTAAGTGATGATGACCTCTCATTGCCAGAGGTCGAAACGCCAACGGCAATAGACGTGTATAGACTCCATCCCTCAAATTGCAACACCAATTTGAAGCAGTTATGTTTTTTTTATGTGTAATGCACTTTTTTTTGCCATTTTATCACTTATATCACTGTACTTTTCTTCACCTATGTGTGAGCACTGGATCTCGTTACAAAAAACAAAAAATGAATAATAATGAAAAAGTATGCAGTGACTGAATAAATTGTGCTACAGTATTGATTGCCGACCTTGGGTACTTCATGATGTGCCTTTTAATGAATGAGGATATAATGTTCTCTCATTGTGATTGGTGTCCTATCGACTCATTGTTTTTCCTATACCCAGCCTGTACCTCAGCACACCCGCATTCATTACACGCAAAATACAACTCACCCAAAATGCTGCTGCAAAGCTTCTTCGCTGCCTTCACCCAAGAGTATGCAGGACTCTACTCCTGCAATTGACAACTGGTGACCTATAGCTAGAATGGCAATGTTCAGGGCACTCAGCATCGTTCACAGAGACTCCCAGGGAAAAGGTCTGCAATACCTACAAGTTACATTCAAGAAAAACAACCCAAACAGAACACTGTGCTCCAGCCTTGCACCACCGATCATCAACCACCTTACTGTAAGAAATCTGAAAGGAGGCACTGCTTTCTCAGTACAAGCCAACAAGCTCTGGAGCTCACCACCAGCTAGGAGAATAGACACTTTCGAAGACAGTTCCAAGCATGCCGCTGTTTCCTAGATAACTGCACCACCTACACCTCAGCAACAGAGCCCAGAAAACAGTCACACCCTCAAGCACAATCCTCAGCTTACAACACAGAAAGTGGAAACAACTCAACCAGCGAACCACTTTCCATAGGCAGATACGCTAGGAAGGGTCGACTTATGGTTAGCTTGGTGTTATATAGTTGTGTACTTGCATATAGGACAGTTATGGCCCACAATAGTACCAAGACCATAATAAGCAGTGGTCACCTGTAGATTGTAAAGTATACCTCTTAAATGCACATAAGACATGTCTGCTATGAGGGTTATCCATTACCAGCATTATACAGCTGAAAAAAGCAGCCATCACCAAATGAGCAGACATGGAATAACTGAATGCATCTGTCACATATTGCTGGACTTTAATATAGTCCCCCACTGCAGGTTCCAAATATCTATATAATCTGACCGCTTCTTTACATCTCACTAGAACACTCAGATATGGGATGATTATAAAAATGCTCGTCCCAACATATACCCCCACTTTTCTCTCCCTCCAGACATGCCAGCTCAGGACCACATCTATACACGAAATCTAAGATTGGACAACCCAGTGCAGTAACTAGCTACGCAGACAATATCATAGGAAATTCCATGAAGGGACCTGCAGAGTTGTATAAAGCTACCACCATAAAACTGTGTGTCTGTCTCTCACACTTCATCATCCAACACACTGCTACACGCTGCATCCCATAACACCATAACAGTCCCTCAGTGTACATCACACGAGACGAAAACACCTTCCACGTAGGATCAAGACAAAGACAACATCCTTCCTACCTGCAAGCAAGCACTTCAGTGCCCCACATAGGGGTAGTAAGCGCTTGCTAGACCTGGCATCTTTGGCTTGTTTTTTCCCTGTCTTTTTGCCTCTGAACTCCTGTTTTTGACTGTGTGCTACATGTTGTGTTTGCTGGTTTTAGGACTCTGGGCACTTTACAGCGGCTGAGCAGTGCTAAAGAGCTCCCTGTGTAAATTATAGTTGTGATTGGTTTATCTATGTCTGGCATATTTGATTTACGAAAAGTGACTAGTAAAGTGCACTGTGTGTGCCCAAGGCCTGTAAATCAACTGCTACTAGTGGGGCTGGAGCACTGATTGTGCCCCTCTACATGAGTAGCCCTGCAAACCTGTCTCAGACCTGCCACTGCAGTGTCTGTGTGTGCAGTTTAAACTCCATGTCGGCCTGGCAAGTGCACCCACTAGCCAGGCCCAATACTTCTGTTTCACTACATATAAGTCACCCCTAAGGTAGGCCCAAGGATGCCCCATGGGCAGGGTTCAGTGTATTTAAAATGTAGTGATATACTGCTAATTTTGTTCTTCATTATTGCACGGACTATCTCTCCTATAGGGTAACATGGGGATTGCCTTGAAATATCTTTTAAGTATAATTTCCCATTAGGAGCTGATAGAGATTTGGAGTTTGGGGTCTCTGAACTCACAATTTAAAAGTACATCTTTGGCGAAGTTGTTTTTTAAATTGCGTGTTTGAAAATGCCACTTTTAGAAAGTGTATATATCAAAATGAGCAACCCAATATACCCTTTTGGGCTTGGGTAAATAAAGGTAGGGTAATGTTGCCAACAAGGGGTATATTTCCTAGACGTGTTTTATTGACATCCACAATGAACGAAAGGTACAGTGGTCAATTTGTATTAAAAAATAAAATAAAGAATAAATCCATACAACCGGGTGTGTTACTTAAGTCAATTATATTGTATTTGAAACACAAAGATTACAAAAGCAGTTCCAAAAGTAAAAAGGTACTTCAAGGGTATTGATATCAGGAGCAATAGGTTCTTAACACTGACATTTCACTAGTCATCAGTACTCAAAAGCCCATTTCCTAAGCATAGGAACAAATTCACCTGGATTCAATCTTAACAAACACTGAAGTAAAATGGGTTAAGGTGGTGACGTTTCGGTCTCTGTTGAGATTAATCTACGAGACCATCATCAGGACAAGATGTTTCAGAAGATTGGAGACCTCTAGATACAATAATCTGGGAGATAGTACAAAGGCGGCAAGTGCAGTTGAATTGCAGAATATGGAAATGACAAATGTGTTGCCTATCCAGTCTTGATTGTCTTAATCCGGATCGCTAAACATGTGGAGAGTGCTTGGCTATTGAGTGAAAGCCTTAAGAAAATGCACCATGGTAGCTTCTAACATTTGGTAGCAAGCGTACGAGGACCGCTGATTGTGACTGCGGCCACTGCTTCTTCTGAACTGCGACACTGATTAACCCAAGCGTGTCAGTGAAGGCAAATCAGTAAGCCTCCATCCAGGGTAGACTGGGATGTGGCTGTATTCCTCAGGGGGAAAGGGTGGTCCGTTATGGGGTTCTAGCGCTCAGGAAGTAAGGGTGGGCCTGGATGAGACCCTAACGGATGGGCCAGGATGGGGCTCTATCCCTCAGGAAGAAAGGGTGAGCTGGGATGGGGCGCTATGCCTCAGGGAGAAAGGGCGGCTGAGATTGGGCCCTAATGGGCGGGCCAGGATGGGGCCCTAAACTGCAGACCAGGATGGCGCTTCATCCTCCAGGCAGAAAGGGTGGGCTGGGATGGGGCCCTATCCCTCAGGCAGAAAGGGTGGGCTGGGATGGGGCCCTATCCCTCAGGCAGAAAGGGTGGGCTGGGATGGGGCCCTATCCCTCAGGCAGCAAGGGTGGGCCGGGATGGGGCCCTATGCCTCAGGCAGAAAGGGTGGGCTAGGATGGGGCACTATCCCTCAGGCAGAAAGTGTGGGCTGGGATGGGGCCCTATGCCTTAGGCAGAAAGGGCAGTCTGGGATGGGGCCCTAAGGGGAGGACCAGGATGGGGCATATCCCTCAAGAGGATAGGGGGGAGCTGGAATGGGGCCCTAAATGGTGGGCCCGGATGGGGCTCTATCCCTCAGGAAGAAAGGACGGGCTGGGATGGGGTCCTAATGGGCGGGCCAGGATGAGGCCCTAACTGGTGAGCCCAGATGGGGCTCTATGCCTCAGGAGGAAAGGGTGAGCCAGAATGTTTTGTCTCCATCCCATTCTACCATCTCTACCCTTTCCCTCTTTCTGCCTCCTTTTCTTACCACTAACTCCCTTCTCTCTGTCTCCAACTCTTTCTCTCACCCACTGGACCCCTCTTCCTCGCCATCCTTTTCTCTCTCGCTGCTAATTACCCTGTCCTCAGCCCCCCAAAACTCCTCTAACCGCCCTCCCTCGGTGCCCTGCGCTGTCTCTCACCACTAACTCCCTTTCCCTCTGCCTCCTCCTCTTTCTCTCTCCCTCCTCCCACTTCCCTCTGCCTCCCTCTCACACATATTATAATTTCTCTGGCTTCCTCATTCCTCTTGTCTCTTCCATCAGAGCTCTGCTAACTTTCATAATTGCTCGGAAAATTGTCCATTATAAAGAATCGAATTTACAGTTCATGCACTAACTGGTGAAGAATGTGTTGAATTAAGGACGTTTGGTTTTGGGAAGATTTGCTCTTTTGTCTTATAAGTAATGGAAAAAAAGCAATCAAGTGGTGGAGTGTCATGGGGGCTTTGAGAACAGGGTAGGGCAGGAAGAGAGCTGCGGGGAATCTGAGGAGAACTAAGGAAGAACAAGAAGAAAGCGAGGGGAGGAAAACGCCTGAGAAGAAGAGAAGGTTCAGGAGTAAGGATGAACCCAAGATTGAGAAAGGAGTCATAAAGAGAAAAAGAACAGGAGAAAAAAGAGAATGTGTCAGTGACAAACAGAGGAAGAGAGAGAAAGAGAAGAAGCAAAGGTAGGAACAATACATGAAAAAGAGAAGCAGGGAAGGAGAGGTCATGAAAGAAGTAAGGAGAGAGAGCAAGAGAAGTCAAGCTTGAATACATGGAGACCGAAGGAAAAGAGAAAGTGGCAGTGAAAGAAAGGAGACAGGAAAATAAAGGAGGCCCGAAAGGGAGAGGGTAACATAAACAAAACGAGAGAGTGGCAGAGCGAAAAGGTAGAGAGAGTAAGTTAAAGGAAGCATGAAAAGGACAGCACACAAAAAATAAAGTAGAAAGTGCTGCGGGGAAAATGAGAGACAAGACTAGAAGGGAGAGGGTATGACACTCAGAAGAGCGATGGGCAGTGTGAAAAAGTAAAAGAGGAAGAGAGAGGAAACATGAAAAGGGTACACAAAAATGAAAAAGTCAGAGAGAGCAAGAAGGAGAAAGAGGAATAGAGGGGTAGGACGAACAGAGGGGACAAGAAAAAAGGAGAGGGAGAAGCAGGGAAAAAGGAAAGAGAAAGAAAGAGAAGGGGAGACATGATAAGGGAGAGGTTTGGAAAAGGGAGGAGAAAGGGGCAGTGACCGAAAGCTCCACGTCCCTTGATACAAACTGCACTCTAGCCAAATAGCTAATCCAGGGCACAAGTCCTAAACAAGCATTGAAAATGCAATAGGTCTCGCCTTTGATTAAGTTAAAGCCATTTGCTTTGCTAATGGTATTGTATAGCAAAGCAAATGGCTTTAACTTAATAAAAGGCGAGACCTATTGCATTTTCAATGCTTGTTTCAGAATGTTAGGAGTGAACTGAAAGGTTGTATTTTTCTCAAGCAAAGTGAAGAAGTGAAGGAAGAGAGCGGGGGGAGACGGAAACAAGGCAGAGGGGGAGAGTGACACACGGGGTGTCAGGCGTCGAGCGAGAGAGCGAGGGAGACGGAAACAAGGCAGAGGGGGAGAGTGACACACGGGGTGTCAGGCGTCGAGCGAGAGAGCGAGGGGAGACGGAAACAAGGCAGAGGAAGAGAGTGACACACGGGGGTCAGGCGTCGAGCGAGAGAGCGAGGGGAGACGGAAACAAGGCAGAGGAAGAGAGTGACACACGGGGGTGTCAGGCGTCGAGCGAGAGAGCGAGGGGAGACGGAAACAAGGCAGAGGGGGAGAGTGACACACGGGGGTGTCAGGCGTCGAGCGAGAGAGCGAGGGGAGACGGAAACAAGGCAGAGGAAGAGAGTGACACACGGGGGTCAGGCGTCGAGCGAGAGAGCGAGGGGAGACGGAAACAAGGCAGAGGAAGAGAGTGACACACGGGGGTCAGGCGTCGAGGGAGGGGAGACGGAACCTAGAGGAGAGAGACGTACACACACATAGAAGTGGAGCGGAATAGAGGGTGAGATGGAAACCAGGGCAGCGGGTGGGAGATATACACAAGGGGTCAGAAGTGGAGCGAGATAGTGAGGGGGAGACGGAAACAAGAGCAGAGAGAGTGACACGCATGAGGGTCAGGCGTGGAGCGAGATAGCGAGGGGGAGATGGAACCTAGGGGAGGGAGACGTACACACACACACTTCCTCTTGCTTCCTCTTGCTCTACGCCCAGGCCACAGGATTCTACCTGTGGACCCCCCCTTTTACATACTCAAAGGGATACCCCTCTACCGCCGCTTTTGAGCCCTGAGACCATCCTTACTATTCACACTACTCCTTTGAAGCCCATAACTGAGCTTAAGCAGGGGTCCATCTCCCCCTGTAAGAGCTGTATGGAGAAGGGGCATCCCTCTGCACCCTATCCTGGACGGTCACCTGATGGTGACTGTCTTCGGCGGATTGAGGAACAACTGGCCGAACTGAAGCGGGACCTCCTTACTATAAATGACAACTTCCAGATCCTCCTACAATGTTCAATAAAGAATGATAAGCTCCTCACACCATACCCGCCCGCGAGATCGGATCTGCCCTCGCACCCTGCAACTACTTTAAATTGTGGAATGGAAATGGCTTCTGTTACCTCCCTGAGTTACCCTCACGGGCCCGCTCACCCTCCTCCCTACCTCCACTCCAATCCCTGTAGTTTACAGCCGCTGGGGTCTGAGGTTGAAACGCTCGCACTCTCCCTATCTTATGAGGACTACGCAGTCTCGCCTAGCTCCATTCCCACTATCTCCTCTGATCCTGAAAGAGAACCGAGTGTTAACTTGAGATACTTGAATAAGGATAACTTACTTCAGGTAGTCACCTCGAACCTAGTGGAAACAACTACAGATTCCCATATCAAATCGATGCTTCTCAACTGCAGATCAGCAGTGAAGCACGCAGCAGATATCTCCGAACTCATCTTATCACAAGAATTAGACCTCCTGATTCTTACGGAAACATGGCTCAATGACTCTTCCTCCCCAATACTTGACATTTTAATTCCTCCTGGCTATGACATTGTCAGATGTGATAGGGCTATTAAATCTGGGGGGGGGGATTGCCTGCATCCATCGCTCCAGCTTCGTTTTGAAGCAGACTAATAAGGACTCGATGTCCTCCTGTGAGCTACTTGTGGCTGAAATTTGGAACAAGGGCAAGATTGTCTGTGTGCTTCACTCGATCTACCATCCTCCTGGGAATAACAACTTGCACTTCGTAGAACAATTAATGGAATCCATCTCTGCCAGCTCAGCCCTCCATACTAATCACATCTTCCTCGGTGACTTCAACCTTCACTGGAATGACTCTAATGATCCAGTAGTCTGCTCTCTTAAGTCTTTCCTCTCTGACCTCAACTATATACAGGCCTGCAACGGTCCTACCCACTGCATGGGCGCTACCCTTGACCTCATCATAGCTAGAGAACACATTATTCAACTAGATGACATAGTACCATGTGATTGGTCGGATCATCTCCAAATCTCCTTTCACATTCAGGAGAAGGTATTGCTAAGACAAGGGCAACCGCTCAAAAACAAGCAATTGTCTCGTAACCTGAGAGATATCGACATATCTAACCTTTCCATCTTGAGCAAGAATCTGCTTGAACCTCCAGCTACCATGAATAACTTGGAAGAGTTAACGGATCATTACTTCAACACTATGTCTAATATTCTCGACTCGGCAGCCCCGATGCTACTTAAAAGGATTCCCTGCAAACAATCCAAACCTTGGTTCAATGGTACCCTTAATGCCAACGTCGCAATCTAAGGCTCTCTGAGAGACGTTGGAGAAATGCCCCCTCCACTTCTAGCCTCGAACAGTTAAGAAAGATGAGAAGTTCTTACAACAAACACATTCGCAGCGCGAAATCAGAACATTTCAGAGATCAGCTTGACAGCGCTAAAAACCGTCCCAGGAAACTGTTTGATATCATCAAACAACAGGCTAATCCTATGCCAACAATCAAAATCGCTGGACCCAGTGAGGAGGACTTCTCAGCTCACTTCGCTGAAAAGTCAAGAAATATTGAGCGGGAACTGCAACGGGCCGCAGATAATTTGCTGTCTATGAGTTCCGAGGGTTTGCCTGCTCACACGGCAGTATGTGCCCCGCTTTACCTCACAGACTACACACCCAAAAACAATGCCTGCTGGAATACCTTCCGAACTCCTGACTTGAAAGAGCTGTCACTTTCCCTGGCTTCTCTGAAACCTTCCAACCATTACAAGGACCCACTCCCCGCCAAACTGCTCAAAGACCTCAACTTGGCAGTTCTGCCTCTCTGGTCCAAGATCATCCAACAATCTCTCTTACAGGGAGGATTCCAGACTGCCTTAAAATGGGGCAAGTCACACCCATCCCCAAGAAAACCAATGCAGACCTAACAGATCCTAGTAACTTCCGGCCGATCACCAACATCATGTCTTTAGCGAAATTGCTCGAGAAATCTGTTCACACATAGCTCTGCGAGCACATTGAGAAATTTCAGCTCCTAGACCAACATCAATCAGGCTTTAGATCAGGTCATAGCACAGAAACAGCGCTAACTCACATTGTTGATGATGCATTGAGAGCTTTGGACCAAGATACACCCTGTCTGCTAATCCTGCTGGACTTGTCCTCTGCTTTTGACACTATCAAACATGACAACCTGATTAACCTTCTTCAACACAGGATGGGGCTATCGGGCCCTGTCCTTAATTGGTTCTCCTCTTTCCTGCACAACCGAACACAAAGAATCAAAGTCAACCAATCTTTGGCGGCCAGCACTTCAGTCTCTATTGGGGTGCCTCAAGGTTCTGCACTTTCGCCCACACTCTTCAACCTATGCATGGAACCTCTAACTGCCATTTTAAATGATTCAAATATTCAGTACCACATGTACGCGGATGACACTCAACTATATTTGAAGATCTCCTCTCCAGATGACATTAAAACTCTTAATATAGCGCTTCAAAAAACTCAACAATGGCTAACACATAACCACCTTTTACTTAATTCTCTCAAAACGGAATTTCTCCTGATTTCCCCACGGAACCACGAGGCTCCCACGCATAACTGGATCAAAAAATCTCTGCACTCAACTGCACACCGCATTTGGTGGACTCCGCCTGTTCTCTAGGGGTCACCCTAGACAAATTTCTAAACATGCAAGGTCACATCAGTGCAACCATTAAGAGTGCCAACCATCAGCTCAACACTCTTAGGAAAATCAAACCGTTCCTACCTTCCGAAGACATACAATCAGCAGTCCAATCCTTAGTTATCTCACGAGTAGAATATGGATTGGTAACCCTAGCTGGTCTTCCTAAATCTAGGCTAGCACCGCTAAGAGCTACTCTGAACGCTTCTGCTAGACTAATCACTGGCTCAAGAAAGCATGATCATATCACACCTGACTTAATCCAGCTTAACTGGCTCCCCATTGAAGCTAGGATCCGTTTCAAGATAGCCTGCCTGACACATAAAGCTATACATTTCAATAGCCCCGTTTACCTGGCAAAAAACTTGAGCTTTCCGGAGCCAGAAGAAATTTAAGAAGCTCCAATACCCTACTACTGAAACCTGCGAAATTCAATAAAAAAGAACTTACAATCGCACCTTCTCAGGGCTGGCTCCAAGAATTTGGAATGCCTTACCGACGGAGATCAGAGCCAACCCTTCGACTGCCTCATTCAAAAAACAGATCAAACGACTACTATTGGAAGAACTGCATCAGCAATAGCGCCTTGTCATTTGCTAGTCAATTACCATACATCTCCGACAAGCTTCTTTACCTTGTGTTGAAATATATGACAATTTAATTTCACTTTGTTTGTAACTCATGCTTGACAATCATTTTACTTGGAGTTTAATATGTATCTCATCTGTCTTTGAAGTAAGGAGATGATGACACTGTTTCGGCCGCATCTGAGTGGGCTGTTTACTGTCTGTTCATCTTCTACCTACTCTCCCCTAGCGCCCTCAGTTATTTTATGCCTCAGGTTCCTCGCATTTTGCCTTATTGAGTGTACTTAGGTGGTTTTTTTTTGTATGCTTAACAATTCACTTTATGCTTGAAACTAGTGCTTGACAATCTTTTCAACTGGAGGTTTATAACGTATCTCGTTTGTATTTGAAGTAAGTCGATGCTGAAACTGCTCGGCCTCATCTTGGTTGGCTGTTATCGGTCTGTTTATTTGCTTTTCTTTGTAAATGTATTTATACTGTCTCTGTACGTAAACGTCATTTTTCATCTTTGTACAGCGCTCTGTTACCCGGTTGGGTCTTGTTCGCGCTTTATAAAACTTTTCAAATAAATAAACACACGGGGTTAGAAGTGGAGCGGAATAGAGGGTGAGATGGAAACCAGGGCAGCGGGAGGGAGATGTGCACACGGGGTCAGAAGTGGAACGAGATAGAGAGGGGTGAAGGAAGCAAGGGCAGAGGGGAGAGAGATACACATACAGGGGGCTCAGAACTTCTGAGTCAGAAGGGGAGCGAGAGAGGCGGGAATGGCAGAGAGAGCGAGAAGCCGGCAGGAAGGGCAGATGTGGCTAGCGAGATGGGCGAGGAGGCGCAGGGGGTGCATGCTAGTGGGAGAGGGCACAGAAGGAGAGGCCGCGGCGGGTGACCTTAGCCGCAGTGTCATTGATGCCACCCCTCTGGCAGGGGTGCCCTCATTAACAACCTTCCTCCAGCTGCCAAGAGCGTCCATGATCTCGGGGTCTGGGAAGGATGTTTTCTGCTCTTTATTTAAAAGGACTCCATGTGCCTTGCCTATGCCAGAGCGCTCACACTGTCACACACACCGCGTGGCGGCATAATGTATTCGGAATGTTCCGAAATGCACGCGCTCTCTCTTGGCTGCACTGAAACCTGCCTGCGGGGCTGCGGGACCTCATCTGCATAATCAAGCTTCCGGCTGCGGGGCTGCTCCAGTGACGGGCCGCTTTAGATTCATACATCCAGAGCGTTTCTTAAAATGTCTGCAGCTTCGGGGCCCGTCGGGGGACCAACCTCGGCATCACGCAAGGAGAGGCGAGCCAGTGACGGAGGGACGGAGATAATGAGAGAACGAAATGGAGGATGAAAACCAAATAGTCGCACATATAAACAGGTGTGTATAGTGAGAAGGGAAAAGAGGACGGCGAGAAGAAGAAACAATATCTAGACATATAGATGTGTCAGAGAAAAAGCATTGGCAAAGACAAATCTGGCACAACATACATGCACACAAAAGTCCATCAACTGCGGATCGTAAATATTGCAGAGCTTCGTTTGAAGAGCTGGATTAACATACATCAAAGCGTCTATTATTAACCCCGCAAGCAGGGTGGATCTGGCGTGGCCCCACTATTATTTGTCTTTCTCCGAGTCGCAGCAGAGAACAGGATGCATGCGCACAGCACGCGCGCGGTCTCGTCTGCTTCACGGACGTTGTCAAGACTTTTCTTATCTGCTTGTTAAATAAACAAGCAGATAAGAAAAGTCTTCACGACAGCCGGGAAGCAGGCGATCCAGTCCGGATGGGCCGGACAAAAAAGCCAAATGAGGCAACCCAGAAAGCTACTTTCCAATGGCAGGCCACCGTTTAGCATAAACGGTGACACCAGCCAATGGAAATGAGGGGCGGGGCTTCAAGCCCTTTTCTAAAAGTCCTCATTAGCAATAAATCTCGCCGAGCGAGCTACGCATGTGCGCAGCAATGCTAGGCGAGACCTAAAAAAGAAGTGGGGGGACTAACCTAGTTAGGCAGTATGCAAGTGACATCACTACGCGCGACATCACGGCCCACGACATCATGGCACACAACATCACACATGGCATCACAGGAATTGACATCATAGAAAGTGGCATCACAAGCCACGACTTTACAGGAAGTGGCATCACAAGAAGTGACATCAGATCTAAAGCCCTCACATATATGTTTAGCAGGTCTATCATGTGTACGTTTGAGCGCATTGCGAGGATTATAGCGCAGTGAGCTATGGAAGAGGATATGTGACTTCTACACCTTGCAATCCCCCAGTTTTATGTAACACATCCTGTACATTCATTTACAAATGTATATAATTTATTGTACATGTAATATGCACGTGTTAATGTAAAGCGCTCTGACACCCTGCATTGGGATGAGTAGGGCTATACAAGAAAAAATAGTGGTACTTCAATTATTTCAACGCCTACTCAGGGGAAGTAAGCTCTATATAAATGCAATTTGCTTTGTGTAAATACATGGAAAGACCAACACATCTGACATTCTTACAGTGCATGCATATCTCCTAAACAGGGACTGAACAAAGTGAAAAGCTGCCTCTCTTAAGTATGAGTGAAGTGCTAACAAGGTGAGCCTTTGTTTCCCCTCTGCTGCATTTGCTTCTTGGTGTGAGGCTCCTGACTGCTCCCAGCAAAGAGACTCGAACAAAAGGAGGCCTGATGACCCCTCAGATTGGGCCTTTGTTATGGGCCCAGCAGGAGTCTTAAATAAGAAAGCCCCATCCCGTCCCCGCCTGCACGTTGTTGCTTGTTGCAGATGGAAAGCAGACAACGTGTGGACCCAGCTGAAAGTGTCCCGGTGTTTGGAAATTACACCGGGACGAGTTCAGTACATTATTCAGTGGGGCCCAACTTCTTGGCGGGCGTTCACCCTGTGAAAACAGTGGGTGGACGCCGTCCACCCGCGTGTACCCCCGACTCGTGCCCTGAGCTAATCACAGAGAGAAACCTCAAACAAAGTCAACTGATGTCCGAGTACAGGGGTGGGGACACAGACTGGGCACACAAAGAGGGGGGCTCAGAGAGATCTGTGGAGCAGAGCACAGTCTGGAGACACAAAGAGGGGGGCTCAGAGAGATCTGGGGAGCAGAGCAGAGACTAGAGACCCAAAGAGGGGGGCTCAGAGAGATCTGGGGAGCAGAGACTGGAGACACAAAGAGGGGGGCTCAGAGAGATCTGAGGAGCAGACGACAGTCTGGAGACACAAAGAGGGGGGCTCGGAGGGATCTGTAGAGCAGACGACAGTCTGGAGACACAAAGAGGGGGGCTCGGAGGGATCTGGGGAGCAGAGCAGAGACTAGAGACACAAAGAGGGGGCTCAGAGAGATCCGGGGAGCAGAGCACAGACTGGAAACACAAAGAGGGGGCTCACAGAGATCTGGGGAGCAGAGGACAGACTGGAGACGCAAAGAGGGGGCTCAGAGAGATCTGGGGAGCAGAGGAGCGGTTGCAGACGCAAAGAGGGGGGCTCAGAGAGATCTGGGGAGCAGAGCACAGTCTGGAGCCACAAAGAGAGGGGCTCAGAGAGATTTTTTTTATTTTTATATATTGCGATTTTATATAGCGCGAACATTACCCGAAGGTGTCAGAGCGCTTTACAAAAGAACCAGTTGCGTTACATAAGGACTTTGGATTACATGAGTTACATAGGAGATACAAATGGAAAAAAATTGCAAATGTACAAGTTATAAAGTCACTCAAGAGATACGAGCAGATAAACTCTAAGATCACATAGGAATGGTAGAAGTACAAAGGTCAACTACATATACTAGTGGTTAGAGTTATATATATACAAGTTGCAAATTCACACAGGGTTACATATTAACAGTGATTAGGCTTAGACAATTATATATTACATATTTACAGAGCAGGAAATTCTTGCCATCGTTCAGCCCGGTGTTCAGGAGGTGTTGGTCTCCCGCCTGGTTCAGGCACCCGCAGTGAGGCCCCGGCAGGCCCAGCGCGCCAAAACCGCATATAGACATTGAAAGCTGCAGGCGCCATGTTTAATTCAGGCAGACTAAGAGTCAAAAGGAGGACAGTTCATTGAAATGTAGCTTTTGTCAGTTCACCCCTTGGGAGAGGATTGGTCTGCCCTTACTGTCCCTTCTGGGCCCCAGTCTTGTGGTTGCTCCTTCCCTCCTGCACATTATATCCCTCGCACGCCGACTCTGGCACTCGCGGAGGTATTGATGCCTGTATTTGTCCCTGTGGCCGCCATTTTGAAGTCAGGCAGGCCGCTTGGGGGCTTTCTAATTCGTTCAGGTGCAGCTGGGGGGCCCTGGTCCTGTGTCCCCTAAGCCCCCGGTGCCGATGTTCGCTGCGGCGTCTCTGCTCACCGGTAGGCTCTGGCGGCCCCGAGGCTCCACTCCGTTGTTGCGCTCCACTCCATGAGGCTCCGGCCGCAAGGAGCTCCGGTCGAGTTCTCGGTCGCGTTCTCGTCTCGGTCGCGGCTACAGGTGTTTTCTCCGATCGGGCCAGGACCTCACCGAGGATCTTCACTCTCCGATTCGCCTCTTCAGGTGCGTTGCATGCCTCAGAGCAGCCGGAGGAGGCTCCAACGAGGGTCCGGAGCTCACTCAGGTCCAGAGCTCACTCGACTGTGGAGGGGTCAGCCGTTGCTTCAGGGAGCAATCGACGGGACCAAAGAGGTGAGCAGGGACTTTGGGAGTTGGATGTGGGAAGATTGGAGGTGGATGGATGGGTAGACAAGGGGATTTTCACCGATTTGGTGATCTCTGACCCGGGAGCTCCCGGGCTGAGCTCCTAACCGGCGGCCATCATCTGGAGAGCAGAGACTGGAGACACAAAGAGGGGGGCTCAGAGAGATCTGGGGAGCAGAGCACAGACTGGAGACACAAAGAGGGGCCTCAAAGAGATCCGGGGAGCGGAGCACAGACTGGAGACACAAAGAGGGGGCTCAGAGGGATCTGGGGAGCAGAGCACAGACTAGAGACAAAGAGGGGGGCTCAGAGGGATCTGGGGAGCAGAGCAGAGACTGGAGACACAAAGAGGGGGGGGCTCAGAGAGATCTGTAGAGCAGACGACAACCTGGAGACACAAAGAGGGGGGCTCGGAGGGATCTGGGGAGCAGAGCAGAGACTAGAGACACAAAGAGGGGGCTCAGAGAGATCCAAGGAGCAGAGGACAAACTGGAGACGCAAAGAGGTGGCTCAGAGAGATCTGGGGAGCAGAGGACAGGTTGCAGACGCAAAGAGGAGGGCTCGGACAGATATGGGGAGCAGAGACTGGAGACACAAAGAGGGGGGCTCAGAGAGATCTGGGGAGCAGAGCGGAGACTAGAGACACAAAGAGGCGGGCTCAGAGAGATCTGGGGAGCAGAGGACAAACTGGAGACGCTAAGAGGGGGCTCAGAGAGATCTGGGGAGCAGAGGAGAGGTTGCAGACGCAAAGAGGGGGGCTCAGAGAGATCTTGGAATCAGAGCACAGACTGGAAACACAAAGAGGGGGGCTCAGAGAGATCTGGAAAGTGGAGGACAGACTGGAGACATAAAGAGGGGGCTCAGAGAGATCTGAGAGCAGGGCACAGACTGGAGACACAAAGAGGGGGCTCAGAGAGGTCCGGGGAGTAGGGCACAGACTAGAGACACAAAAAGGGGGCTCAGAGAGATCCGGGGAGCAGAGCACAGTCTGGAGACACAAAGAAGGGGCTCAGAGAGATCTGAGAGCAGGGCACAGACTGGAGACACAAAGAGGGGGCTCAGAGAGATCCGGGTAGCAGAGCACAGACTGGAGACACAAAGAGGGGGCTCAGAGAGCTCTGGGGAGCAGATGACAGACTGGAGACACAAAGAGAGGGGCTCACAGAGATCTGGGGAGCAGAGGACAGACTGGAGACGCAAAGAGGGGGCTCACAGAGATCTGGGGAGCAGAGCACAGACTGGAGAAGCAAAGAGGGGGCTCAGATAGATCTGGGGAGCAGAGGACAGACTGGAGACACAAAGAGGGGCCTCAGAGAGATCTGGGGAGCAGAGGACAGACTGGAGACACAAAGAGTTGGGCTCAGAGAGATCTGGGGAGCAGAGCAGAGACTGGAGACGCAAAGAGGTGGGCTCAGAGAGATCTGGAAAGTGGAGGACAGACTGGAGGCACAAAAGGGGGGGCTCAGAGAGATCTGGGGAGCAGAGCACAGACTAGAGACACAAAGAGGGGGGCTCAGAGAGATCTGGGAAGCAGAGGAAAGACTGGAGACACAAAGGGGGCCTCCGACATCTACAGGGAGCAAAGACTGGTGGAGACACAAACAGGGGGGCTCAGAGGGATCTGGGGAGCAGAGTACAGTCTGGAGACACAAAGGGGGGCTCAGACAGAAACGGGGAGCAGAGACTGGAGACACAAAGGGGGGCTCAGAGAGATCTGGGCAGTAGAACGCAGTCTGGAGACACAAACAGGGTGGCTCAGAGGGATCTGGGGAGCAGAGTACATAGTGCCATTATCGGCAACTACTCCCACCCCCCGTCTGAGCATGCAAGAATGAATAAATACACAAGACAACTTTGTAGTGGGAAAATATTGCTGCAGGTTTATTCCATACAGGAGTATGCAATATGTGGGTTATCTTACGGGCGATCCAAGGGCGGGGCAGCTGTGCCAACCTATGCTGCCCCCGCCCGCCTGGTGAGCCAGCACTGTGGGGCACCCCGTCAGTGCTACCTTTGATGATCCTCTTCCGGATCACGTGACACGTTGGTCTGTTCTACTCACGCCCTTTTCAGGGCGGAGCGTAGCAGGGCAAACCCCCGGTTGGTCAGGCCCCCAACCGCCCGAAGGACTAACGGGGCGCCGTCGCGGTTTTCCAGGAACCTGCCCTGAGGCTCCTGGTCTTTGGCTCTGGCACCCCTACTGTGCCGCGCAGAGGTACCCTTACTGTACCGGTCTGCCGCAGAGGTACCCTTACTGTACCAGTCTGCTTCCAGATCGCCCTGTAACTTCGCCTGCAACACAAAAGGAAAACATTAAAACATTCAGAGTACCCTGTCCACCAGCCAGGGCGCCGGGTAAGAGGTGGGGTGGGAGACGGCGTGGCTGGTGAACAGAGACCGCCAGGAGGGGCAGGGGAGGCATATATGCCCTCCCCCCACCTGTCGCACCGGAAGGACGTCACAGAGGCGACCTAGCTAGAGGGCTCCACAGAACCCTTCCAGAGACTAGAGCGGGTGGGTGGTGCCAAAATGGCACTAAAGGTCCGCCCTGCTGAGGTGGCCCCCTGCGGGGGCCGTGGACAGCCGCATAGTGCCATTATCGGCAACTACTCCCACCCCCCGTCTGAGCATGCAAGAATGAATAAATACACAAGACAACTTTGTAGTGGGAAAATATTGCTGCAGGTTTATTCCATACAGGAGTATGCAATATGTGGGTTATCTTACGGGCGATCCAAGGGCGGGGCAGCTGTACCAATCTATGCTGCCCCCGCCCGCCTGGTGAGCCAGCACTGTGGGGCACCCCGTCAGTGCTACCTTTGATGATCCTCTTCCGGATCACGTGACACGTTGGTCTGTTCTACTCACGCCCTTTTCAGGGCGGAGCGTAGCAGGGCAAACCCCCGGTTGGTCAGGCCCCCAACCGCCCGAAGGACTAACGGGGCGCCGTCGCGGTTTTCCAGGAACCTGCCCTGAGGCTCCTGGTCTTTGGCTCTGGCACCCCTACTGTGCCGCGCAGAGGTACCCTTACTGTACCGGTCTGCCGCAGAGGTACCCTTACTGTACCAGTCTGCTTCCAGATCGCAATGTAACTCCGCCACAGCTCTGGAGGCAGCTCCCGTCGCCGCGAGAGCCCCCCACCAAAACAGCTCATTTCCGACACCAGAGAGATCTGGGGAGCAGAGCACAGACTGGAGACGCAAAGATGGGGGCTCAGGCAGATCTGGAGAGCAGAGGACAGGTTGCAGACGCAAAGAGGGGGGCTCAGACACATACGGGGAACAGAGACAGGAGACGCAAAGAGGGGGCTCAGAGAGATCTGAGGAGCAGAGGACAGGTTGTAGACGCCAAGAGGGGGCTCAGACAGATACGGGGAGCAGAGACATGAGACACAAAGAGGGGGCTCACAGAGATCTGGGGAGCAGAGTAGAGACTAGAGACACAAAGTGGCGGTTCAGAGAGATCTGGGGAGCAGAGGACAGACTGGAGAGACAAAGAGGTGGGCTCAGAGAGATCTGGGGAGCAGAGCAGAGACTAGAGACACAAAGAGGGGGGCTCAGAGAGATCTGGGGAGCAGAGCACAGACTGGAGACACAGAGGGGGGCTCAGAGAGATCTGGGGAGCAGAGCACAGACTGGAGACACAGAGGGGGGCTCAGAGAGATCTGGGGAGCAGAGCACAGTCTGGAGACTCAAAGAGGGGGGCTCAGAGAGATTTGTGGAGCAGAGCACAGTCTGGAGACAGAAAGAGGGGGGCTCGGAGAGATCTGGGGAGCAGAACACAAACTGGAGACACAAAGAGGGGGCTCAGAGAGATCTGGGGAATAGAGGACAGACTGGAGACACAAAGAGGTGGGCTCATAGAGATCTGGGGAGCAGAGGACAGGCTGCAGACGCAAAGAGGGGGGCTCAGAGAGATCTGGGGAGCAGAGCACACCCTGGAGACACGAAAAGGGGGGCTCACAGAGATCTGGGGAGCAGAGACTAGAGACACAAAGAGGGGGCTCAGAGAGATCTGGGAGCAGAGGACAGGTTGCAGACGCAAAGAGGGGGACTCAGACAGATATGGGGAGCAGAGACAGGAGACGCAAATAGGGGGCTCAGAGAGATCTGGGGAGCAGAGGACAGGTTGCAGACGCAAAGAGGGGGCTCAGGCAGATACAGGGAGCAGAGACATGAGACACAAAAGGGGGATCACAGAGATCTGGGGAGCAGAGCAGAGACTAGAGACACAAAGTGGCGGCTCAGAGAGATCGGGGAGCAGAGGACAGACTGGAGACACAAAGAGGTGGGCTCAGAGAGATCTGCGGAACAGAGGACAGACTGGGGACAAAAAGAGGGGGGCTCAGAAAGATCTGGGAAAAAGAGGACAGACTGGAGACACAAAGAGGTGGGCTCAGAGAGATCTGGGGAACAGAGGACAGACTGGAGACACAGAGGGGGGCTCAGAGAGATCTGAGAGCAGGGCACAGACTGGAGACACAGAGGGGGGCTCAGAGAGATCTGAGAGCAGGGCAAAGACTGGAGACACAAAGAGGGGGGATCAGAGAGATCGGGGGAGCAGAGCAGAGACTGGAGACACAAAGAGGGGGGCTCAGAGAGATCTGGGGAGCAGACCACAGGCTGGAGACACAGAGGGGGCTCAGAGAGATGTTGGGAGCAGAGCACAGTCTGGAGACACAAAGAGGGGGCTCAGAGAGATTTGTGGAGCAGAGCACAGTCTGGAGACACAAAGAGGGGGGCTCAGAGAGATCTGAGGAGCAGAGCACAGACTGGAGACACAAAAAGGGGGCTCAGAGAGATCTGGGGAGCAGAGGACAGACTGGGGACAAAAAGAGGGGGCGCAGAAAGATCTGGGGAAAAGAGGACAGACTGGAGACACAAAGAGGTGGGCTCAGAGAGATCTGGGGAACAGAGGACAGACTGGAGGCACAGAGGGGGGCTCAGAGAGATCTGAGAGCAGGGCACAGACTGGAGACACAGAGGGGGGCTCAGAGAGATCTGAGAGCAGGGCACAGACTGGAGACACAAAGAGGGGGGCTCAGAGAGATCTGGGGAGCAGAGCACAGTCAGGAGACACAAAGAGGGGGGCTCAGAGAGATTTGTGGAGCAGAGCACAGTCTGGAGACACAAAGAGGGGGCTCAGAGAGATCTGGGGAGCAGAGCATAGACTGGAGACACAAAAAGGGGGCTCAGAGAGTTCTGGGGAGCAGAGGACAGACTGGAGACACAAAGAGGTGGGCTCAGAGAGATCTGGGGAGCAGAGGACAGGTTGCAGATGCAAAGAGGGGGGCTCAGACAGATACGGGGAGCAGAGACAGGAGACGCAAAGAGGGGGCTCAGAGAGATCTGGAGAACAGAGCACAGAGTGGAGACACGAAGGGGGGGCGCAGAGAGATCTTGAGAGCAGAGACTGGAGACACAAAGGGGGCTCGGAGATCTGGAGAGCAGAGCACAGACTGTAGACACAAAGAGGGGGCTCACAGAGATCTGGAGAGCAGAGCACAGACTGGAGACACAAAGAGGGGGCTCACAGAGATCTGGGGAGCAGAGCAGAGACTAGAGACACAAAGAGGTGGGCTCAGAGAGATCCGGGGAGCAGAGGACAGGTTGCAGATGCAAAGAGGGGGGCTCAGACAGATACAGGGAGCAGAGACAGGAGACGCAAAGAGGGGGGCTCAGAGAGATCTGGAGAACAGAGCACAGAGTGGAGACACAAAGGGGGGATGCAGAGAGATCTGGAGAGCAGAGACTGGAGACACAAAGGGGGGCTCGGAGAGATCTGGAGAGCAGAGCACAGACTGGAGACACAAAGAGTGGGCTCAGAGAGATCTGGGGAGCAGAGCACAGTCTGGAGACTCAAAGAGGGGGGCTCAGAGAGATTTGTGGAGCAGAGCACAGTCTGGAGACAGAAAGAGGGAGGCTCGGAGAGATCTGGGGAGCAGAGCACAAACTGGAGACACAAAGAGGGGGCTCAGAGAGATCTGGGGAACAGAGGACAGACTGGAGACACAAAGAGGTGGGCTCATAGAGATCTGGGGAGCAGAGGACAGGCTGCAGACGCAAAGAGGGGGGCTCAGAGAGATCTGGGGAGCAGAGCACACCCTGGAGACACGAAAAGGGGGGCTCACAGAGATCTGGGGAGCAGAGCAGAGACTAGAGACACAAAAAGGGGGCTCAGAGAGATCTGGAGAGCAGAGGACAGACTGGAGACACAAAGAGGGGGCTCAGAGAGATCTGGGAGCAGAGGACAGGTTGCAGACGCAAAGAGGGGGGCTCAGACAGATATGGGGAGCAGAGACAGGAGACGCAAATAGGGGGCTCAGAGAGATCTGTGGAGCAGAGGACAGGTTGCAGACGCAAAGAGGGGGCTCAGGCAGAAACAGGGAGCAGAGACATGAGACACAAAGAGGGGGATCGCAGAGATCTGGGGAGCAGAGCAGAGACTAGAGACACAAAGTGGCGGCTCAGAGAGATCGGGGGAGCAGAGGACAGACTGGAGACACAAAGAGGTGGGCTCAGAGAGATCTGCGGAACAGAGGACAGACTGGGGACAAAAAGAGGGGGGCTCAGAAAGATCTGGGGGAAAGAGGACAGACTGGAGACACAAAGAGGTGGGCTCAGAGAGATCTGGGGAACAGAGGACAGACTGGAGACAGAGGGGGGCTCAGAGAGATCTGAGAGCAGAGCACAGACTGGAGACACAGAGGGGGGCTCAGAGAGATCGGGGGAGCAGAGCAGAGACTGGAGACACAAAGAGGGGGGCTCAGAGAGATCTGGGGAGCAGACCACAGGCTGGAGACACAGAGGGGGGCTCAGAGAGATGTTGGGAGCAGAGCACAGTCTGGAGACACAAAGAGGGGGGCTCAGAGAGATTTGTGGAGCAGAGCACAGTCTGGAGACACAAAGAGGGGGGCTCAGAGAGATCTGAGGAGCAGAGCACAGACTGGAGACACAAAAAGGGGGCTCAGAGAGATCTGGGGAGCAGAGGACAGACTGGGGACAAAAAGAGGGGGCGCAGAAAGATCTGGGGAAAAGAGGACAGACTGGAGACACAAAGAGGTGGGCTCAGAGAGATCTGGGGAACAGAGGACAGACTGGAGACACAGAGGGGGGCTCAGAGAGATCTGAGAGCAGGGCACAGACTGGAGACACATAGGGGGGCTCAGAGAGATCTGAGAGCTTGGCACAGACTGGAGACACAAAGAGGGGGGCTCAGAGAGATCTGGGGAGCAGAGCACAGTCTGGAGACACAAAGAGGGGGGCTCAGAAAGATTTGTGGAGCAGAGCACAGTCTGGAGACACAAAGAGGGGGGCTCAGAGAGATCTGGGGAGCAGAGCACAGACTGGAGACACAAAAAGGGGGCTCAGAGAGTTCTGGGGAGTAGAGGACAGACTGGAGACACAAAGAGGTGGGCTCAGAGAGATCTGGGGAGCAGAGGACAGACTGGAGACACAAAGAGGTGGGCTCAGAGAGATCTGGGGAGCAGAGGACAGGTTAAAGATGCAAAGAGGGGGGCTCAGACAGATACGGGGAGCAGAGACAGGAGACGCAAAGAGGGGGCTCAGAGAGATCGGGAGAACAGAGCACAGAGTGGAGACACGAAGGGGGGGCGCAGAGAGATCTGGAGAGCAGAGACTGGAGACACAAAGGGGGGCTACGGAGAGATCTGGAGAGCAGAGCACAGACTGTAGACACAAAGAGGGGAGCTCACAGAGATCTGGAGAACAGAGCACAGACTGGAGATACAAAGAGGGGGGCTCATAGAGATCTGGGGAGCAGAGCAGAGAATAGAGACACAAAGAGGTGGGCTCAGAGAGATCTGGGGAGCAGAGGACAGGTTGCAGATGCAAAGAGGGGGGCTCAGACAGATACAGGGAGCAGAGACAGGAGACGCAAAGAGGGGGGCTCTGAGAGATCTGGAGAACAGAGCACAGAGTGGAGACACAAAGGGGGGGTGCAGAGAGATCTGGAGAGCAGAGACTGGAGACACAAAGGGGGGCTCGGAGAGATCTGGAGAGCAGAGCACAGACTGGAGACACAAAGAGTGGGCTCAGAGAGATCTGGAGAGCAGAGGACAGACTGGAGACACAAAGAGGTGGGCTCAGAGAGATCTGGGGAGCAGAGGACAGACTGGAGACACAAAGAGGGGGGCTCAGAGAGATCGTGGGAGCAGAGGACAGGTTGCAGATGCAAGGAGGGGGGCTCAGACAGATACGGAGAGTAGAGACAGTAGACACAGAGAGAGGGCACACAGAGATCTGGGGAGCAGAGCAGAGACTAGAGACACAAAGAGGTGGGCTCAGAGAGATCTGAAGAGCAGAGGACAGACTGGAGATACATAGAGGGGGGCTCAGAGAGATCTGGGGAGCAGAGGGCAGACTGGAGACACAAAGGAGGGGCTCTGAGAGATCTGGAGAGCAGAGCACAGACTGGAGACACAAAGAGGTGGGCTCAGAGCTGGAGACATAAAGCGGGGCTCAGAGAGAGCTGGAGAACAGAGCACAGACTGGAGACACAAAGAAGGGGGCTCACAGAGATCTGGGGAGCAGAGCAGAGACTAGAGACACAAAGAGGTGGGCTCAGAGAGATCTGGGGAGCAGAGTACAGACTGGAGACACAAAGAGGTGGGCTCAGAGAGATCTGGGGAGCAGAGGACAGACTGGAGACACAAAGAAGTGGGCTCAGAGAGATCTGGGAGCAGAGGACAGGTTGCAGACGCAAAGAGGGGGGCTCAGACAGATATGGGGAGCGTAGACAGGAGACGCAAAGAGGGGGCTCCAGAGATCAGGGGAGCAGAGGACAGGTTGCAGACGCATAGTCCCAATACCGGCAACATTCCCCCCCCTTCCCATAGGCGAACGTGCATAAATAAACACACAAGACACTTTGTTTATGGGAAAAACTTGTCGCAGGTTTATTCCATACAAGAGTATGCAATAAGGTGGGTTATCTTACGGGCGATCCATGGGCAGGCAGCCATCCAACCTATGCTGCCCCTGCCCGCCTGATGAGCCAGCACTGTGGGATGGAAGCCCGATCAGCGCTACACCTTTGTTGATCCACCACCGGATCACGTGGCACCTTGTTACCACCCAACTCACGCCCCTTTCAGGGCGGAGCGTAGCAGGGCAAACCCCCGGTTGGTCAGGCCCCCAACCGCCCGAAGGACTAACGGGGCGCCGTCACGGTTCTCCAGGACCCTGCCCTGAGGATCCTGGTCTTTGGCTCTGGCACCCCTATTGTGCCGCGCAGAGGTACCCTTACTATACCCGTCTGCCGCAGAGGTACCCTTACTGTACCAGACTGCTTCCAGATCGCCCTGTAACTCCGCCTGCAACGCAAAAGAAAACATTAAAACATTCAGTACACATTAACCACCAGCCCAGCCGCAGGGTAAGAGGAAGGGAGGGAGATGGCGTGGCTTGCGGAAAAGAGGCCGCTGGGAGGGTCAGAGGGGTATACATACCCTACCTCCCCCCCGGGCGTACCGGAAGTGACGCCCACACCCCCTGGACAGCGGGCTCCAGGCGGAAGCCCTCTGCTGCTAGAGTGAGGGGTAGGCTTGTGCCGCAATGGCACTAAAGGGCCGCCCTTTTAGGGGCCCCCTTTGGGGGCGGCGAGCAGCCACATAGTCCCAATACCGGCAACATTCCCCCCCCTTCCCATAGGCGAACGTGCATAAATAAACACACAAGACACTTTGTTTATGGGAAAAACTTGTCGCAGGTTTATTCCATACAAGAGTATGCAATAAGGTGGGTTATCTTACGGGCGATCCATGGGCAGGCAGCCATCCAACCTATGCTGCCCCTGCCCGCATGATGAGCCAGCACTGTGGGATGGATGCCCGATCAGCGCTACACCTTTGTTGATCCAACACCGGATCACGTGGCACCTTGTTACCACCCAACTCACGCCCCTTTCAGGGTGGAGCATAGCAGGGCAAACCCCCGGTTGGTCAGGCCCCCAACCGCCCGAAGGACTAACGGGGCGCCGTCACGGTTCTCCAGGACCCTGCCCTGAGGATCCTGGTCTTTGGCTCTGGCACCCCTATTGTGCCGCGCAGAGGTACCCTTACTGTACCCGTCTGCCGCAGAGGTACCCTTACTGTACCAGACTGCTTCCAGATCGCCCTGTAACTCCGCCACAGCCCTGGAGGCGGCCACCGTCGCAGCCAGGGCCCCCCACCACTGCACCTCCTATTACCTGCAACCTGCCCTTTCCAAACATTCCTGTACATCCAGGAGAAACAAGTCCATCCCCAATGGGGACAAGTGGACCCCGTCCTCGTCAAAGCAACCTGCTTTCTAGGGCCTCCTGCATGCCCAGTGGAACGTGTCACTGCCCTCCTGTGACAGATGCACCCCATGTTTGTCAACTTCACCTTAGGCATACGCCTGGATGGCAATGGACCCCATCTTTAGCAAAGTAGCCTTTAACTTTAGCCTGAATCAGCTCGAGTCTGATGAAACCCAGACCCCCCTGGTCTGCGAGCTTACGCCCTGAACAGTTCCCTCATACAGGGATGTTCACGGCCTCGTCAGACTTAGCACCGTGCCACCTCTGCGGGGGATCATCTCCGCCCATCAGAGCTTCACATTGCCCCATGTAGTTGCTGAACTCACCAAACAGCGCATTACAACATGCGACCGCTCATTTCCAGGCCTCCTGCAAAACTAAGGGAAGAGATCACTCCCTACTGGTGATAGATGAACCCCATCTCTATCACAAAGCCCTTGACTTTCGCCTGGGTCAGCTAGTGTCTGCAGAAACCAAAGACTCTTCTGTCCTGTGAACCTGTGCCAGGAACTATTCACCCTCCTGCGGGAAAGTTCCTCTGCCTCACCTGACCTAGCCCCGTGCCGACTCTGGGCGAGGCGATTTCCAACACCAAGGATCACATTGCCCCATCTATTTGCTGATCCCACCTAGCTGCCGTCCTTCTAGCACTGTGTGTGCCTGAACCCCTGTGTCCCCCATCTATGGGACCGCAGCCCCCTTGTTATGTAACCGCTCCCACTCCCGCCTGCCTGCCTTGGCTATTCGGGCGAGGAGGATTATGCTTGACCTTGCAGTCCTTTTGCTTTCTAAATCATGACGCACAGGAATGTCATAACTAGTAGTATGTGACAATGAGCAAGGGGGGCCCACCTGCCCATGCCATGCATCCTTTATTCCTTATGGGAATTCCGCCAGCTCAGCTCCCTCTGAGGTGAAACCCCCTAGGCATGCCAGCTAAGAGAATCTGTCTGATTCAATACAGTGCGCACTGAGCGATATGGTGCCTAACATTAAGGATTGTCTAAGTCCTACCTAACCCCCATCCTAGAATATTCCAGACCAGGGCCGGCTCTAGGGCGGTGCGATCGGTGCCACCGCACCGGGCACTGACTTGGGGTAGGGGCGTAATTTTTGCAAGTAAATTTTCATTTTAAAAGCACCTGCTGCCGCGTTCCTGGCCTTCAGCAATTATCAGGCATCAATTAAAATGTCAAGATAACTCCCCTGATTAATCGTCTTCCTGGAAAGAGACCGGAGGTTTGCCTGCTGGAAGTTTTGACTCATCCTAAGGTAGTGCAGAGGGTTAAAATGCCTGCTGCTAAGAACGTGTACCATGCAGATAACAAAGTGCATATAATGGAAATAGGTCAGTGGTTTACTGCTTCTGTAAGAGAGCTCCTTTTGTTACTTGTCGTTTATAAGTCAAAATCCAAATATAGAACATTTATTAACTGTCATCAAAGAGCTGCATGCAAACTGCAAGGTATATGTTAGCGCTATATATTTTTTAGCAGTCTTTCATTATCCTAATCTTGCCAAAAGGGGTCATTCGGGTAGAAAACAATTCTTATTATTAAAGAGAACCCCTAAGAATGATATGTTTTAAATTGTGAATTTGTGCTTTTACAGAATAAGGACTCTTAAACTACATTGCCTACCAGTATCGATGACATGTCACTCATACACTACACCTTGAGTCCTGGCTGATGTAACAATTCCTATACACTGATTTACACACACATATGATTGTCTCTGTGCAATGTGTGTGTGATGTAAAGTGCTCTGACACCTTACACTGGTAGGAGTGGTGCTTTAAAATTAAATGAATCTGAGAGACAGTGGTTATGGAGACTAGAGGGGCACTGTTAAAGGGTGCTAGTGAAGGAATCCATGGCAGAGGTGGTCATTGGGGGGGCGCCATCAAACATTGTCGCACAGGGTGCCACCAGTGTTAAAGCCGGCCCTGTTCCCGACCAGGGGAACAGGTGCGTTCCCACTGCCCACCCTTGGGCAACCCCATAGGTGAAAAATTACCTGCTCCGCTAAATATTAATCATTGTTGATCACTGGTCGTGCCAAATGTTCTTTTACATAGTAGCCTTTTGTGCTTGACACCTTGTTTCCCCATTTCTTTGGACGGCAGCACACTATGTTGGCTGGCAGCGTCACCACCCAGCGAGGCTACCATAGCTAACTGGGCGGGCATCGCTTACTGCAGGAACTTGTCACCTACCCTAGGTTCTGGGAGCACTTACTTCCCCCGTTGACCAGATGGTTGCACAAACCCCTTTGATTGCTAAACCCTGGTGAACACCTTAATGGTATCAAAGCTGGGTTGAAACAATACCTGTCTTGTGCCCACTATTGGAGACACCTCACCCTTTCGTGCAATTACAACTTACGCAGCGCACCCCGCTTGCATAACTGGCGTCGGATCACAGCTGCCCAGTACCTACTGTCCATTGCGGACCCTGGCTGCTTTAAAACCTGCCAAAGTAACGGAAACCAAGATTCCCAGTTCCCTGTTTAGCTGAAGTACGCCTTCAGTGGGTAGGCTAGGAGATACCACAACCACATTGGTCAAGCGAACCCCCGGGGCATGATGTCGCTGAATAACCGGTGGGTGTTACCCACTAGCTGATACTATGTATCGCTAACTGCCCTGCTTGGATTGACGGAATGCTGAATGCTTCCTAAGGACTATAGACTTACAGCTCCACCCAGTTTGACCCCCAAACTTTGGGACAATTTAAGTAGTAATCATGCCCTTCATGGTACATCTACCCCCAGCGATGACTATCAATGTATTTGGGACACAGGTCGCAGGAGATGCCCCTTCCAGTCTCAGGTTCTAGCCCATGGAAGGATAACCCAGAGGGCAGCCAAGTGTGTGGGAACCGGAGGGGAACAATATGTGCAAGTGTTGTAGTGAGCCTCAGCAAGGCCTACCAGTGCTTAGGGGTTCTCCCTTCTCTGCACAGAGTCCTCAGACACTTAGGAAGAAGTTGGCACAGAAACTGAAATATAAAAGACAGAGTTTATTAAACCTCATGAGGTGGAGCTAACATTCGCACATCACCCTTCAGTAATGCATGAAGTAGCACACTGAATGGAAGGATCCTGGTCCTTTTATACCCACACAGGGGCTCAAATGAAGGCGGTACTAACACAAATGCTGGTTTTAGGTACATATAAGGTCATACAGAGAATGCACAGTCGACAAGTGGGTGGAGCTAACAGTTTCTACTTTTAGTAGACACATCCTGACATTTATAAACTCGGAACAGCTGCAAGCTCAACTGAGCATGTGCAAAGCAAGAGGAACTAAATATAACTTGTCTCTAGGCAGATTTCAAGAGCAGTTGACAGGAAGGTAGGACAGAGCACATGGCGAGCACATGGTAGCACATGGCAGCCAAACAGAAATACAAAATGGATTCCACAAAGCGGACAATTTAGCCTCTAAATACAGGCTGTCTTCAGCTAATGCTTAACTTAAATGCTGCCAAATTACAACAGACGACCCTTTCAGCATTGGCTGAAGACATTCGTTTATCTGGGGTAATCTAGATATTCATCCCGTACATCTATTAACATTATTTCGGCCACCTCTTTATTCAACATTTGTTGGGCCTTTGTTTCAGCAATGTTCCCTCTGGCAGGTATACAAGCAGAGATGCAAATGGAGCAAAGCATTGGACCACATTGGATACATACGCAGCATGTAAAAAATATTACAATTATTACACACAGGATAGTCAGTAGCTTCCAGCCCCAAGCAGAAACAAGAGTCCAAAACCATCCAGCAAAAGTCCAAGTTCCAGTCTCTGGATGAATTTCTGCAGCAATCTTATGCAATTTTGATATTGCGTCATATACTGAAGGTGAGTGATCTGGTATGAATACACAACAGCTGCTACCGATGATGCGACATGCACCACCTCGATCAGCCAAAATCACGTCTAGCACCATCCTATTCTGGAGTGCTACAATCCTTGCAATCTGTAGTTCTTCTGTAATGTTCCCAAGTGCCATAGCTGTCTGATTAGTAACAGCTTCCACAACACGAGTCAGTCGTCGGATTTTTCTGCTGTTTAATGCAGCACCCACAAAGAAAAATAAGCCCAAGTTGAAATCAACATATTGTTGTAGGGTAGTGTCGGTTTGGTCAACTTCATCCATACTTATTGTCCTCTTATTTCTGTTTGTGGAAATGTCATTGTACAGTTTAAAATCACGGTGATACAATGCAGGTGCCAGAAACACAGGGGGCAACAGAAAAGATACATAACAGATTCCTGACCACCCAACAGGTAATTGATAATATCCGTTATTTCCGCACACAAAATACGTGTTATGCGAGGCTGTGAAAGTGCTCTTATTGGCACCTTCAATGGTCAGGATTACAGTACACTCGCTCCTCCCCACTGGAATTCTTCCAACACTACAAATACACAAATCTGCTTTAGCTTTTGTCACAGAAATCACAAAAGGTCCAATGTTCTTTATTATTCTCACATTTGTGAAAACATATGGTGTTGAAATATTGTCCGGTTGATACTCTTCCCATTCCCATTTAGTCCCTTTGGCTTGTGGATAACCTTCTTTATTTTGATAACACACTTTATTAAGTTGAAAAATAATCCCACCTACTGAAGGCTTTCCATATGCAAATAAGAGCGCATACCAAGCTTGACAAGAACCATTGTGAGAAAATGGAAGAGGAATAAAAGGTGTTCCTCCTTTCTTTTGATGTGCAGGTATCATCCCACACACCCAACAGTTGGTAGTATTCGTAGCATTGTGAGTATGGTGCAACATCTGGATAAAAGTATTGTTCAGGTAAGATTGTCGATGCTTTTGCTCATGGTAAGGAAGAGTAAAGTAGTGGTGTTCCACGGGTACTGGCGTAGTGGCAACAAAAAGCTGTCGAACAGGAGCCACCTTCTCGATGTACCACGTAATTGCTGCCATAGCCACCATAGCAACAACAAACCCTACAGCACAAATGATTTGTTTTTTCATTTTAGCAGCAGTAATGATTGATCTTTCTGAAAACTTGTTGAAAACAGTCGTTGGAGCTCTTCTCCCTGGGCAGCCGCTGATTTCTTCACCATGGGCCAAAGTAGGTGTCACTACACTAATACAGGGCTGATCCCCCTCCCCTTGCCACAATGGCTCTCCGTTTCACTAACCCAGGGTGGTAGCTCAACCAGTCTTTTTCAAAACTGCAGATCCTTTCCTCGGTCTCAATTGATATCTGGATACTCCAGTGATCGTGTGGTCCGGGAAGACTTCCGCAGATTCGTCAGGTGAGATAGCTTGGCCTTTCTCCGTCTCCAGAATCTCTCGATGGTCGGTCAACACAGCAGGTTCCACCAAGGCAGGCGACACACGTTTGCAGTGTGTGCTGTGGATCCAATTCTTTCTGTTTGTCACTCGAACTGCTGTCCTTGTCGCAAGGAGCACCTGCTCTGGTCCTCGCCACCTTGGCTCCAAGCTGTTCGATCTGTCAAAGACCTTGACCATTACATGGTCACCAGGACGGAGTTCGTGGGCCTCACCTGTAGATCTGTCAGGAAGAGCTTCTCGAACCTGTTGATGAATAGAAATCAAACTGTCAGTTAACTGTGCCAAATAATCATTCATCAGAACACAAGGAACATCATGTATGGGGCGTGGCTTAGGAATTCCCCAAATGTTCATTGGTCTCCCAAACACCACCTCATAGGGGGTAAGACCTGATCGTGAATGTGGCACCGATCTTATGGACAACAATGCCAAAGGTAGGGCATCTGGCCACTTTAGAGACGTGGAAGCCAGTATTTTCGCCAACTTTGTTTTTAGAGTAGCGTTATACCTTTCCACCAATCCTGCTGATTGCGGGTGGAAAACTGTATGGAATTTCTGTTTGATCCCTAATCCTTTCAGGACATGCTCAACAACTTGCCCAATAAAATGAGGTCCATTGTCACTCCACAAAAGTTTACAAACACCGTATCTAGGGAAAAACTCCTTTAGAAGCACCTTTGCTGTGGTGAGAGCAGTATTATCCTTCGTAGGGTATGCCTCTATCCATTTGCTAAAGGCACATACCACCACTAGGACATATTTCAGATTATTGCAGCGTTCGAGTTGGATGTAATCCATCTGCAAAACTTCAAAAGGTGCAGTTGGTGTAGCAAACCCTCCTGTAGGAGTTCGTGTCCCTTTTCCAGGATTATACTGCCAACAGATCAAACAGGACTGTACTACCCTTTTGGCTGTGCTAGCAATTTCAGGATGCTCCCAAACTTGTGTAAGCAATTTAGTTATTGCTAGAGCTCCAACATGTGCCAGCCCATGTGCCATTTGAACCATAGGTTGTAAATAGGCCGCAGGCAATTTCCACTTATTCATTTCTTTGTTACGCCAACAACCCTCATCATCTAATATTCCTTCTTTAGACCATTGCTCAAGCTCTTCCACAGAAGCAGATCTCTGTATATCCAATACTTCCTCTCTAGCATCATGCCAACGCTCAGCTTGTGATTTCACTACGTACATGGGTGTAGTGCTTCGCTGCATCGCAGTCTCACGGGCTACGCGGTCTGCAAAGGCATTGCCTTGTCCTATTTTGTCAGTCACTTTCTTGTGTGCGCTACACTTCATAATAGCAACTTTCTTTGGGTATGTAAGTGCAGTCAAGAGATTATGCACTAACTCTCCGTGCATTATCTGCATCCCATGGGATGTAAGAAAGCCTCTTTCCTTCCAGAGTAGGCCAAAATCATGAACCACTCCAAAAGCATAGCGACTATCCGTGTAAATGTTCACACACAAGTCAGTGCTAAGCTCACACGCTCGTGTCAAAGCTATTAGTTCAGCTGCTTGAGCTGACTTCTGAGGTATGCGAGCTGTTTCCACTACTGTCTCAAGCGTGGTAATTGCATAAGCAGCTGAAGTCGTGCCATCTGGTAACTTCAAACAGGACCCATCAACCCACAGTTCCCCATCTACATCTGGAAGGGGCGTATCTTGCAAATCGATGCGACCCTTTGTCTGTTCCTCAGTAAGGAATATACAATCGTGAGGCTCCTTTGACTGAGACTGAGTCGCAGGATATGGCAACAAAGTGGCTGGGTTCAGTGTCGCACATCTTTTCAAGGTAATATGAGGTGCTAGCAGTGTCAATTCGTATCCTGTCAAACGAGCACTAGTTAAGTGCTGAGTCTTAGTCTGATTCAAAAGGGCATCTACTGCATGGGGTACTAGCACCAACAGTTTGTGTGACAAAACTATCCCTTCACTCTGACGTATGGACACAGCCGTCGCTGCAACTGAACGGAAACACCCAGGCAATGCACGAGCAACAGGGTCAAGAACTGCAGAAAGGTATGCACAAGGACGCTGTTTGTCCCCGTGTGTCTGTACTAAAACTGACAATGCACATCCTTCTTTCTCATGTACATAGAGTGTAAAAGCCTTCGTGTAATCTGGTGTGCCTAACACTGGTGCAGAGCAAAGAGCTTGTCTCAACTGACAAAAAGCATTTTGACATTCATCTGTCCATGGAAGGGGGATCGGAGTGTTTTTAGTCAAAAGTGCTAGCAAGGGTTTAACAATGTGTGAAAAACCCAATATCCATTGCCTGCAAAACGAAGTCAGACCAATGAATGCACGGACATCTTTCTGCGTGGAAGGTACTGGGGTGTCTAAAATTGCTTGAATGCGATCTGGTGTCAGTGCACGGCCCTCCTTAGACAGAAGGTGTCCTAAATAGGTCACCTTCGGTCTACAATATTGCAATTTCTTTCGTGATACTTTATGGTGGTGTGTAGCAAGAAAAGAAAGCAAAGACAAAGTGCATTTCTCACACTGCTCAGGTGTATCGGCTGCCAACAAGATGTCATCGACATATTGTATGAGAGCCACTCCTTTAGGCAAGGTAAAGGAATCAAGCTGTCTCTTCAATGCTTGACTGTAAATACTAGGACTCTCAGTATAGCCTTGAGGAACTCTACAAAATCTGTATGATCTATTATTCAAAGTGAAACCGAACAAATATCGGCTATCAGGATGAATAGGAATCGAGAAGAAAGCGTTCTTCAGATCAATTACAGAAAATGTAGTTGCTGTTGGAGGGACCAGGGTAAGCAATGTCGTTATGTCAGAGACTACAGGGTACTGTGGTACTACAATCTTGTTGACTTCTCTCAAATCGATAATAAATCTATAAATCCTAGTGTCAGTATCTTTTTTCAAAATGGGAAGAATCGGACTATTGCAAATATTGTAAGGAACTTCTTCCACAACCCCCACCTTAATTAAATCATGTACAATACGTGTGAGTGCTTCTTCTCCTTCTCGAGAAATTTTATACTGAGGCAGTCTTGGCAATAAAGCGCCCTCCTTGACACTAATATGTACTGGTGGAATAACCATTTGCCCTACATCAGTATCCGAAGTAGCCCACAAAGTACTAGGGAGTGAGGCTAGTGCAATGTCCTCTTTAACAATACAAGATCTCTCAATCATAGGGTAGTTGTCATTCAAAATAACCCGTACTCCTTCCGGAGAACACCTTATCGTAGCCCTGAAATATTTAAGCATATCAAGACCCACAATATTGTCTGGTGTGTTTGGAGAAAGCAAAAACGGACATGGAGCAGTAAACTTATCAACATTGAATGCAAGTGGTTGTGACAATGGGCTAAGGGAAGGTGTTCCATCGAAACCTATCGATGTAATGGTTAAGCCAGACAGGGGAGCCCTTGGAACCAATTGTTTAGACAAGGCGCTACGAGTAGCTCCTGTATCAACCAGAAACTGATCAGTAGAACCCAAAACATGTGCTGTAACATAGGGACCCCTCTGATCTACTGGAACTTCAACTGATTCCTTACCCCGTCCTAGGCAATCCTATGCATAAGCAGAATCTTGAAAATCAGAAGGCACATAGTCAGACATTTGATATTGGTTCCTTCTATCAAAAGTGTTAAACCCATTCTGCCCACGTGTATTAGCATCAAACCGAGCACGATCATTCGCGCTTCCTCTAGGCCCTTGATATCCTGAACGATTTCTCATTTGTCCCCGACCACGTAGATTCTGCTGAGCACGCAGCACTGGACAATCAGAAAGCCAATGTCCAAATTTTTTGCAGTACGCACACTGATCAACAGACAAATTCGAACGGGCAGAGGAAGGAAAGGACAAACCATAAGATCCACGTCCACCTCTATCATTATCTCTAGAAGGCGGACCATAAGCTTGAGCCAACATAACCTTTGTTTTCAACTCTTTAGACTTTTTGTCCTCATTACCTTTGGCTTCTAATTCTTGCCGCTCATAATACTGGGCCATAGTTAAAAGGGAAACCGGAGAAGATGTAGTCCATGAGCTCTCACTGGCCTTTAAGCGACTAGCTATTCCTGGCAAAAGGTTTGCGACATATTTATCGACAAACAGATGCCTACCTGTGTCATCTGTCAATGACTGGCCACTAAAATCGTGAAATGCTTCTTCAAAGCGTGTGAAGAAGTCAGAAACTGATTCATCTACCTTTTGCTTGCAAGACGCTAGCACTGTCCAATCTATCTTTTTAGGGGGAATGATCGTCTTTAACTTAACTAATATAGCTGCCGGAAGATTTAAAATTAACTGACACGGTTTCTGTGCAGGTTCTCTATCTTCATCTAACCGCTCTAAATCTTTCCACAATGCTCCAAATGTCGCATTATCATCTATTTTGCGCACAGTTCTCCACATATCAGGTGGTAATATTAATCCAAAAAACAAATCAATATCCGACAAAGTCATAGTACAAGAGCTGATTGCACCCTCAACTTCCTCATAAAAGGCTGCTGGATTCTTTCGCGGGTCGGGCAATGCATTTTTAAGGGCCATAACATCTGCTCTATTCCAAGGAGTGTAAACACAATTATAAATAAAGTACCCTTTCGCATTAAGAGAAGTCTTATCATCCTCTGTACCCGTTCCTTTAGGAGGAACATATAAAGGCGCTGCTTCCCGCATGGGTTTCACATGAATTACAGCATTCTTATCTGTTTCAGGAGTAGAAGTTTGTGCCATGCTGATCTGAGATGCTAGTGCAGCTGTTTCTGCTGCCTTTTTCTCCTCTCGCAAACGGGCTGCTTCAACACGCAGTTTAACCAAGCGTCTGATCGTGTCAGCCACCTGGGAGAAGACAAAAAGACCGTCACGTAATCGTTTACAATCAGTTGCTACATCATCGGGCTCCATTTCTACCGAATACTTCCTAAATTGTTCAATAACCTCTGCAGCAAATGTATCGGTAAAATATATTTGCTCCCTTTCCTGCCATCCTTTTATACTATCTAAAAGTTCAGAAGCAGTGGTAGTACTACGAACGGCTTTACGTGCAGTAGATCTAATGTCAGATGCACGCTCAGCAGATAGCATGGAACGAGTTTCTCGAGCTTTATCCTGGTCTGAAAAGAGTCCTCATCTGACTCATGAGGAGCAGAAGAAAAATATACGGAGGTGGAGAACGATCTAATAACAGGAAATCATCTTGCGGTTTATTAAGGATAGGATAAAGGGGCTGCCTAACAGCATATTGGCCAGTTACCTGTAAATGGCGTTCCCTATCTTCCCTCTCTTTAATTTCTCTCATCTCCTTGTTTTTTAACTCTAATGCTTTCGCATAAATGGTCTTTCGCTGTTCTTTGTCAATCAAGGCTTGCTCACGCTTCATTCGCTCACGCACTTCTTTCTCCCACATTCGCACACAATCAAACATATCTTGCCTAGTCTTGTGTTTAAACATACATTGTTCCACATACTGAATCTTTCGCAAATCAAATGACCCATACATAGGCCAACGCAACTCAGGATCTTTACTAGTATATTTGTTCCATAACGTGCAGTACATTATAGAAGAAATACCATACTTAATATACATATCCCTATTAGGCGTCCCCTCCGGGGGGGCTGGTTGTGTTTCGTCAAGTCTCAAATTGGTACCACTACAAAAGCAACACATCCTACGAAGTGTGCTGAAAACAGGCATGCCAAAAAATAGTGCAAAAGATGCAGTATTATAATCAAAGTAGCGCTTAAGGTACTTTTCTTACGTTGCGCTGTTCAAACAATTGTAAATAGAGAAAATTCTCCTCATTACCTGCCTATATGTATTGCAATACATATATAATTACAAAACAGATTCCAAAATTGGCCAATCATACAAACAAAGCCACAGTAAGTGTTACTAAAACTACCTTACCAATCAAAGGCATCAAACCAACAGCAAGTGCCGCAAAACGGCTCTTACCAATCAAATGGTGTCCAGGTTCCAACTGCCAAGTTCTCAAATCGACCAAATGGTCACTGCACGGCGAATCAACAGAAGAGATCTCAGTCAAGGACTGGCGCCGCCGGGATGGTCAGATCAGAAAGAAAGGAAAAACGCCGTGGGTGCCAAGACTCAGGTCTCCTCAGGCAGCGATCGCGTCCAAAAGCGAGATTCCAATCCTTCGTCGCGACCAGTCCTTCGGGCATCCGAGTCGCTGATGAGTCCCACGTTGGAAGCGCCAATTTGTTGTAGTGAGCCTCAGCAAGGCCTACCAGTGCTTAGGGGTTCTCCCTTCTCTGCACAGAGTCCTCAGACACTTAGGAAGAAGTTGGCACAGAAACTGAAATATAAAAGACAGAGTTTATTAAACCTCATGAGGTGGAGCTAACATTCGCACATCACCCTTCAGTAATGCATGAAGTAGCACACTGAATGGAAGGATCCTGGTCCTTTTATACCCACACAGGGGCTCAAATGAAGGCGGCACTAACACAAATGCTGGTTTTAGGTACATATAAGGTCATACAGAGAATGCACAGTCGACAAGTGGGTGGAGCTAACAGTTTCTACTTTTAGTAGACACATCCTGACATTTATAAACTCGGAACAGCTGCAAGCTCAACTGAGCATGTGCAAAGCAAGAGAAACTAAATATAACTTGTCTCTAGGCAGATTTCAAGAGCAGTTGACAGGAAGGTAGGACAGAGCACATGGCGAGCACATGGTAGCACATGGCAGCCAAAATGGCTGCCAGAAATACAAAATGGATTCCACAAAGCGGACAATTTAGCCTCTAAATACAGGCTGTCTTCAGCTAATGCTTAACTTAAATGCTGCCAAATTACAACACAAGTACCTGCCCTTGTCTGAATATTGGGAATGCCAAATGGTCTATAATACCTTGTCGTCATTTGTGCTCTAACGCCGTGCTTACCAAGCTTTTTGCATCGCAGTCCACTTGTTAGATGACAACTACCACAACCCGCCTGCTGCCCTGGCTAAAGTGCGGGTGAATATGTCTTAACTGAGGTGACCTGTGACCTGCCCTTGTTTGCATAGGGCACATTTTAGCTGCATGGACCAGACATAGCAAGACGCGACGAGATTGCGAGCCGCACTCCCACACAACTAAAATTCCACTTAGTCTATCTGGGGCCGGGGCCTTGCCTTTGCCCTCTGTGGTGTGACCTGGGCTGCTCAGACAGGGCGTCATGAGGTCACACCTTCACGTGTTCCCGTTCCTCTTGTGCTACTCTCGCGGTTGGATTAGTGCGCACCTCGCCTACTTGCTCGCAGCTAGTGATGGTCCCTCGTGGGGAGGAAGGTCAGGGCCTTATCCCCGAAGCTTGCCCATGAGGAATTCCCTAGGAAATCTACAGCATTGCTTTGTAAGCTGTTCCTGGTTCCACTATTAATTATGGTCGATATGCTCTACCAGGTTTGAACAAACATCTTAGCTAATCGTATGCCTGCCTAATTCCCAGGGCTGACTGGTTTTAATGCTTTACAAATGAAATGCCCAACCACATGAGGCCTTGCACTGACACTCTACTGGGTTGTCTCAACTTTCTTTCAAAGCTAGAAATGCCCCCCAAGTGTACATGGTACTTGTTTCTATCTGGTGCCAGCAGATGTTCCTCATAAAGGCCCTTGTAGCCAATTGCACAATGCAGTCTCAACAACATTTCGCAGCACCTCTCTTTGCGTTGTAATTGCCCAGAGTAAGTGTAAAATTATACTTTCCCACCATTGGGCTGGTAACCGGCGGCAAAGAAAGACAGAACCTGGGCATGAGATCCCAGTTTTAGAGTAAAACAAAATGTATCCCGCACCATTATCAAATGTGCCACCTGCACCCCTGCCCTATCACCTGTTGCTGAGCAGATGTCATCCAATTCAATGACATAGGCGACATATCAACCAGGTCTCGCCTTCATGGTCAACAAACTTCCATATGCCGGGATTTCTCCACTAGTACCTATGCTGCTGACCCTGGATTTGTAAGGCGCACGTGAGGTTCGGCGATCGTCCCGATGCAAGACGCCGTGTTTCCGACTTATCAATATCGTCCGACTTAGTGAGGCACTACGAGGACTCGTGGGACGGAATAGAGGTCTAAAGCATTAGTGCCAATTAAGAAACCGCCAGGAAACATCAAATCATGCTGGAACTAGTCACTGGGACAGTCGAACACAGCCGTGCCACATCCAAGAAGAACCATCTACAGTTTAAAACCCACTGCGGGGAGAAGTACGGTTCCCACGTACTTCGAAACCAACAACACTAAAGAGGAGGTGGACCTCTCTGGGGTGCCCCACTTTGGCCCCCAGACATGCACGAGTGCTGGGGGTGGGAGTGTGGGGGCAGAGAATCAATGACCAACTGATGCCCCGGGTGGGCGGGCATCCCTAGTCGCGGCGGGAGCGCACCGGCGTCCCTGGGAAAACCTGGCTCTACATATCCATCACAAACCGTGCCCATCGCGCCTTACTGGTGCACACACGCCACATGCTTCGCACAGCACCCAGCGACGAGGTGTGGGCATACCCTGTGCTCCTGTAGGGGCAATTGGCAGCAGAACTAGCTGCTGCTGTGTTACAGTCTTGAAAGCACATCACCGTCCCCGCATATTGGATGTAAACATTCGGAATTTGGACAAGTGTGTCTGTGCACTGTCAGTAACCTTCCTCAAAGTGGGCATGTAAGAACTGAACTGTCTCAATAAAAGCTGTACCAACAGGTGCCCACAATAATTTTGGCCCAGGGCGGCTGGTAGTACAACAGCATGTGCTGTTGATTACAAGTAAATGCACTCCTGACCTCAAACCTTCAGGATGCCGTGTTTTAAACGCGTCGGAGCCCCCCAGCATGCTGCAGAAGGCCGGGCCGTGCCCTTGCCTGGTATTTTGCCACTATGTCATTGCATCCCTATATTTACTACAAGAGGAGCACTACACCTACACCCAGCCCATCTATTGGCTTAATCAATGCTTCGATTTGCATAACATAAATAAGCCACAATTATGGCTCAGTTGCATAGCCAACCTAGAGCTAGCCACCCCCATCCATAGCTGCCAAGGTTTAAGATTGTTATGGATGACATTTTCATCATTTCAGTGCAACTGTGAGTGACATTCATACTGACTATGAATGACACTTTCTAGCGAGCAAGGTCAAACAATGATACTGCATCTCTCATTACGTTAAGTCAGCTATGCCTCAATTAAAACAATGCCTGAGGAGACTAACCTCATGCCTGCGACATGGAAACCCCGTGACCTGGTTGACGGTGTGATCCTCCCCGCACCCTCCCCTGTTCGTGCTGCATCACCTGCCCAGTTTCAAATCGCCCCGGTGTGACAAAGCTGAGGAGGGTGCCCCCTAGCTCCCGATGCGAGCGCCCCAAGGTGGGCCCTAGGAATGCCAGTCGCAGGGCCCCCAGCCCCCGGGGACTTAGAGCTCTAAATCCTTATCTTATCACGCCGCCAGTCAGGCTCGGTTAGCCTTACCATGCGCAGGGCACAGTGGTTGGTCTGTTCATGGAATACGGCCCGTACTGTTGGTAGAGGCACGACCTGTACTTTCTTTTTGGGGTGAGTGACCTCTGCATTCCTTGGCAGCTTGTCCGTCCTCGTTGGGCCACCAATGTCCCTGCAGAACAACTTGTGAAAAATTATAAAGTTATTACTACCACTCTCTTATCGCCCCACTGTAACCACTTGCGCTACCTCCTGCGTAAAACAAAACACAAATCAGAGCCAAATAGTCATCAGCCTACGAGACATTCGAGAACAAGCATTATCCGTTTATACATCGAACAAAACAACTAAATTGGTTTGACTACCAGTTGGGACATGTGTACACACATTCATAAATACTTTTACTTTACGTGCGGCCAAGGTCCCCCCCAATTCCTTCCTGAATGAGGTTGGCTCCGTGCTTGAGAGGGACTACCTATCCCTGTAGAACAACATGTGATACTCCTTTGCTGGTAATAATAGCTCGGAAACACTGTACTATTGGCCTCTGGCAGCCTAAATGCGTAAATAGCTGACATGCGGTTGACTCCGTGCCTTCTATGAAAACATTTAACATACTTAACCTAAGATATTAAACATCAAGTGCTGCAAAAGCATCGAGACAGCCTTGGAAAACACTGTCATGACGGTAATAAGTGACTGCATCACCGCCAATTACCGACCCGTACTCAAACAACCCGAAAAACCCGTATTTGACGGACAGGCGTGTTGTGGCACTGACTGGGGACCAATAATGGTACTTGGGTTCAATCAGGCGATACCCATCTTAACGCCTCCGCTCGTTAAATGGAGCCAGAAGGTGCGGCGGCCCACCCAGCCAGCAGGGCCGGCAGCAGCGCCCCCAAAATACCCTCAGCAAAGGTCTCAACCCCGCAACCAGAATAGGCAGCACACAAGGACCAACCAACCATTGCCCGGCGCACTGAACCCGCCCCACATGTGGCAGTAAGTGGTCAGCTAGTCCCCCAAACGCACCAAGTGCGCATTGCAGGCAATTGCACAATGTACTCCACAGAGCGCACCCCCCGCGGCCTCACACGCGCTAGACATGGCGGCGGCTGACAGGACCCAGCACACACTCAACACGAAAATGCAAGAGAAACGGCAATGGCCACCATTGCCAACCGGTCATCTCGCGCCGCCCACCCGCAACAAGCTCTAACCCACTGGGACAACCACCCGCTATCGGATTGAAAACAACCCTCGGCATAGGGGTCAAAGACCGCAACCACTATGCCACTACAAGGACTCTCCACCCCGCTGCACCGCCGACCACCGCTGCGCCGCCCGCTCCTCCAACACAGCCCTAGGTGCAGTCAGAGAGAGCTCCGCCTGGACAGGTTCTCCAGTCTCGATGATCCCACCCTCCGGTACCCATCCGACCAGGATGCGGCCCGGTAACAGATCCCCATGTCTACTGCGTGCATGGCGGTCGTCATCCCGTTGCCCCTCATTCAATCCCTTCGTTGCCGGACGGCCGGGCGACCCACACTCTTGCCGCACTGCTGTACAGGCACCCTAAAGCACCCCCCATCTCGGACCAACCAGCACACACCACACTCTGCGCCACCGCATATCAAAATCTACGTGGTGCACCGGGTGCAACCAGACCATGGCACCAGGCTGGGCTGGCCCTCGCAACAAATTGGTTGGGGGGGCGGGCCGCACTCGGACGGCCGAGCGCTCCAACGCTTCAATAAACATCTGCGCAGCATACAAAGCAAAGCATACAACAAAGAAGCACCTTGACCACGGTCCAATGCGGTACTCTCGCACCAAGCGCCACCGCAGATCAAAAGCTACCGCGATGCGTTGGGTGAAAACACCACGATGCCAGGCAAGCTGGCAATGCACACTGCACAACAAACCACATTAATCGCCCTAGATGGCGGAGGCCGTGTTTTTTCCCAGCCCGCTGCCCCTCCACAAGCTAGAAATGGATAATGTGGAACAGGCAGCGCTGAAATTGAACTGCCGTTAAAATTCCGTCCCGCTTACATCAAAGGGGATGAGGCTGACTTCCCCGTTTAACATAGTCAGCAACCAACCGGACAGCGCGACCTATACGAACCGACCCCAACCGACCGGACAGCGCGACCTATACGACCCGACCCCCGTGCACCGGTCCAGGTGCGCAGCTCGCCCCAGGTCCGAACGGGCAACACCTGTGACCAAGCCCCGCCGGGACCAGCATGTGGGCAAGCGCCCAGGCCACATGCAACACAGCTGTAAATTTGGGCGGTGAGCACCCCAGTCCGTTGTCCCTTTTTCAATTTTATTGCGGCGCAGCGGGCAGCCTGAGCCCCTCCACCAAGCGAGCTCCCACTCCGGGCCGCGGGACGGTGCCTGGATGTCAGCAGTCGGACGGGACCATACGCCGCTGGGGATCCTTAACCCCCATGAGCCCGTGAAACCTACCGGGCCCATGCTGTCTATCACCGGGAGCACCGACTTCCAACTACTATGTCGGAGCCATTCTAAGGAGGTGAAAGACTTTGGGTGAGGAGGGGGCTGGTAATACCCATGCCCTCACCGGAACCGAAACCAACGCTAGACCAAAGTTCCCGGACCCGACCAAATGGAGTCAAGGGCACCGACGTGACCCGCGCAACAGAGGGACTGTGAAACAACCAAGTACCCCCCTTCTAACGACCACGCTCCCTGCCCCACATTGCCGTTCACCGCCACTCGAGTTTGCCACATATGGCACAGACGAGTAGGCTGTTAATAGGGTACATGCAGTCCGTACACTGCGTGTTTCAGGCCATCCCTCTTACGGGAAGGGGAGGGGGGCTTTATAAAGGACCCAGGGCATGTGAGAAGGGGTCCCGACTAACCTTGCACTACTCAGCCGCAGAAACACGACTTCTGAAACCGCGGCGACACGACCTGGAGTCCATTCCCCGACGGCGTGGCTGGCGGAAAAGAGGCCGCTGGGAGGGTCAGAGGGGTATACATACCCTACCTCCCCCCCGGGCGTACCGGAAGTGACGCCCACACCCCCTGGACAGCGGGCTCCAGGCGGAAGCCCTCTGCTGCTAGAGCGAGGGGTAGGCTTGTGCCGCAATGGCACTAAAGGGCCGCTCTTTTAGGGGGCCCCCTTTGGGGGCGGCGGGCAGCCACAAAGAGGGGGGCTCAGAAAGATACGGGGAGCAGAGACATGAGACATAAAGAGGGGGCTCACAGAGATCTGGGGAGCAGAGCAGAGACTAGAGATACAAAGTGACGGCTCAGAGAGATCTGGGGAGCAGAGGACAGACTGGAGACACAAAGAGGTGGGCTCAGAGAGATCTGGGGAACAGAGGACAGACTGGGGAACAGAGGACAGACTGGAGACACAAAGAGGGGGGCTCAGAGAGATCTGTAGAGCAGACGACAGTCTGGAGACACAAAGAGGGAGGCTCGGAGGGATCTGTAGAGCAGACTACAGTCTGGAGACACAAAGAGGGGGGCTCGGAGGGATCTGGGGAGCAGAGCAGAGACTAGAGACACAAAGAGGGGCCTCAGAGAGATCCGGGGAGCAGAGCACAGACTGGAAACACAAAGAGGGGGCTCACAGAGATCTGGGGAGCAGAGGACAGACTGGAGACGCAAAGAGGGGGCTCAGAGAGATCTGGGGAGCAGAGGAGAGGTTGCAGACGCAAAGAGGGGGGCTCAGAGAGATCTGGGAAGCAGAGCACAGTCTGGAGCCACAAAGAGAGGGGCTCAGAGAGATCTGGAGAGCAGAGACTGGAGACACAAAGAGGGGGGCTCAGAGAGATCTGGGGAGCAGAGCACAGACTGGAGACACAAAGAGGGGCCTCAAAGAGATCCAGGGAGCGGAGCACAGACTGGAGACACAAAGAGGGGGGCTCAGAGGGATCTGGGGAGCAGAGCACAGACTAGAGACACAAAGAGGAGGGGGCTCAGAGGGATCTGGGGAGCAGAGCAGAGACTGGAGACACAAAGAGGGGGGCTCAGAGAGATCTGTAGAGCAGACGACAGTCTGGAGACACAAAGAGAGGGGCTCGGAGGGATCTGGGGAGCAGAGCAGAGACTAGAGACACAAAGAGGGGGCTCAGAGAGATCCGGGGAGCAGAGGACAAACTGGAGATGCAAAGAGGTGGCTCAGAGAGATCTGGGGAGCAGAGGACAGGTTGCAGACGCAAAGAGGAGGGCTCGGACAGATACGGGGAGCAGAGACTGGAGACGCAAAGAGGGGGGCTCAGAGAGATCTGGGGAGCAGAGTAGAGACTAGAGACACAAAGAGGCGGGCTCAGAGAGATCTGGGGAGCAGAGGACAAACTGGAGACGCAAAGAGGGGGCTCAGAGAGATCTGGGGAGCAGAGGAGAGGTTGCAGACGCAAAGAGGGGGGCTCAGAGAGATCTGGAGAGCAGAGCACAGTCTGGAGACACAAAGAGGGGGCTCAGAGAGATCTGAGAGCAGGGCACAGACTGGAGACACAAAGAGGGGGCTCAGAGATGTCCGGGGAGTAAGGCACAAACTGGAGACACAAAGAGGGGGGCTCAGAGAGATCTGGGGAGCAGAGCACAGGCTGGAGACACAGAGGGGGGCTCAGAGAGATCTGGGGAGCAGAGCACAGTCTGGAGACACAAAGAGGGGGGCTCAGAGAGATTTGTGGAGCAGAGCACAGTCTGGAGACACAAAGAGGGGGGCTCAGAGAGATCTGGGGAGCAGAGCACAGACTGGAGACACAAAAAGGGGGCTCAGAGAGATCTGGGGAGGAGAGGACAGACTGGGGACAAAAAAAGGGGGCGCAGAAAGATCTGGGGAAAAGAGGACAGACTGGAGACACAAAGAGGTGGGCTCAGAGAGATCTGGGGAACAGAGGTCAGACTGGAGACACAGAGGGGGGCTCAGAGAGATCTGAGAGCAGAGCACAGACTGGAGACACAGAGGGGGGCTCAGAGAGATCTGAGAGCAGGGCACAGACTGGAGACACAAAGAGGGGGGCTCAGAGAGATTTGTGGAGCAGAGCACAGTCTGGAGACACAAAGAGGGGGGCTCAGAGAGATCTGGGGAGCAGAGCACAGACTGGAGACACAAAAAGGGGGCTCAGAGAGTTCTGGGGAGCAGAGGACAGACTGGAGACACAAAGAGGTGGGCTCAGAGAGCTCTGGGGAGCAGAGGACAGACTGGAGACACAAAGAGGTGGGCTCAGAGAGATCTGGGAGCAGAGGACAGGTTGCAGATGCAAAGAGGGGGGGCTCAGACAGATACGGGGAGCAGAGACAGGAGATGCAAAGAGGGGGCTCAGAGAGATCTGGAGAACAGAGCACAGAGTGGAGACACAAAGGGGGGGCGCAGAGAGATCTGGAGAGCAGAGACTGGAGACACAAAGGGGGGCTCGGAGAGATCTGGAGAGCAGAGCACAGACTGTAGACACAAAGAGGGCTGCTCACAGAGATCTGGAGAGCAGAGCACAGACTGGAGACACAAAGAGGGGGGCTCACAGAGATCTGGGGAGCAGAGCAGAGACTAGAGACACAAAGAGGTGGGCTCAGAGAGATCTGGGGAGCAGAGGACAGGTTGCAGATGCAAAGAGGGGGGCTCAGACAGATACTGGGAGCAGAGACAGGAGACGCAAAGAGGGGGCTCAGAGAGATCTGGAGAACAGAGCACATAGTGGAGACACAAAGGGGGGGCGCAGAGAGATCTGGAGAGCAGAGACTGGAGACACAAAGAGTGGGCTCAGAGAGATCTGGAGAGCAGAGGACAGACTGGAGACACAAAGAGGTGGGCTCAGAGAGATCTGGGGAGCAGAGGACAGACTGGAGACACAAAGAGGGGGGCTCAGAGAGATCGTGGGAGCAGAGGACAGGTTGCAGACGCAAGGAGGGGGGCTCAGACAGATACGGGGAGCAGAGACAGTAGACAGAGAGAGGGCACACAGAGATCTGGGGAGCAGAGCAGAGACTAGAGACACAAAGAAGTGGGCTCAGAGAGATCTGAAGAGCAGAGGACAGACTGGAGACACAAAGAGGGGGGCTCAGAGAGATCTGGGGAGCAGAGGGCAGACTGGAGACACAAAGGAGGGGCTCTGAGAGATCTGGAGAGCAGAGCACAGACTGGAGACACAAAGAGGTGGGCTCAGAGCTGGAGACATAAAGCGGGGATCAGAGAGAGCTGGAGAGCAGAGCACAGACTGGAGACACAAAGAGGTGGGCTCACAGAGATCTGGGGAGCAGAGCAGAGACTAGAGACACAAAGAGGTGGGCTCAGAGAGATCTGGGGAGCAGAGGACAGACTGGAGACACAAAGAAGTGGGCTCAGAGAGATCTGGGAGCAGAGGACAGGTTGCAGACGCAAATAGGGGGGCTCAGACAGATATGGGGAGCGTAGACAGGAGACGCAAAGAGGGGGCTCAAAGAGATCAGGGGAGCAGAGGACAGGTTGCAGACGCAAAGAGGGGGGCTCAGACAGATACGGGGAGCAGAGACATGAGACATAAAGAGGGGGCTCACAGAGATCTGGGGAGCAGAGCAGAGACTAGAGACACAAAGTGACGGCTCAGAGAGATCTGGGAAGCAGAGGACAGACTGGAGACACAAAGAGGTGGGCTCAGAGAGATCTGGGGAACAGAGGACAGACTGGGGACACAAAGAGGTGGGCTCAGAGAGATTTGGGGAACAGAGGACAGACTGGAGACACAAAGAGGGGGGCTCAGAGAGATCTGTAGAGCAGACGACAGTCTGGAGACACAAAGAGGGGGCCTCGGAGGGATCTGTAGAGCAGACGACAGTCTGGAGACACAAAGAGGGTGGGCTCGGAGGGATCTGGGGAGCAGAGCAGAGACTAGAGACACAAAGAGGGGGCTCACAGAGATCTGGGGAGCAGAGAACAGACTGGAGACGCAAAGAGGGGGCTCAGAGAGATCTGGGGAGCAGAGGAGAGGTTGTAGACGCAAAGAGGGGGGCTCAGAGAGATCTGGGGAGCAGAGCACAGTCTGGAGCCACAAAGAGAGGGGCTCAGAGAGATCTGGAGAGCAGAGACTGGAGACACAAAGAGGGGGGCTCAGAGAGATCTGGGGAGCAGAGCACAGACTGGAGACACAAAGAGGGGCCTCAAAGAGATCCAGGGAGCGGAGCACAGACTGGAGACACAAAGAGGGGGGCTCAGAGGGATCTGGGGAGCAGAGCACAGACTAGAGACACAAAGAGGAGGGGCTCAGAGGGATCTGGGGAGCAGAGCAGAGACTGGAGACACAAAGAGGGGGGTGCTCAGAGAGATCTGTAGAGCAGACGACAGTCTGGAGACACAAAGAGGGGGCTCGGAGGGATCTGGGGAGCAGAGCAGAGACTAGAGACACAAAGAGGGGGCTCAGAGAGATCCGGGGAGCAGAGGACAAACTGGAGACGCAAAGAGGTGGCTCAGAGAGATCTGGGGAGCAGAGGACAGGTTGCAGACGCAAAGAGGAGGGCTCGGACAGATACGGGGAGCAGAGACTGGAGACGCAAAGAGGGGGGCTCAGAGAGATCTGGGGAGCAGAGCAGAGACTAGAGACACAAAGATGCGGGCTCAGAGAGATCTGGGGAGCAGAGGACAAACTGGAGACGCAAAGAGGGGGCTCAGAGAGATCTGGGGAGCAGAGGAGAGGTTGCAGACGCAAAGAGGGGGGCTCAGAGAGATCTTGGGAGCAGAGCACAGACTGGAAACACAAAGAGGGGGACTCAGAGAGATCTGGAGAGCAGAGCACAGTCTGGAGACACAAAGAGGGGGCTCAGAGAGATCTGAGAGCAGGGCACAAATTGGAGACACAAAGAGGGGGCTCAGAGAGGTCCGGGGAGTAGGGCACAGACAGGAGACACAAAGAGGGGGCTCAGAGAGATCTGGGGAGCAGAGCACAGACTGGAGACACAGAGGGGGGGCTCAGAGAGATCTGGGGAGCAGAGCATAGTCTGGTGACTCAAAGAGGGGGGCTCAGAGAGATTTGTGGAGCAGAGCACAGTCTGGAGACAGAAAGAGGGGGCTCGGAGAGATCTGGGGAGCAGAGCACAGACTGGAGACACAAAGAGGGGGCTCAGAGAGATCTGGGGAGCAGAGGACAGACTGGAGACACACAGAGGTGGGCTCATAGAGATCTGGGGAGCAGAGGACAGGCTGCAGACGCAAAGAGGGGGGCTCAGAGAGATCTGGGGAGCAGAGCACACCCTGGAGACACGAAAAGGGGGGCTCACAGAGATCTGGGGAGCAGAGCAGAGACTAGAGACACAAAAAGGGGGCTCAGAGAGATCTGGAGAGCAGAGGACAGACTGGAGACACAAAGAGGGGGCTCAGAGAGATCTGGGGCGCAGATGACAGACTGGAGACAAAGAAGTGGGCGCAGAGAGATCTGGGTGCAGAGGACAGGTTGCAGACGCAAAGAGGGGGTGTTAGAAATGGGATCTCTCGTTGGCTAAGGCTTGCGCCAAAGCCAGGCAGAGACCACCGCTCTAGTCAGGGCGAGGGAGTTACATGCCAAAGATAACCCCTGCTCACCCCCTTGGTAGCTTGGCACGAGCAGTCAGGCTTATCCCGGAGGCAATGTGTAAAGCGTTTGCGCACGCACACAGCAACAACATACCAGGCACACCACAAAAGGAACTCCACACAAGGTTATATCAAAAATAGCCTTTGATTTCTCATAACACATTAGAATAGTAATCACATAGTATACATTGTGCCACCTGGCACTAGGTAATATCTACAAGGGATTATTTACACCTGACAGGGCCAACTGGACCACTGTCAGAACCATCACAAAGTGAACTTAGTAAATGTAGAACTTATAATAAATGTAGCACAAATTGTAGTTGTGGAATACAACCAGTAATTACTGGCAAAACCTTGTACTCAGCATCGTCCTGCAATCATAAACCATATTATGCAATCATCATCACATTAGGCGTGAAATCTATTCTGCGCCAACCTCACCAACATAAACACATTATGCAATCATCTCATAAGTCTAAACGCATTAGACCCTAACCTCCTAAGCATAACTCGCATTAGGGGCATAACTCACAGAATAGAATAATCTCACTAGCATAAACCACAGTTAGAGGCATAACACAGGGTGCGTAAATCATAATACATGAATCACATTTCCTAGCACCACATAAATCACATTAGGACCTGGCGCCCTATAAACCTAACAGTTCCCCTGGCCAACTGGCCTTCTCAAAAGGGGCTCAAATGCCCTATGTCCAAAATGTCAGGGCTGCTGCCAAGGCAGCGGAGGTCGCACGTGCGCCATTGCGCCGGGGCTGAGCAGTGCAACTCACTCCTACCTCTCACAATGCCCCCAAAGAACTGTGGCCTAAACGTTGCAGCTGGCACTAAGTGCTGCGCAGCTGTAGATCAAGTAGAGGCCTGGCATCTCTGTGCCTCCTGTCCCACTTAGGGACTCTGAATCAATTGTGCCCAATTCTCATCAGCTGCCCGCGCTGGTGCGGTGCAGCTTATGGCACTTTTCATCAAGGGGGGGGGGGGAGCCGGCACCTCAGTGCCCTCTGGACCCTTCCCATGGCTCTAAACACATGCCCCCATCGTTGGGGTGGCCCGATCTCTAGCGGGACCACCCAGGCACCGACAGTGTGCCTCGAAATGCCCCCAATCAAGAAATGCCTCGTGGAAGCGGCCCGCTGCCAGACGGGGCCGCTCGGAATGCAGAGATAGCGCCGTGCCTCGATCGGCACACACAACTTGAGCCCCCACTCACCGGTACTTGCTGGTGCCGCTCTCGGTCTCCTCTCTGCGCTGGGGACCGGCGCCACTTCTCCCATGCGGCGGGGGCAGGCACCGACAATGTGCCTCGCGCCCCCTCCGCCGGAAGCGCCACGGGCTGCTCTTCGGTTCACCAGTGCGGGGTGAGCTCCCGCCTGGCTACAGCGTCTCCCTCTTCACCCGGGCCCCCTCCTGGGACCCGGGACTTGAACGTGGAGCCTGCGAGGCTCCGGACTTCTTCCAGGCACGTCCCAGTGCGGGGTGGGCTCCCGCCTGGGTCTTCTGGCCTCACTGCTCTTCCGCTTCCGTCCGCCAGGCCCCGCCCACAACCAGGCGGGCCGCGGATCGCGGTTTCGCTTCTCGGCAGCAATGAGGGGTAGGCTCCCTCGGAATTTAAAATATAAAGCGGCCATGTGGGGTGGGCACCCACGATTTAAATATAAAAATAAGCGGGGTGGGCACCCGCCGTTCTCTGCCTCATGGGGGAATCCCTACACTGGGTATTCCCTTCCCACAGACAGCAGCTCAGCGCTGCACAGCCCTCGTGCTCCTTCTCTCGGGGGATAATTAAAATAAAGCGCTCACCAGGCGCTAGAAGCAGGCAAAGTCCTGTAGGTCCTTAGGGATAAAGGGGCAATGCAGGGCCCAGGGAGGCAAGCCCTCCTGGCAGCCCCCCCTGGGCCCCAGCAGCAGCACGCCCCAGCAGGATCAGCACACCAGAACTGAACCATTTCATGGGGTCACAGCCCCTACATTTATACCACAAACTCTCTTTGTCTGTAGTGCAGGGCATGGGGGAACCAGATGCAACTGGTTCAGGGGGGATTTGGAGCACTTTGTTTTCCAAGCTCCTCTTCCCCTTTGCCAGGTGGGGGCTAGGTGATCAGACACACCACAGGGGGCGGAGCCAGCATTGTACAGGGCAGGCACCTTCCTATTCAGAGTCAGGGGATTACTCCTCCCACTACCCCCCAGCCCAGGTGTCCTATTCAGCCCAGCGCTGACTCACCCTGCCCCTCCTGGAGCCACACACACCTCCCAGCCCCTGTCACTCACAAGCCAGACATGCAATTCACATCAGGCAGGCAGACACATAGCACACAGAAATGCCCACTTCTAAAAGTGGCATTTCTAAAATAACCACAATAAATCTGCGCACACCATTGTGCAGCATTTATTCACACAATCTCATACATACCAGACTTGGCCACACTGCTCCTCTCATAACAGGAATTACCACTGACACACACTGATCAGGGAATCCCCAATGCATTCCTATGGGAGGGCAAGCCAAGCTCACCAATGTAACACAGAGAGCGCACGCACTTTCCACTGGACCACAGTGCGAAAGTGCCCAGAGGCCTAAAACCACCAACACCAGGTCACAGAAAAAGGCAAAAAGTTTAGGGGTGAACCTGCCAAAAAGGGCCAAGTCCAACAGGGGGGCTCAGACAGATATGGGGAGCAGAGACAGGAGACGCAAATAGGGGGCTCAGAGAGATCTGGGGAGCAGAGGACAGGTTGCAGATGCAAAGAGGGGGCTCAGGCAGATACAGGGAGCAGAGACATGAGACACAAAGAGGGGGCTCACAGAGATCTGGGGAGCAGAGCAGAGACTAGAGACACAAAGTGGCGGCTCAGAGAGATCGGGGGAGCAGAGGACAGACTGGAGACACAAAGAGGTGGGCTCAGAGAGATCTGGGGAACAGAGGACAGACTGGGGACAAAAAGAGGGGGGCTCAGAAAGATCTGGGGAAAAGAGGACAGTCTGGAGACACAAAGAGGTGGGCTCAGAGAGATCTGGGGAACAGAGGACAGACTGGAGACACAGAGGGGGGCTCAGAGAGATCTGAGAGCAGGGCACAGACTGGAGACCCAGAGGGGGGGCTCAGAGAGATCTGAGAGCAGGGCACAGACTGGAGACACAAAGAGGGGGGATCAGAGAGATCTGGGGAGCAGAGCAGAGACTGGAGACACAAAGAGGGGGGCTCAGAGAGATCTGGGGAGCAGAGCACAGACTGGAGACACAGAGGGGGGCTCAGAGAGATCTGGGGAGCAGAGACAGGAGACGCAAAGAGGGGGCTCAGAGAGATCTGGAGAACAGAGCACAGAGTGGAGACACAAAGGGGGGCGCAGAGAGATCTGGAGAGCAGAGACTGGAGACACAAAGGGGGGCTCGGAGAGATCTGGAGAGCAGAGCACAGACTGTAGACACAAAGAGGGGGGCTCACAGAGATCTGGAGAGCAGAGCACAGACTGGAGACACAAAGAGGGGGGCTCACAGAGATCTGGGGAGCAGAGACTAGAGACACAAAGAGTGGGCTCAGAGAGATCTGGAGGGCAGAGGTCAGACTGGAGACACAAAGAGGTGGGCTCAGAGAGATCTGGGGAGCAGAGGACAGACTGGAGACACAAAGAGGGGGGCTCTGAGAGATCGTGGGAGCAGAGGACAGGTTGCAGACGCAAGGAGGGGGGCTCAGACAGATACGAGGAGCAGAGACAGGAGACACAGAGAGAGGGCACACAGAGATCTAGGGAGGAGAGCAGAGACTAGAGACACAAAGAGGTGGGCTCAGAGAGATCTGGAGAGCAGGGCACAGACTGGAGACACAGGGGGGGCTCAGAGAGATCTGAGAGCAGGGCTCAGACTGGAGACACAAACAGGGGGGCTCAGAGAGATCTGGGGAGCAGAGCAGAGACTATAGACACAAAGAGGGGGGCTCAGAGAGATCTGGAGAGCAGAGGACAGACTGGAGACACAGAGGGGGGCTCAGAGAGATCTGGGGAGCAGAGCAGAGACTAGAGACACAAAGAGGGGGCTCATAGAGATCTGGGGAGCAGAGGACAGACTGGAGACACAAAGAAGTGGGCTCAGAGACATCTGGGGAGCAGAGCACAGGTGCAGAAGCAAAGACGGGGGCTCAGAGAGATACGGGGAGCAGAGACAGGAGACGCAAAGAGGGGGCTCAGAGAGATCTGGGGAGCAGAGGACAGGTTGCAGACGCAAAGAGGGGGCTCAGAGAGATCTGGGGAGCAGAGACATGAGACGCAAAGAGGGGGCTCACAGAGATCTGAGGAGCAGAGCAGAGACTAGAGACACAAAGAGGTGGGCTCAGAGAGATCTGGGGAGCAGAGGACAGACTGGAGACACAAAGAGGGGGGCTCAGAGAGATCTGGAGAGCAGAGGACAGACTGGAGACACAAAGAGGTGGGCTCAGAGAGATCTGGGGAGCAGAGGACAGACTGGAGACACAAAGAAGTGGGCTCAGAGACATCTGGGGAGCAGAGCACAGGTTGCAGAAGCAAAGACGGGGGCTCAGACAGATACGGGGAGCAGAGACAGGAGACGCAAAGAGGGGGCTCAGAGAGATCTGGGGAGCAGAGGACAGGTTGCAGACGCAAAGAGGGGGCTCAGAGAGATCTGGGGAGCAGAGACATGAGACGCAAAGAGGGGGCTCACAGAGATCTGAGGAGCAGAGCAGAGACTAGAGACACAAAGAGGTGGGCTCAGAGAGATCTGGGGAGCAGAGGACAGACTGGAGACACAAAGAGGGGGCTCAGAGAGATCTAGGGAGCAGAGGACAGACTAGAGACACAAAGAGGTGGGCTCAGAGAGATCTGGGGAGCAGAGGACAGACTGGAGACACAAAGAGGTGGGCTCAGAGAGATCTGGGGAGCAGAGGAGAGGTTGCAGATGCAAAGAGGGGGTTCAGACAGATACAGGGAGCAGACACAGGAGACGCAAAGAGGGGGCTCAGAGAGATCTGGGTAGCAGAGGACAGGTTGCAGACTCAAAGAGGGGGGTTCAGACTGATACGGGGAGCAGAGACAGGAGACATAAGAGGGGGCTCACAGAGATCTGGGGAGCAGAGCACAGACTGGAAACACAAAGAGTGGGGCTCAGAGAGATCTGGAGAGCAGAGCGCACACTGGAGACGAAAAGAGGGGGGGGGGGGGTCCGGCAGATCTGGACAACAATGTGACCTGAGGCTCTGGAAGGTGAGGCATCCTTTCTTGTACCCTACTCCAGTATGAAGAGAAGGAACTATAAGAAAGAGAATTCTCACAGAGAACCGTGGAATTGACATGAGTGAAAGATGAGCCCAAGAGGCCTGTTCTATGGGGAGAGAAACAAGAGTGGACAGCAGGGCAGGACAAGCCTTTTCTTCCACTGGGCATTTCCCCGGTGGCTGGAGTCCCCGGAGGCCGCTTTTGAAATGTATGGGCCGCCCCAGGTGCCTCAATCACTTTTCCCACCTCTTTGAGGTTAATTGCAACTTTTTAGGGGGGGCTTTAAAACATAAAGAAACGGGGGGTGTGGAAAGAAAGGGATCAGAGAGGGAGAAGAGTGAGAGAACGGAAGGGAAGAGAAAGAGTGCGTGAGGAAAGGAAGGGAGCGCGGTTGGTTTTTGCCAGGGCTGTTTTAGTCTGTCCCTGTTAGGCTGCTCGTGACAGCATCAGAAACTCACATGTAAAACCACTTCCCTTCCTGTCAATCTCTGCAGCTTTGGCAAGACTTGTAACCCCGGAAGTAATGTCTGTGAAGAGTTGCTTTATTGATTTACGTGGAGCTGATTTGCAATGAATGGAGAAAGTGTGACCGCAGCCAGTGGGACTGCAGATACACAAACTGTAAAAGGGCTTGAAATGCAAACCGCACTCAGGTGTCTGTGGGGAAGGCGTGGGGTTCCCTGTCCTACTGATATAGGGCATGGGTCCCCTGATTGGGCTAATCCATGGAGGCCCTTATCTTCCTGGGCTAGCCCATGGAGACCCCTCTTCTTGCGGGCTAACCCAATCGTTCATCTATCCTGCTAGGCCCACCCATGGCAACCCCTGCCCTCCCGGGCTAATCCATGGGTGAAACCACTGAAATTATTAATTAATTGCATCATAAGTGATGTCATTGGTGACATCACTTATGACATTACTGATGATATCACTGCTTATTGTTACAAAGTGTCTTGTTATATGTTTCTTTCATATGATTGTCACATTTTAGTTCTGAAATCTATACTCTTTCTTGAGAGAGCAGAAATAAATTTCAGAGTACTGGTCTTGGTTAGTGTGAAAACTGGATTTAGATAATTTTTGTATTTTGTATTTTTGTTGAGCAGAATTACACATCAGCAAATGCAAGATATGCAAATACACAAATGTGATTAATACGAGTGACATTACAAACTTATTAAAATAGAAAAGAGACTCTTCAGGGCAGTTTATCCAAAAAAACGATTATACAAAAGCCCATACGAGTATAGAAAAGTACATAGAAGAACATAAAATTTGAGGTTAGGACAGTCAATACATTAAAAAATGAAACACATCAAATGCATAAAAGCGATAGATGAAGTGCCATTGTGCCTCATTTAATCTCTACTGATACAATTACTTCATTCATTCAATGGTTACAGTTATATGCAGTACAAGTGTGACATCAGCAATGAACACAACCTCAAGCTTCTCAAACCACCTCAATCAAGAATGCCAGTGATAAAACCAAAGCATCCCTGCGCCCCCTAGCTCTCAGTAAACAGATAAAGAAGTGACAGTACCATATAACAGGATGTTAGATACAAACATGCCATGTCTCCCTATCCATGTCAAAAAACTTGCAGATAGCATGCATCTTCAACGTTGCACTCAAGAGACCACAGGCTGCATTTCCACCGGGTCAGGGCCCGCCTTCTCGATTAAATCCAAATACTGCATTAAATCTCTTTAAGCCCGCCACCCGTCTTGCATATGCCTCCTCAATCTTTTTTGTTTTACGCATTTTATTATGCCAGTCTTGGTATGTTGGAACCCTACATGTTCACCACTTTTGTAAAATCAATGAGTGAGCAACTAAAGAACCTATTGATACGAGCACCTGTCCCCATTTGCCAAAGCTGGAACCCTGAACTCGGTGAGTGCCAAACAAGCTTCTGAAACTATTTTAACCTGGAGACCAAGACTAAGAGCGGGGAAAACCTTTTCCAAAACTGTCTGTGAATGGGCAATGTTCACCAGGTCAGGCACGAGGTATGCACAAAGGGTTTATTTATTGTCTCTTGGTTCAAAGGAATAACAACACTCTGTTCTCCCACGTCTTTCACTCAGAGGTAGGGCAGTTCACATTAGTTCTTGGTCCTCCAACTGAACAAAGGTTATCACACATGAAAAGAAAATAGAAGAAAAGAGGATTTAGGACAAATGGTCCGAGGTTTGCTCTCGCAAAAGGAGAGGGAGTGAGGGATGAGCACCAACACCCTGTATTACCACCACCTGTGTCGCGGTTTGCAGCTGCGGCTTTACGCTGCGATGCATGCCATAGATGCCCGCTACACACTCAACCCTCCCCCTTCGTTGCTAATGACGTCTCAGCGGCTGAGATGCCCTTGCTAAACCAACCCCGGATACGTCCCCGTACCTCTGGGAGCCATGCTCCTCCAGGAGCGCGGCTGGCGTTTGCGTGATCCGGGATAGGGTCCGGCTCCCTGCGGTTATGGATTCTCCGGCTCTGTAGTCTTCAGGCCGGAGACGGGGTCCTCTGCGCGACATCAGCGGGACTTCCTCTGTCTGACTTCTTGAAGTCGGAGGTCCTCCACTGCTGTGTCTCCGTCCTGGTTTCCTCGTCCCGCGATGTCTCCAGGTTTCTCTCCCTCTCCACTGTTTCCACCGGGCTTCTGGATATGAAGGCCTCCCTCTCGACCTCGAAGGCTCCTATTGGTTCATGTGACGGTGTCACATGGGTCGGCCTCGGTTCCAGGAAGTGAAGCTGTTTAAAGGGACCGGCACCTTCCTCCGCGTACTGACCAAAGGGAGACTGTGAACAAAATATAGGAGAGACATAAGGGGGGAATACATCCTCGTTCTCCTCTTCCTCCGGGTCCTGGTCAGGCAAGTTGTGACACTGTCCCAACAAGTGGCAAGTAAAAAAATATGAAGCCAGGCCCCCATCCCTGCTGCTGACATTGGAAGCTGCGATCCTCAACCGATGGATACATTCTATGTAGGGCTTCAGGAGTATAATAGGCCATCCACCGAGATAGGAAAGACATCCTCTTAAAATCTGCCTCTCTTAATGCCTTATAGCCTATTGATGAAATAGTCTGCCACTCCTCAGAGAGGCTACATTGTGTAGACAGCCTAATTGTTTCTTTAAAGCTTATCACATGTTGCCTAACCCCCTGGTTACGTAATAACATATACCAATTTCCAATTCCTTTAAGCTTCGACCTTAAAAGTGAGCGTATAGTGGGGTGAGAATCTTGAATAGATTCCAGGCAATGTTTCCTCAAAAAGAGGGTGGTCTGCTGGAAGCCCAAGAAAAAAAGCTTACAGCGATCACCACAGGGAGCGTGCTGTTTTTTTCCATGCAATGCATTTGTCCCTTAACAAAAAATGCCCGAACTCCTTAAAACCCCAAGCATTCCATAATCTTATCTGAGTATATGGGATTGTCAGTCCAACATAGTGGCACTCCTGTAATGTAAGATACATGTAACCTAATGGAATAGGTTTAAAATTGTGCACCGCGTCGACTTGCCGTTGCCAAGGCTTGTTGAATTTCTCCTCCAAAGATCTTCAGGCTTCAAGAAGCTCCAGCCTCAAGCATCTCCTACAGCCAAGATCTTTGCCTGCACCGCATCCTTTGCACCGTGGGCTGTCATCCTTTTGTGAGCTGCTCGAGGTCCTCTTGTGACTCCTGTGCCTCCGGCCCGTGGGTCCTCTCAAGGGTCTTCTTTGGCTCCAGTGGGCTCACCTGCTTCCTTGGGGCATGCTCCGACTTACCTGCTCGTGGTGAGTCACTTGGACCTTGTTGGTCCAGACACTGCACCTTTTTCTACAACTACGTTGGTTGCTGTTGCCAAGGCTTAATGGTGCCCCTACCAGACACTGACCCCTTGGCTCTTGAAATCCGACATGGGACAGCTCTTGAATGGCTCCTGGTCTTCCACAGCATCGCCTAGTCCGCACAGCTGCAACTTCAAGGGCACCGTCAACTCAACTGAGGCAGCCTGATGAACTGATAATATAGAGATATGCCAGTCTTCGAGATCGAATATTTATTTTCATACAAGGTCTTATAATGCTGCAAAAAAACTTGAGACACTTCAGCTTTCTCTAAAACTAATTCTCCAGTAACTGGGTTCTGTAGCTCCCTTACAGGCGCATCATCCTGCTTAAACCTGTGTCGACCATGCAAGACATTTCTGCTGACTCTCTTCATATACTCGTTGCTGAAATGCCCTAGAACTGCTAATTTCCTCCATAATAAAAAAAATCCTTCAAACTTTGCATGGCTTTTTCAAGTTCTTCTCTATAGGCAGCTGTACATCCTGAGGCCTAATCTTGGCCTGAAGGGCTTTATCGACTGCTGATTGCAGCTCTACTATCGGATCTGCATTCGCTTTAGTTTGCTGAGCTTTATAAGCAATAATCTGCCCCGAGCTGTGGCCTTAAAGGCTTCCCACACTGAAAACAATGATGCTGAACCCCTAGTTAAACGGAAGAATTCCTGAATAAATGTTCTCATTTCTATAAGCCACTCTTGATTACAAATAAGGTTCTGGTCCAGGTGCCACCTAGGCCTTTCTCTTCTAATTGTATCAAACTCTACTATGATGGTGGCCAGCGAATGGTCAGAAAGAGAGTTCGCCCAAATATCTGAGCCCACCCATTTAATAGAATGAGAAATTTTAAAAATCAAAACGGGAAGCAGTATGAAAATGATGCGAGAAACAAGTATATTGTAAAATGCCAGGATGGTCACTGCGCCATGGACCAATTAATTGGAAATCTTGTTTCAGAGCATCAACTGCTCTTTTAATTTGGGGCTTCACTTGTTTTTTAGTTTTGTTTGATGTATTCAGTGCCAAATTCTGGATATAATTAAAATCACCCCCTAAGATTATCGGCCCTACTGCTCCAATAGCAATATTGTAGATTTGTAATAATAATTAGTCTGCTTCGTCAAAAACTGGGGCATAATAATTGACCAGATTTAGAGGGTTTCCATTAGCACTAACATTCAGCCATATCCACCTTCCATGGAGATCTCTAATTACATTGGTTGAAACCCAGTCCGGCCCCCTACCTAGCAAAACTGCAACCCCCTTTACTGCCAGCCCGACAGAAGCAAATTAAGTGTGTGGATAGTGCTTCAGAATAAAAAGATCTGGGAAGCTGTTCTTAAGATGGATTTCCTGTAGAAATAAGATTTCTGGGGAAAAAGAGGTCAACCATCTAATAAACCCCTGTATTTCCATTTGTTTGACATGCCATTAATATTACAGGAAAGAAATCTAGCTCCAAGACCCATTACATAGACACCTTTTACTAATTAATTTTGTTCCGATGTCACTAATCAAAAATGGTTCCAATCCTGACTCTATTCTGATCTTTTCCAATAAAGTTTCCCCACTACCCCTGCAACCACCCCCTACAATCCCACGTGACCCCAAAAAACCCTAAACCCTGCAAGGGGGAATTGCCCACAATACCCCTCTCATACGCCTCCTACCCCACGGGGTGGCATGGATCTGCACCCTGGTGCACATGTGGCCCTCCCACCACACCCTCCAACACCCCCATATGTAGCACTTTCAGCATCATCAATATGATAACATCTTACACATACTCAAGATCCTGAGACAAGGAATCATTTCACATTTCTTAGGTCTCTGCGCCTAAACCAGGCAACTCCTCCTTTAATAATGGAACAACTTCTGGAGTTACGGCCTAGTTCACACTTAAACTTCGAACCCAGCCTGGACAATTAAACAATACCTATTGACATTATCAACATCTCCAACCTAGTCAGGATCATCAAAACTACAGCATAAACACAGAAATACTCATAATCAATTAGAGATCTTCTGCAGGAGCTCCTGAGCCTCTGTTAAACTAGTGAACAGATGGAACTGTCCCCTTACCAACCCCTTCAATTTAGACTGTTGTGCAATAGTAGCCCGAGCACCCTGTGCCTTGAAACAGCTACAACATTTTAACAAAGTCTTTTCGATGATGAGCTGCAGAGGCCGACATATCAGCAAATATACAACAATGGGGTATTTCTGGTGTTGTCAATGTTCTTTTTCTTGAATGCCTTGGCCAGAATATGCTCTTTTACTCTGTAGTACAAGAAGTTTACCAAGATAGTACGCTGAAATTTCAAGTTTGAAGGGCGTTGTGCCAGAACCCGATGAGCTTGTGCAATGGATAAATCACCTAAATGTCCTGGCAGGACATGAGTCTTAAAAAATGAGTCTACCCATTGCAGAACGTGTGGGTCCTCACACCCCTCTGGGACCCCAATTATATGTAGGTTAGAGCGCTGTGAGTGGTTTTCGAGCTCCTCAATTTTGTACTGCAGCAAGGATTTTTGCTTTTTGAATTGGCTAACTTCTTCCTGCATGGAGGTGACTTAATATTCCTGTTCTGATATTCCGGACTCAGCTCCCTGCAACATTTCTGGGAGTTGAGTCATAGTTTCCTCAATTTTAGATAGTCACTGATGCAAGGCTGCTATTTTAATCGCCTGTGAGTCCATAAGATCTCTAATTTCATCCAGAATGATATTGAGCATAGTTTTTATGACGCATTGCGCAGTAACCATTTTGCCCCCTTGATCTATCTGCCGAACGTTCTGCTGCTGCACCTCCTGGGGCCAGAGTGTCACCACTGGCTGTAGCTGCGGCTGAGTATTTGCATCGAGGATAGGATCTGAACTGGGAGATGATGATACCTGGAGAACAATAACCTCCGCCTGAGATGAATCCAGACCTAGCTTTGATATAGCGGCCTGCATTTCTACTAAAGCCCACTCGGCTATGGACTGAGGTGCCACTAGCAGTCCGGATGGCACTAATTTCCCCTTTACAAAAAAGGGGCGGTCTTTGGCTTTGACTTGCAGCATGTACGCCTCAGCTGTAACAATCATAGAAATCTCATTATTCTCATTGTTAACCCTTTGGGTGCTCATGACAGAATGGTTCCGTCATGAGCACCACTGCTCCTGTGCTCATGACGGAACCATTCCGTCATGAGAACAGGGGCACTAAATCCCTCTGCTGCAGACAGCAGAGGGATTTCCTTTTTTTTTAATTGGCCTCAGGAGGTTGGGGGAAGAGCTTACCCAACCTCCCGAGGCCAATTTGCATTTTCATTGCAATGCCGATCGCGTGCATGGCGCGCTGACGTCATTGCAATGCCCCTTATCTGCCTCCCGGGGGATGGGGGCAAAAAGCCCATAGGCATCAGGGAATATTTTTTTTTTAATTCAGGGATGTGGGCTGCCCAGAATGGGCATGCCAATGCCTCCACCATCCCCCCAAAAATGTCATAGTCTTTCTGCCCCCCCAGGAGACAGATGGGGGCAGTAGCCCCTGATCTGCCCCTCCAGGGGGCATCAGAGAGCCCACTAGGCGCCAGCGATTATGCTGGCTTTTTTTATGCATGGGGGCTGCCCAGAATGAGCATACCAATGCCCCCACCCCCCAAACAATTAGCCACAGTCTTGCTGCCCCCTTTGGGGGCATATCAGGGCAACCCCCCCCCCGATTTCCCCCCCTCAGAGCGGCAGAAAGCCCACTAGGCACAGACTTGTTTTTAGCAATGTGCCTAGCTGTGAATTTTGGGCCCTAGCGCAGCCAGCACATAGGGAAACCTAGCAAACCTGTACATTTTTGAAAACTAGACACCAAGGGAAATCAAGGATGGGGTGACTTGTGTGCCTCTCACCAGGTTCTGTTACCCAGAATCAAAAAGGGGGACCCCTGAAAAAGGATGTAGGTAGAGAAACAGGGGAAAAGACCAAAATTCACAAAAGATGAACTCTACCTATTTCAATTTAAAATATGCTATGCGTCATATATTATATAGACCACTCTGGCTGGACCATTAACATAAATACTAAAGACATTCAAGATAGTGTGCTCATTACTTGATTTATTATTTTTTTATATCTTTTCAATACAAAATATTAATAAATACATACCCTAACTGCAGAATTTTTTGAGAAAAATCGGATCCCATTGCACAACTTTCACTCAACAACACTCAGCCACCTTCATACTCAAACCATACTCACGCGAAACCACAAATACATACATCACATATATACAAAAAGCTTAATATGCACCAAGCCCCCTCACAATGTCTATTAATGTTCAAACAGCAGATTTGCCCTACTGAACGGTGCAATAACTCATAAATAAAATTTTAACAATTAAAAAATGAAGCCTTCAGAATAACTTTGATCAGCCAGAACATGTTTTCACTTCAAAAACAGGACTATTCAGCATAATTCATCATTTTTCAAAACACATAGATCAGGTATATATTATGGAGGGAACTAATTCAAAGCGCCGACGCGCGTTTCGGTGAAAAACCCTTTCGTTTGGGTGCCACCTTCTTCAGGTCGCATATGTTGTATAATCAATGAGGGAGGCAATGGGACCTGTCAAAAGCAAAATATCAATTATAACATTTCTTCATTGTGCAAGCATAGTTATCACAGGTAAATTAGTCTAGTAAATTAAATGCATTGCAAAGTAATGGTCAAAAGCACAGAGGGTCACAATCTAAGACGGATCGATTTACAAAATTGAAAACTTAAAAATAGAGACACGTGCACTGCCGAAAAAGAGAAAAGAAAATTTAGAGTCAGGCTAAACAGAACAAAAAAGCTCAATAAGAAAAGTGAATAAAAATAAGACAGAAATAGAGACAAAAATGGCACTTAATCAAGGCCTAAAAATAGGACTGTTGTATTGAGAATAACAGCAATTGGACCAGCAATAAATCAATATTCTTTAAAGACCAAATAACATGAATGGAAATCAATAAAGAGAAAGAAGGCATAATAATAAAATTCATAAACAACTGAGTGCGTCAAACTAGGTCATTTTCAAGTTTCAAAGGTAGCAATCATTGGTGCATACCTGTCCTACCAGAAACAGAAGATGCTGATAAGGCTTCAACTCTCCTAGAAGCAAAGAACAGAGGTCGCTACTAGTTCTCAGCAAATCTGGCATATAAATGGAAACAAGATCGTCATATCGTAAATATGCCTAGTTCCCATAAGGTGCTAGAAAGGCCAGATACTGTCATCTAAAGATATTTATGCCTTACCGGATAAATTGAAGGATATAGTTCAACGTGTTAAAGCAAGGCACGCTGGGGCGCTAGTTGAGATCAATCGATTTGCGGTATCCAAACGCTAGTCTTCAGGGGAAACGACCTTAACAACGCGGTCAAAACACCGCAGTACATTTAGATCGCTGCTTTTACAACGCAAATCGTTACCACGACTTGCACTGGAGGGCGCTCTAGACTAAGGAATAGTGTGATTAACTATTCCAAAACCTTCCATACTGTACGTAGGCTGGAGTTGGAATAGTAAATCATAGTATTCCTAAGTCCAGCGCCCTACAGCGCAAGTCGTGGTAACGACTTGCGTTGTAAAGACAGCGATGTAATGTACCGCGATCTAATTGATCGCGTTGTTACATCATACATCCGTCTTCAGCGATGTTAAACAGAAGCGTGCCCTGCCGAGGTTCTGAAAGAGCAATACCGCGCCGGGACAAAGTATCCAAATAGGAAACAAAGTTTCATCGGGCGCGTGAGAAAACGCGCTGCCTAAAGTAACCAAGCAATCACTCACCTTCTCTCGGTCACGCGGTGAGTAAAGCCGTTTGCAAAAAAACGATCAAATGGGGTTCTCAGAGCTAAAGCATGTGAAAAAGAAAGGAAAAAATAAAGGAACAAAATTATTCCTGCCTGGCATCTCATGAAATAACGCGGTCACAAAGGCATCAGATGAGCTGAATTAAAATGAATGCCTCGTAGAGGCAGCCTCATGAAAATGAAACCCGCTTCATGTCGTTTGTTCTTATAGAGAGGCCAAGCAAAATTCCCTGACCTGTAAGAAGCAAGATCAATAATAAGGGTCTTTTAAAACGAAGTCTGCTAATAAGGATTTTGCGTCGGATTATCATCCTGACGACAGAAATGAATTACCTGGATGCGAAAAGATGTGCAGCTAACGGCTCAAAGGCGATAAAGCGTCCCGCGGGCGAAAAGGCGGTTCGAATAGAGGTCTAGTTAATTAGGGCGCTTAAATAGCCCAATAAGATCAAACGTCAGTGTCCGCACAGTAGCGCAGAACGTAGATCTCGCCGATCGTCACTGCGTATCTACTCCCTAGAAGATTCTTAAAGGGATACGACTCCCCGAAGAAAATAAAATAAAATAAAAGTGTGGGGGTTAACGCGTGTACCGCGTTCTCTAATCCATGTCAGATCTAAAAAGGGGATAAGTATCTCAATGCTAAATCGATTAAATCAGGGGATAAAAAATAACGCAATCGCTCCATGCTCTAATTAATACTAACTCGTATATTTACACCGCGTATTCATAGAATTATAAATTGAGACGCCCTGTAGTCACATCGGATCCTCTTCAATCTGGGAATATACGCAGGGCCTTCTAGTATGATAGGAAGGGACAGGCAATTGTCCAAAGGGAAAATTAAAATAGAAATAGAAATAGCCAACAGACACTAGTTGAAGCCTGACTGCAAAGAAACTCAAAGGGCAATTTCAACCGCCAGCAAGCTGGATGTGGGTATCCTAGCTAACAAGAAGACTGAAAGAACATATTTAGTAGTTGGCTGATACGAAAAGTTCTAAAAAATCGCGTTTTCCCATAGAAGTGATTCATTCAGTCCAAAATACTTCGCGTTTCCGGCGTATGTTGGTACAATCCAAGCCTTTCTGTGGGCGTATTTTTTCAAGAATGGTCCAACGGAGATCCTCCTCCGTATGATTGGCTTCCGCCCAATGGTTGACCAGGGGTGCTGCAGGTTTAGATCTTCTGATGTTGGACTTATGTTCCCCTATTCTGACCCTGCATTCTCTGGCTGTTTCCCCTACATACGTTAAGTTGCAGGGACACAGGATTGCATAGATACAATTTGAGGTCCTACAGTTTGTCATTTCTTTCAGTTGTATGGTGCGATTGTTTATGCAGATCCGGTTGCCAACAATGGCGTTTGCGCATGCATGGCATGTTCCGCACTTGTGGTTTCCATTTATAGGGCAGTCTCCTGTGATCGATTTTTGGACCAATCTTTTCTGCCCCGGGGATTTAGCTTTGACCAATATGTTCCTCAAGTTTTTGTTTCTGCGGAATGCAAAAAGTGGTTTAGGCATCCGTGCTGCTTCACTATCCAGGTTGAGTAGATGCCTTTGTGAATTCACAATTTGCCGAATTTTATTATCGATTGAAGAGTGTTTCGTGACACAGACTAATTTATCTGTCTGTTCCTGTTGTTTCGGTAGGAACATAGAGTCACGGTTATAAAAGCGTGCTCTCTTCAGGGCATCTCTAATCATCCTGGGTGGGTACCCTCTTTGTATGAATTTCTCCTTCATCAGCTCGGCGTTGTGAAGATAGTCCTTGATGGAAGTACAGTTTCTACGAAGAGGTAGAAACTGACTGAATGGAATTCCATCTTTTTGGCTTCTCGGATGGAAGCTACTGAAATGAAGGAGGGTGTTCCTGGTTGTGGGTTTGGTGTATAGGGACACCATCAGTTTGGAATCCTGGTGTTCCACCCATACATCCAGGAACTCCAGTTTGTGGGTACTCATATGTGCAGTAAACCTGAGGTTGATGAGGTGGATTAATGCAGCAGACATCAACCTCATGTTTACTGCACATATGAGTACCCACAAACTGGAGTTCCTGGATGTATGGATTCCCTACCCAGAATCCCCTGCAAACCTCAAATGTAGCTGAAAAAAAATCACATTTTCCTCACTTTTCTGTGTGGGAAAGTTGTGGGATCACGGGGCTGACCCAAATTTCCTACCACCTACCATTCCCCCAGTTCTCCTGATAAAAATGGTACCTCACTTGTGTGGGTAGGCATAGTGGCTGCAACAGGAAATGGCCCAAATTGTACTGTGAAGTCTTCAAAATTACCTATCATAAAACTACCTGGTTTTGCGTGGGGCTGGTTTTTTGGCCCAGGGCCCGCTGCCATCTTGAGAAACCTACCAAACCCACACATTTCTAAAAACTAAAAACCCTGTGGAGTCTAGTGAGGTATGGCTTCAAATTTAGCTGAAAAAAACACATTTTCCACATCGTTTTGCGTGGAATCACTGTACAGGCACAAATGTCCGACCCCACAGCATTCCCCTCAGTCTCCCAAGTAAAATGATACCTCACTTGTGTGGGTGGGTCAAGGGCCTGTGACTGGGAAGAGCCAAAAACATAGGGATTAAGGGTATAGCACTGAGAATTCTAAGCACTACATTTTAAACAAAAATACATTTTTAGCCAATTCTGCATTGGACACCCACACAAGTAAGGTATCATCTTACTCGGGAGACTGAGGGGAACACTGTGGGGTAGGACATATGTGGAAAATTTGATTTTTCAGCTAAATTTGAGGTTTGCAGGGGATTCTGGGTAGGAAAACGTTGGGGGATCCATGCAAGCCATACCTCGCTGGACTCCCCCGGGTGTCTAGCTATCAGAAATGGGTGGGTTTGTTAGTTTCCCAAGATGGCCGCTGAGCCCAGGGCCAAAAACCCAGGTGACCCCCCTTGCAAAACCAGGTTGTTTTGTGATAGGTAATTTTGATGTCTCCTCAATACGTTTTGGGCCGTTGCCTGTCATGGGTACTTGACCCACCCACGCGAGTGAGGTACCATTTTTATCGGGAGACCTGGGGGAACTCTGGGTGGTAGGACATTTGTGGATCCATGCAGATTCCAGAACTTTCCCACACAGAAATTTGAGAAAAAAGTGATTTTTTTCCAGCTAAATTTGAGGTTTGCAGGGGAATGTGGGTAGGAAAACGTTGGGGGGTCCACACAAGCCATACCTCGCTGGACTCCCCCGGGTGTCTAGTTTTCAGAAATGTGTGGGTTTGGTAGGTTTCCCTAGATGGCCGCCGAGCCCGGGGCCAATAACTCATGGGACCCCCCTTGCAAAACCAGGTTGTTTTGTGATAGGTAATTTTGATGTCTCCTCAATACGTTTTGGGCCCTTGCCTGTCGCGGGAACTTGACCCACCCACGCGACTGAGGTACCATTTTTATCGGGAGACCTGGGGGAACACTGGGTGGTAGGAAATGTTTTGATCCACGCAAATTCCAGAACTTTCCACCACAGAAATGTTAGGAAAATTTGTTTTTTTACAAAGTTTGAGGTTTTCATGGGATTCTGGGTAACAGAACCTGGTGAGAGCCAGACAAGTCACCCCATCCTGGATTTCCCTGCGTGTCTAGTTTTGAAAAATGTATAGGTTTGCTAGGTTTCCTTGGGTGAGGGCAGAGCTAGGGTTCAAAATCTACAGCTAGGCACTTTGCAAACAAGGATCCGTTATCACTGTGAAAATGTGGTGTGTCCACATTGCGTTTTGGGCCGTTTCCTTTCGCGGGCACTACACCTACCCACACAAGTGAGGTACCATTTTTATCGGGAGACTTAGGGAAACACAAAATTGTAGAGCAACTGTTATTACCTATTGACTTTCCATGCATTTCTGTCTTCCAAATGTAAGACAATGTGTAAAAAAGAAGTCACTTCGAAAAATGTCCTATAATTTACATGCTGGTATGGGTGCCCACAATTTTGGAGATGTGCAAATAGCTACTGTTTGTAAACTCTATATTTTGTTCCCATTTCAGAAATACATAGGTGTCTTTCATACCGATTTTTCCCTGTTTATATTTTCCCAAATGAATTGCTATATACCCGGTACTCAATAAAAAACTATTGCAAAACACTGCTCAGTTATTGGCTCTGGGTTCCTCAGGTTCTTGGTGAACCTACAAGTCCTATATATCCCCACAACCAGAAGGGTCCAGCAGATGTAACGGTATATTGCTTTAAAATATCTGTCATACTTAGAAGAAGTTACAGGTGAAAACGTTGGCACAAATGGCTGTTTTTTTTACTCATTTTCAATTTTTACTATTTTCAGCTGTTAATTTCTATAAGAAACCTTGAAGGATCTACACAAATGACCCCTTGCTGAATTTAGAATTGTGTCTACTTTTCAGAAATGTATAGCTTTCCAGGATCCATGATTGCTTTCATATCCATTTTTACCATTAACTGGAAGGAGGTTGAAAGCTCAAAAAATTGCAAAAATAGGCTATGTCCCAGTAAAATGCGAAAACTGTTTAGAAAATTTCGGTTTTCTGACAAAAGTCTGTCAGTCCCTGAAAGCTGGGAAGATGGTGATTTCAGTACCGCAAACCCTTTGTTGATACTATTTGCAGGGGAAAAAACAGATGCTTTCATCTGCAGCCCTTTTTCCCATTTTTCCCAAAAAAAAAAAAAATGCAGCTGTATTTTGGCTAATTTTGGGTCCCCTCCAGGGGAATCTACAATCCCTGGGTACCTTTAAAGTCCCCATGGTGTTGGAAGAAAAGGACGCAAATTTGGCATGGATACCTTATGTTGTCAAAAAGTTACAGGGGCCTAAGCGCAAACTACCCCGAATAGCCAAAAAAAGGCTTAGCACAGGGGGGGGAAAGGCCTAGCAGCGAAGGGGTTAAGACTAAGAGCAAGAACTTCAGACCTTGTAGGGGAGTTCATTGAGTCAACTGAAAATCCTGCAATCTGCTCTGAAGTCTCACTTACTGGCCCCGTCTCACTTTCCTTAGGTATGGTGGTCAGATCTTCCTCTGAACTTACTGGGCTTGCCGCCATCCCAGTCTCCTTTTGTGCCTGAACACTATGATTTGCCCGTGCAGCTGCACATTTTGCTTGCCCATCTCGTTTTTTGGCTCTCAGGACCAGCGTTGGAGCGAGGTCCTAATTTCCCTCAAGATTCACTGGTTTAAGGTGCTTTCTCATATTTATAGCTCGCTGCATACAGTCACAGAAGAAAGATGCTGACCAGTGATTGAAGAGAAAGACCCCTGCAGACACAGTACAGCATCAACTTAGGATATCCTGGGGCTCATACAGGGAGACACCTGCCCAGCGACCCTCATCCGGGTAAAGTGCTTTTCTCTTGCGTAATGTCACTGGGTGCTTATTTTATTTTTTTCGTTCTTTCTTGATTCTTGAATGTTGGAATTTATGTGGTCTTGTTTAACCCCTTAACTTCTAAGGGTTCTTCACCTCAGTCCTGACCCCTTTTTTGGCTATTTGGAGTAGTTAGAGCTTAAGCCGCCATAATTGTATTTCCACATAAGGTATCCACGCCAAACCTGCACCATTTTTCCCAACATCATTTTATTCTAAAGGTACCCAGGGTTTGTGGATTCCTTTGGAGGGGACGAGATAATGGCCACAATATATATCTAAATATCATATTTTGTTTTAAATGGTAAAAAGTGCTTCGTAAAAAGAGTCTAATTTCTTCCTAAAAATGACATCAATGAAAATGTTTGCTGTGCTAAAATCAACATCTTCCCAGCTTTCAGGAACAAGCAGAGCTGTATGGAAAAAACTATTTTTAACACAGTTTTGGGATATTTCTAAGAGGTAGCTAATGTTTTCAAATGTTTCTACTTTCAACTTAATTCCAATTTGTGGTGCAAACAGGTATGAAGCTATACATTTGTGAAATGTACACGCATTTTTGAATTCAGCAAGGGGCAAAGAAGGTGCAATTGATAATAACACATGTTCTACTATTCTATGTTCCCACATGTTTTCTGATAAAAATGATACACCACTTGTGTGACTGGGTTTATCACCGGTGACACAATACACCCCAAAACGCAACCTGCAGGCATCATATTTTACCCAGTAGAGTCCATGCTTTTTAACAACGTGGGTAGCTGCAGATTTTGGGCCCTAGCTCACCACAACACAGGACAACGTAAAATACCCAGACTTTTCTGAAAACTAGATACCAGGGGATGTCCAGGGTGGTGTGGTCCTAACAAGGTGTTTTTACGCATATGTGAGTTGCAAACCTTAAACTTTGGCTAACAAAATACACATTCCTCACATTTCTGTGATGGAAGTTCTGGAATCTGCAGAGATCCACAAGCTTTCTACCACCCAGCGATCCACCAAGTCTCTTGATAAAAATGGTACCTCACGTGTGTGGGTAGGCATAGCTCCCGAGACAGGAGAGCGCCCAAAATGCAACATGGACACACCACATTTTCACCTTGAAAAACAACCCTTTTTCGCAATTTGGTTAGCTGTGGATTTTGGGCCCTAGCTCAGCCGGCACTTAGGGAAACCTACCAAACTGGCACCTTTCTGAAAACTAGACACCAGGGAGAGTCAAGGCTGGTGTAGCTTGGGAGGATTTCATGAGGTTTTCATATCCAGAAGCCCTTACAAATCTCAAACTTTGGCTGCAAACATACATTTTCATCACATTTCTGTGCAGTAAAGATCCAAGAATTTGCAGGGATCCACAAATGCCCTACCACCCTAAGTTCCCACACATTTTCTGATAACAGCAGTGCCCCATATGTATGGCTGGGCCAAGAGACCGTGACACAAAACCCCCTAGAGTGCTACATGGAGAGGTCAGCGATAGGGGTAGCTGCAGTATTTGGGGCGTCCTCATCCGCCACCCATGGAAACCTACCAACCACAGAAAGTTATGAAAACTAGACACCCAGGGGATTCCAGGATAGGGGGTGGATACCAAAAGGTTTCCTTACCCACAATGCCCTGCAAGCCTCAAACTTTGCCTAAAATCATACATTTTCCTTACATTTCTGTGATGGAAACTTCCAGAATCAGCAGGAATCTACAGAATTCCTACCATCCTGAGTTACCCCAATTGTCCTGATAAAAACGCTGGGCCACTTGTGTCTCTGGGCCTAGTGCCTGCGACTGGAACGGATCCAACCAAGGTGAATGGGAGTCCTCGGGACTTTGGGTGGTAATTGGTAAGTCCTCAATCCATGAGCAGGAAGCTGCTGAGACACTCCCCTTTCCAACACTGCCTTACTCAAATGTGGGGAGGCATCCTAGGGGGTAAAAAACCCACTGGACTGCGGACAGAGGACTCAGCTCCTCACTCCTCTGCATCTGGTGCGGATCTGTGATGTCAGAGCGCCTCGCATCAAGCTGATGTCACAGATGGGCAGGAGGGGGCGGATACTGAAGCAGAAGTGATCCCGCTTCACCCCCACCCTTTACTTTTTAAAAAGGAAACCTCTCCAGCAAGCGCCGGAGGTTTCCTCTAAACCCGTCCCCAGTGTCAGTTCTTCATATTTCTTTTTGAATTTTTCTTTTTTGAGGCACGTGGAAAACTAAGGTATAAGATATGTATAGGTGCCTTCTCGTTGTAAAAACTTAGTGTCATATTTACAACGAGATATCGCCACCAGAATGTCACTTTTAGCGTCGTTCTGGTGGCGATATCCCCTTCTCCTTATTTACAAGACGGCGTTAAGCCACTTACCATGGATTAACGCCACCTTGTAAATAAGACCCCTTTTCACGCTTCACTTAGCGTGAAAGGGGCGTGAAATGGGTGTTGCAGTGGGCGTTCCGCCGCAACACTCATTGCTTTTTGACGCTGCCCCATATTTACAAGGCTGGGGCAGTGCCAAAAACTAAGACCAGGGAATACCTGGTTTTAGACTGGTGATACGAGGAAAAATTACTAATTTCTCCCTGTTTTTTGCTCTTTACATGTGTGCTGCATTCTGCAGCACACATAGAAAGAGCAAATTGCCTTTCACGATTGTTTATGTGCAGGAAGGGGTCCCTTCCTGCACATAACAATCGTCCCTGCAGCGCAGGCACGCTTGCAAGATGGTGGCAGGCTGCTTGCGCTGGCGCTAGGCAGCTTTATTATCACTAGGGGAAACACAGGGGTGCAACATATTTTTATAACTATGGCGTATCCCTGTGTTTAAAAAATGTCAGAGCGCGGTGTTACCAAATTTGGCGTAACACCGCACTCTGACATTTTTGGGTAAATATCCCCCTATGTATACAGATGTAGAAACATGCACATCAATGTATTAGCATTTTGACCGAGTTATTCACTGAAAGTTGTAGAGATACAGACCGTGGAATAGACACATACAAGTATTTGTATTATGTCTCTCCGTCAGTTCTTCAGTTTTTTACTGTTTCTGTACTTAGATTTAGATAGCGGCATGGCTATTCCCATATTTGTGAACACCCCATATCTCTGTAAGATGCACAGGAACATCTGAGTTTGTGACTCTGTGTGCTTGTTAGTGTTTACGTCAAATTTAGTGTTTGACTGTAGGTCTTACATATTTAAACAGTGTTTAATTGAGTGCCTTGGTGTGCTTGTACGTCTGTATGTGTGTGTGTGTATGGAAATATGAGTGTGTCCATATGTCAGTGGTGTGTGTCCCTGCTATCAGTTTGATATATTCTCAGCTATTTGTTTCTATGCGCTTTACAGGGCTTATCTCTCAGTTTTCTTTTCCACTTACAATGTGTTTGTGTTGAAGTTCGTTAGTGTTCCTTCCGCTTTTTAGCTCGAGCATTCGAGACGTCTTGTATATACTTTAGGATTTACTTTAGTATATACTTATATGTGTATGTACTTTGTGGGCTCTGGAGATCAGCCCTAGGACTTATCTGCTTCCACTTAGGGACTTTTTTCTGCTCAACTGCCTCTATTTAACTGTCTTGTTAGAAAACGACCAGCAGAGGTCAGTAAAATACCAGAATTGCTTTCTGCTGAGGGACTTACTTTTTTTTATTTTTCTGGCAACTGCCTCTATTTAACTTTCTTGATAGAAAAAGACCAGCAGAGGTCAGTAAAATACCAGAATCACTTTAGCATTCTCTAGATTCCAGTCCATAGAAATTGCCTTCCACGAGCACCCGTAGACAATAATATTTTTTTCAAATCTTGTATTTTCAGTGATATGACCACCGAAGGCCCTGCTTTTATAATAAAAACAGAGCTTTGGACTATACCATTTCCCGCTGAAAGGCAATATTTCTCTTCATGTGTGCCCATACCTGGCGTGTCACGCAGTTTGGTGCTTACTTTCCCTCCATGTTAAAGAACAGTAGATGTTTCAGCACCCAGGCTAATGTGCTGCATAGCTAAATACATATAAAGTCCCAAAGGCGAGACCGATTGCATTGCAAATGCTTGTTATTTTTGTTTGTCTCTGGGTCAGTAGTGGTGCACAAATGTTCCTCCACAAGCATCGCACGCGCTGTATCGCCAGGCATATGTTTGTCATTGTCTCAGTTTAAGAGTGTAAGGGGCATGTTTACAGGGAAAGGGGCGAAGCGTGTGGTTAAGCCTAGAAGGCTAACGACACGCTCCGTCACTTTAGATACGCAGGACTGCACCATATTTACAAGAATATGGTGCAGCCCTGTGTTTCCCACTGCGCTGGCGCTAAATTTAGCTGACTAGCGCCAACAAAGGCACCCTTGCACCATAGTACAAGGGTGCCTGCGTTGAGGGGAGTTCTTGTTTATGTGCAGGAAGGTGTCCCTTCCTGCACATAAACAATCTTTAAATGGCAATTTGTAACTTCTATGTGTGCTACTTAATGCAGCACCCATTGAAGTTGCAAAACGTCATTTTTTTAAAATATTTGTTTATGTGGAGGAAGGGGCACCTTCCTGTACATAAACAATCATTGTCATTTTGCTGTTTCCATGTGGGCTGCACAACGCAGCACACATGGAAACAGCAAAAACGAGGAGAAATTAAACATTTCTCCTCGTTGCACCAGGGTAAGACCAGGTTTTCCCTGGTCTTAATTTTGGCGCTGCCCGATATTTACTCCACCCTTGTAAATATGGGGCAGTGTCAAAATCAATGGGTGCTGCGGTGGAACGCCCACCGTAACACCCATTGCCCTCCCCTTTCACGCTAAGTATAGCGTGAAAGGGTGCCATATTTACAAGGCAGCGTTAAGCCATTTTAAGTGGCTTTACCTGCCTTGTAAATAAGGCAAAGCCCATATCGCCATCACAACGCCACTAAAAGTGACATTCTTGTGGCGATAGGGGCTTGTAAATATGCCCTTATGTGAGCCTACCTCTGTGTCGCTGTACCTCTGTGTTCCAGCTTGTGTGTAAGAGTGAGTGGTGTTGTGAAAGTACGTGTTCCTAGGTGTGTTTCTATGTGTGTCTTTATGCCTGTGTGATTCTGGGTCTGAGACAGTGGTGCTCTACAAATGGCGTCCCTACTTGTGGCTCTAAATATGACACTACTTCTCTCTTTGCTAATGTGTGTCTGAGTGAGCAGTGCACTGAGAATGTTTGTATGTGTCTCCTAGTGTGTGCCTTTATGTTCACACGAGTTTGTGTCTGAGGCAGTGGAGCAGAAACAAATGCTTTTTTGGTTTAAGTTTGAGAGTTGTCTTGCTTTTTCTTCATGTATATGTTTTTCTTTTTTTTAGATGCAGTGATATCATCAGCGATGTCCTCAGTGACGCCATTGGTGATATCATCAGCGATGTCCTCAGTGACGCCATTGGTGATATCATAAGCGATGGAATCAATGGTGTCACTTATGATGTCATCAATGATGTTAAATATGCAACGCAAGGGTGTATTCCGAGCTCTGGTTTGGTGGATTTCCAGAGGTTTTAGGCAGAGAACAATTACTTACTTTCTAGCTGTGTATTTCAGTGAATTTCATAGGGTCTTTTGTAATATAAAATGGAAAGTTTAATTGATATTTAAAACACAGTGATTTTGTATTGCAAACATCTGAACATTATCCCTTATTGCCCCTTTTTCATTTCTTTAACTGCAATTCTTTGAGAATGTGCCTTTAAATTTCGAAGCCTGTTATTCTGAAATATATAAAACATGTTTAGTAACTTTAACTTAGACTCCATTAGTGTGTCACTGAGTCAATGACGGTGAGCCTACTGTCCAGCCCCCTTTGAGTGAGGGGCAGAGGGCGAACACACACGTCCCTGTGCGTGACTCAGACTACGTCACTGTGCCGTTCACTGCATTGGTGTGGCACCGAGTCAGTGACGGTGAGGATGTTCAAGTTCGTCACTGTGCCCATCAAAGTGCGTCTGAGATGGTGGTGGGAGAACACACGTCCCTGTGCGTGACTCACTGTGCCTTTCACTCAAGTGGTGTGCCGCTGAGTCAATTATAGTTCCCAAATTCTCAATCATATTTGAATCAAAACTCTTTACAAAATGAAAGGGCCTTCTACTACATAAAATGGTGGTTGTTCTAGCCAATCACATTTGAGTTAACATCCATATGTGATTCAGAAATCTAAATGGCCAAGATATACAAAAGTGTGAACCCTTTCAATCCCGCCCACCAACTTCTTAAAAATGCAGATATCTCATAAACTACTGGGCGGATTCACACCAAATTAACAAAATCACACTGTCGAAGGAAAGTTCAGCTTTCATCTCCAGTTTGGTGTAAAGCAGTTCAATGGCGGGCTGTAGGTGTGAGGAAATGTTTCTGTAGGAACTAAAATGGAAAATCACTTCTTTCCTTGACACCCCTTATCTCCTCCCCTGCACGGACTGCAGCAGAGTCGACAAACGGACCTCAGTAAACTATACTAGGGATTTGCAACATTTCGTACAAAGGTTATAGGCAAATCACAAAATGTCTTTTCAATGGAAAGTGTGTCTGAACCACAACTACACAGTAGTGACTGCTACTGTGTAATATATGCATATATATTACACAATGGCATTCTCCACTGTGTCGGTATAGTTAGGTCAGAGTTTTCACAAGAAAGGCTTTTTTTTCCTTTTTCTTTCTTTTTACTTTGGCGCAATTTGAAAAAATCTGCACGAACTTTCCCAAAAAAGTTCATCCTCTTTGGCTCCTTTATTGAAAGTTTTGCAGCGATCCCTCAAGTGGGTGCCAGGAAAGGGGGGGGGGGGGGGTCCCAGAAGTGTGCGTTCCCAAGCTAATTCCCATGGAAAATCTTGTTCTCCAATCTAGAAAAACAACTGAACAACTTTACACCAACATTGGCAAAAAGTTCGAAATTAGCATTTAAAAAGGTGCTCAAAAGGGCATTATGGTGTCAACCCTGGTAAAACGTTAGAGATATTTTGACCGTTGGTGTCCATATCTGTCAATACACAAGAAAACAACAAAGCAGAGATGCCAATTCTACACATGCACATCCCCCCCTTTCGTCCGTCGGAAAGTAATTCCTCTGGATGTAAGTAGAATGTAGTGCTCTCAAAGCATATAGCCTCCCTCTGCTTACAGGAGGCTAGATCAACACTCAAGATGGAAAGACCCACTTGAGGTTTAGACAATAAATAGCACAAATGCTGAGGCACAACAGGAAGTCCAATATAGTGTAGCTGGCTATTAGCCACTCAAGGTTGTTTACTCCGGGACCACGCGTGACGGGACTGCTTATCCTTGCAGGTTTATCAAGACCGCAATTACACATAGAAGTTCAGTGAGAGGAGATATCTGTTACTCTCTATATTGCAGGTGTTACACCGTTGACTGAAGGTGGTACACATTTCATATGGACATAGAACTCCTAATTCCACAATGGTCTATCGTCGTGTTTATCCTTGAGAAAGTCCTTTCGGACGAAACACGTGTCGGCTGCCTGTTTCGGATGTTATGAAAATCTTAATTTTGGAATAAAGGATACATAAAGAAAAATCAGGATTGCTATATGGACTTCTTATCTACTTGAGTGGCTAATAGCCAGCTACACTATATTGGACTTCCTTTTGTGCCTCAGCATTTGTGCTATTTGGTGTCCATATCTGCTCTGATTGGCCCATTCAAAGTGGATGGGTGGAGTCTGTTTGGCTGACTCAATGTGGATAATATGTTGTGCAGACAATAAAGGACTTGGGGGCATATCAACAACGATTAGAGATAAACATCGCTAAGCGCGTTTAGCGATGTTTATCCTATCGCTGGATTTCATCGCCGTGATAGCGCTGTATCAACAACGCTTTTCACAACGGCGATAAGAAATCCAGCGATAGCGGGGAAATACGCCGTTTTGCAGGGAACATCGCTGGTTTTCCAGCGATGTTCCCTGCTAAACGGCGATACCTTGCTGATACGACCCTGTGGTCGTATCAGCATAATCCACCCCTATGTCAAACATAGGTAAGTCAGGATTTTAGCAGACGTTAGATTTTGGCGAAAACGGCCGTTTTCGCCAAAATCTAACGTATGCTAAAATCCTGTGAGCTGCCTTGTAAATATCGCGATGTGAACATCAGCGATATTTGCAAGGTAGACCATCCGAGTACGCCTCAGTGACGCCCACTTTGCATCTCATTAGAGATGCAAAGGGAGGCGTTGGGAAAAAGGGTGCTAACATGCGATTATGCATGTTTGCACCCTCTTGTTAATAGGGCGATAGTTTTATCTCTGCTTTTTTGGCTTTAAAGCCAAAAAAGCGGAGATAAAGCCCTTGTAGATATGCCCCATGGGTACTAAATCAAAGGCCGCATAAGCACCGGGTAAGCACACCCAGATGTTCTGGGCTATGTTGGGTGCCCCAAATCTGAAAAAAAAAAAATTGTCGCTGGATGCAACGGTACCAGCGCCTGGTAATGCAGTACCAAGCATTGTATCTCCTATGGTACTGCAGTATGCAATGCCTGTATCGCGGCATCACTTTACTGCAGTACTACAAAAAAAAAAAAAAGAGAAGGCTCTGGTCATAGATACTGCGGCCAGCGGCCATTGTTGCAGTCGTAGGCCGTGCACAGTGGGATTTGCTCCCTGGAAGGTTTTGGGAGTAGGGCCAATTCACTGCTGCCCATGGTTGCCCGCTGTGCGCAGTGCGTTGGGTTGGCCCCCTGCAGGGGGCTGGGCACAGGGTCAACTCTCTGTGGTGCATGGCCAAAGGCCATGTTTGGCGGGAGTTCAGACACCTATTGAGATGGGCATTCATAGGGAGTTAGATGCAAAGGCAGGCCGTAGACCAACCTGCACTGCCTACAGCCGAAGGACATGTGCAGGGTGGGTTGGGCACCTGCAGGTTGTTGGCATATAGAGTGGACAGAGGACAGGCCTTACACCCAACCCCCTGCTGTGCACAGCCGTGACACCCACAGGGTGTTGGGAGCTTGTGGAGAATTGGGTGCAGGTCCTGGGCAGAGGTCAAATATTCATTAAAAAAATTAGAAGAGTCTGGTCTTTGACCAGACCCTGCAGTTAACAACTATTGTGCAGGCTGGGTGTTGTTAGCAGTGGGGGCTACCTGCCTACAGTGGGCTGTGTGCCAGCCAAACCAATGCTGTGCATGACTGAAGGCCATGCACTGTGAGGGGTGGGACACACACCGAGGGAGGCGCACAGGGAGGGCATTGCGGGGAGGCCAGGCCATGTGGCCAACCCGGCAGTGCACTGCCAAAGGCTGTGTACAGTGGAGATTGGGTGCCCGTGGGGCTTAGCCATATGCTCAACTTTAAATATGATCAAAAATCACAGAAAGTCACTGAAAAAACAAAGTTAAAGTGACATTATAGTTATATACTGTAATAAGGTCTTATTTTATTTATCAAAAAACAAAACATAAATTCAATGAAAAAACCATGGGTTAAAGTAACATTATTGCTAGGTGTTAAAATGAGATAAGAACTAAAGCCAGTTATCGTTTAGCAAACTAACTATAAATTGTATCCAAGTCATGCACTGCTTATGACCTCACATATTACATCACTGATGACATCTCAAATGACATCATTGATGACATCACAGATGACATTTAAAATGGCACCATCCATGATACTGCTTTTCGCATTAGTCCATAAATCCTTGCATAATTTTTAAAAAGAAAGTTGTTAGCAAAGGGCTTATATTTAAATAAGGCATACAATACGTATATATATATATATATATATATATATATATATATATATATATATATATATATATATATATAAATAACTTCACTGAAAAAAACAAAGGTTACAGGGACGATATAGTTAAGCTCAGATTTTACTCATACAAAACCATAGAAAATCAGCCGTTATAGTTACCTGAGCTAACTATAACTTATGCACCCGTAATGCACTGCTTAGTACCTCACATATTATGTCGCTCATGACATGGTCAGTGACATCACTGATGACATCACTGATGACAACATTCAATGAATTATTTTTTTCAAGACAGCAGCTGAAATGAGAATCGAACTAGTTTTGAAAATTTCACGACGATTCTTCAAACAACGCCAAAGTTATTGGCAAATGAAAAAACGCTCTACCTATGGAAACTACATCCTAACTATAACTACCTACTGCCAACTGCCAGTAGTAAGTATATTTATATATCTACATTTCCCTCGAACAGTTTATGGCTGTAATGCTGTAAGATATTCTGATCCAGTGAGTTCTGTGCAGCACTTTAGTCTGTTTCCTATGATAATCAATGATGTCACTTGTCACATGGTATCTTTACCCCTATTAATGAACTTGCAAAACGTAGCGCGATCATATGAATAAGGCCACAGGGCGTGGCCGAAACGCGTCATGGGCAGCATGAAAAAATAAACAAGAAATATATGCACCGTAATGAAGGAGTCCGTACCTGTTTTTGTGTGGGATATGCACTATGGCTTGTGTTCTGATATATATGTGTATGTATATATAAATATATATATATATACATACACACACACACACACACACTGCCCTGACCACCTCAGCCATCATGTCTTCTATCCACTCCAGGGTGCCCACCGACCCCTGACCCCACCACTTCTTCAACCTCGCAACAAACCCAATCAGCACGCAACTGACCAGCATCCTGAACACCTCCATCTCTACAGCAACCTTCCCGGACGGATGGAAACACGCAGACATCAGCCCCCTCCTAAAGATAGCCTCCACTGATCCCAGCAATCTCAAATATTATCGTCCGATCTCCCTGCTCCCCTACTCAGCCAAAGTACTTGAAAAGCCATCAATCAACAGCTCACAGATTTCCTGGAACAAAACCACCTACTGGATGCTGCACAATCAGGATTCCGTGCCAACCACAGCACTGAGACAGCACTGATTGCCGCCACAGATGAATTCAGAACACTCCTCAACCATGGAGAAATTGCGTCCCTGATCCTCCTCAACCTCTCCGCGTCATTCAACACCATCTCCCACAACACCCTCATCAACAGACTTACCAACATAGGCATACAGCAAGATGCCCTCAGTTGGATTGCCTCCTTCTTTACAGGACGCACACAGAGCATCCGACTGCCTCCCTTCACCTCCACACCCAAAAACATTATATGAGGTGTACCACAAGGATTATCCCTCAGTCCCACCCTTTTCAACATCTACATTACCACCTCACAGACGTCATCATATCCCACAGGCTCAACATAATCACCTACGCAGACGACACTCAACTGATCATCTCGCTCACCGAGGGCCCCTCCAACACCAAAATCAACTTCTGCAACGCCATGACCAACACAGCCAAATGGATTAGAGACAACTACCTCCAACTCAACTCCAACAAAACTGAAGTACTGATCTTCGGGAAGAACACCTCCACATGGGACCACAGCTGGTGGCCAGCAGAACTCGGTCCTACACCCTCACCGACTGACCATGCACGCAACCTTGGCATCATCTTAAACAGCCAACTGATCATGAAACAACAAGTCAATGCAGTCACCTCCTCCTGCTTCCACACCCTGCGCATGGTCCGCTGAATCTTCAGATGGCTTCTAACCAACACCAGAAAGACCGTCACTCAGACCCTCATTACCAGCCGCCTCGACTACAGCTACGCCCTCTATGCCGGCATCTCCACCCAGCTCCTCAGAAGACTTCAGACCATAAAAAATGCTGCAGCCAGATTTATCCTGGACCTCCCCAAACTTACCCACATCGCCCCCCGCCTGAGAGACCTCCATGGGCTCCCCATCCAGAAGAGTTTCCAGTTCAAGATCCTCATGCACACCTACAAAGCTCTATATGGCGAAGGACCTGCCTACATCAACCATCGACTGAACTGCCACCAACCCTCTAGACACCTGCACTCCTCTTCACTTGCCCTTGCACACAGTCCCTGCATCCTTCGAAGCCACAATGGTGGCCACTCCTTCTCCTACATCGCTGCAAAGGCCTGAAACGACCTTCCCCTCCAGCTCTGTAAAGCCACAGCACTGGCAGACTTCAGAAAGAGACTCAAGTCCTGACTCTCCGACGGAGACACAGCGCCCAGATACCCCTAGGGATGACAGTGTTGCGCTTTACAAATGCTGTTTGATTGATTGATATATATACTATATATATATATATATATATATATATATATATATATATATATATATATATATATATATTTGCGATAATCCTTCACCCTTGCTTCCAGGATAAAAACGGAACGGACTCCACTTAATGAGTGCTTATTTTTAGTTTTATTCGTGCTTTCTCGCCTTGACGCGTTTCGGGCTACACAGAGCCCTTGATCACATGACATGCTCAGACTTTCTCCCATTATTTAAAGTGACATTGTGCAAAAAAATCCCTCCAAGTGCATGGATATAGAGAGCAGACTTCCCATTTGGTTTCTACAAATTATCAATTTTTTTATATACATATTATATGGAAAGCCACCAAATGTGGCCATTGTTGGAAACGGGGTTACCGAGTCCGGCACGGTAACATGGCGCGAGGCGGGAAAGCACCCGAAGGCAATGTGTAAGGCAGTTGTGCAGCACACACTCACTTGGACTCAGTAATGCAGACGCAATAACGTGACACCGCACCAGGCATGTAGATTAAAAACAAGTTCTTTTATATAAATCAATGCAGCATCAGATGAGGCAGATTAATTCAGGGCAACATTTCAACTCCTTGAAATACTTAATTAGTGCGTCATCTCACTAAAGCACCATAGCTCATCAACATTGTAGGCCACTAAAAGGCCGCAGGAATCATCTCCTAAACGTAGCACCAATAATGATTACAGGGTGCAGGAATAAAACATGGGCCTAAAACATGCAGTTCATCTCATGAATATTCAATCACTTGTAAATAGGCATTTTACGTTACACTTCAAACAGGGCCTGCGTTAATCTAGGCGCACCCACATTCAGTACAGTGGGCGTCGCAAATCCGGTACACCTGCAACATAAAACACTTCAACTCTTGGCGGTGTACACTTCAGCTCAATTCAGTTAAGCACCTTTACACTAGGCAAAGACATTTCATTAGTGCGGATCTGCATTAGGCCTAAACAGTGATTAAAGCAGGCGTAACAATTAGGCTAGTGAATAGCTTTAGTGAACCCCTCAACATGTCCTTCTCTCTGGGGCTTCCCTGTCAATTAGGGCTTCTGTGTTCTCAGGGGCTGCTTAGGGGTTAAATCAGGCTAGGCCCACTCCTCTCCGGGGCCTCGCCTCGTGTAAATAGTTAATGTGCGTTTCCCTCTTCTCTCCACAGGCTAATGGTGGCCCCCGGCCCCCAGTGGCGTCTCTGTGGGCCCTAGGGGCCTCCTGGGCTCACCTGTGGTGGTGTCCGTTGGTCGCTCTTCGAAGCGACTGGCTTCCTCCCGGGCCGGCCCGTGTTTGGCAGGGCGGGGCCCAGATGGGGTACTACGGCCCTCCGGCCGGAATTGTGGGACGTTGGGGGGCCGGTATCACTCTCCTCCGGCCCCCGTGATCAGCTGAGCAATGCGGGGAAGGGAGCGGGAGCCGGCAGTCCTCTCCGGCCGGCTTCCCGCCTCCCTCTGCCTACGTGGTGACTCTCGGCGGCTTCCGTCGGCGCTGGGGCACGGCGGGAGCCGGCGCCAAATCGCTGTGCGGCCTTCCCGGGGGAGCGGCCGATGACGCGGTCGGCGTCCCCGGTCGCGTGGCAACGGCGTCGGTGGGGGCTGAGGCCTCGATCTTCCTCCTGGGCCGCAACTTCGTTCGCGCGAGCCCCTGGGCTGCGGCGGTGATCTCCGGCAACTCCGGACCTTCCGTGGAGGCGCGGACGGCGCACCTCACCTCCCCAGCCTCGGGGAAGGCCACGCCCACCTCAGCAGCTCCTCACACGCGGCGACGGCCGCAGAGGCAGATTACAGCCACCCGGTAAGTGGCTTGAGGGTGATTCCTCCCACGTGGAGGCACAGCGCGGGGGCGCGCCTGCAACAGGCTGGCAGGGGGGGGGCTGACTTAACAGTGCTTTGGCAGCCCAGCAGCAGGGTAGCACGGTGTCCGGTAGGAGTGGATGGGGGTGAAGGTCTAGCGCTTCAGGGCACGGCGCTTTACCTGGTGATCCCCAGTTTGGCAGTTCAGGTTTCTGGCCTTGCTGGTCTGACAGGCCTTGCAATTTCAGGTTACTTGCGGCAGTTCTTTGTTGGTTGCTTCTTGGGGTTTCTTCGTATGGGGGAGGGAATGAGTTGGTGGTTCTTGGGGTGCTGGATGGTACTTCCCAGCATGCTGAAGATGGTTCCCTGGGTCCCCTCTCGCTGGGCAAGGTCAGTGGGTGGTGGGCGTTCCTCAGCTAACTTATTACAGCAGTGCCTTAGCCCTGTCAGTAGCAGTAGTGTAGGTCTCCCCCCTAGGCCCTAAAGCCTGTACTCCGGCAGAGGTTCTCCCAGGATCAGTGGTGCCCCAACTGACTAAAAGATTTCCCTCCAAACCTCTTATACCCCTAGGTCAGGTGACCCTCCTAAAGGCGGCAAAACATAACTCCTCCCACAGCCCGGAAGGTTCTGGAACCTTCCACCATGTCTGGCTATGTGGCCCAGAGGCGGGACGGGATGGATACTGTATCCCTATGTCCCAGCCTGACCCTGGCTACTAGTGTGTGTATGTGTGCAAGGCCACTCTGCAGTAGCAGGAGCTTGTGGCAGCCATCTTGGGTGAGAGAGCACCTGCACCTCAGCACTGGTTGGCAGTGGTAAGACGCCCGGAGACCTAGGTCCAGTAAAAATACGGTGGCAAAAATGAGGCGCAAAAGGAAAAAAACAGGGCAAGACCACCCTAGGGCTGACAGGTCTAACACGCGTCCCCCCCAGCCGAAAGAGGGGAGAGCTTCCCAACCTCTAGGGAGTTCTCATCGCTAAGGCGGAAAAACTGGGAGAGACCGTCAGTGTTGGCGTGGTCTACACCGGGTCGATGTTCCACCCGAAAGTCCATCCCCTGGAGGGAAATGGATCACCTCAACAATTTGGGGTTTTCGCCTCTCATCTGCATGAGCCAGCGAAGGGGTCTGTGGTCGGTCTGGATCAGGAAGTGACAACCAAAAAGGTATGGCCTCAACTTCTTTACAGCCCAAACCACGGCAAAGGCTTCTCTTTCGATGGTACTCCACCGCTGTTCCCGGGGAGTAGTCTTCGGGAAATGAAGGCCACTGGCTGGTCTTGGCCATCGTAATTCAGCTGCGAGAGCACAGCTCCTATGCCATGCTCAGAAGCGTCTGTCTGCACGATAAATTCCCGTCCAAAGTCTGGAGTCCTGAGCACCGGTGCGGTGCACATCGCCTGTTTGAGGGTCTCAAAGGCTTCCTGGCAGGCAGCCGTCCAGATGACTCTGCGTGGCTGCTTCTTCGAAGTCAACTCCGTCAAAGGGCCCACAATGGTTCCATATCCCTTGACGAACCGGCGGTAGTATCCCGTGAGGCCGAGAAAAGCCCGGACCTCTGTTTGGGTCTTGGGGGGCTCCCAGGCCAAGATGGTCTCGATCTTGGCTTGGAGGGGTTGCACCTTACCCCCGCCCACCAGATGTCCCAGGTACACGACAGATCCCTGTCCAATCTGGCACTTGCTGGCCTTGATGGTTAGACCAGCCCGTTGCAGAGCCTGTAGCACCTCCTGGAGATGCTCCAGATGGTCCTCCCAGCTGCTACTGAAGACAGCTATGTCATCCAGGTAGGCAGCAGAGAAGGCCTCTAGGCCAGACAGCACCTAGTTCACCAACCGCTGGAAAGTGGCTGGAGCATTTTTCAACCCGAAGGGCATCACCCGAAATTGAAAGTGGCCCTCGGGGGTGGAGAACGCAGTCTTCTCCCTTTCTCCTTCCGCCATGGCGATCTGCCAATAGCCTGACGTCAAATCGATGGTACTCAGATACCGGGCTGCTCCCAGCCGGTCAATGAGCTCATCCGCCCGAGGGATCGGGTGAGCGTCGGTCTTGGTTACTGAGTTGAGTCCGCGGTAATCCACAGAGAACCGAAGTTCTGGTGTGGTGCCCGGTGGGGCCGCTTTCGGCACCAACACCACCGGACTAGCCCAAGGGCTACTGGAAGGCTCAATCACCCCCAGTTCTAGCATCTTGGTAACCTCACCCTGGATACTAGCCTTGACCTTATCGGACAGCCGGTAAGACTTGGTTTTTACTGACGGACTGTCCCCTGTGTCCACATCATGGGTACACAGGTGCGTGATCTCAGGCGTGAGGGAGAACAAGGAGGCGTACTGCCACAAGAACTGGCTGCAGTCCCTCTGTTGCTCTGGGGTCAAGGATGGGGCGAGGACCACTCCCTCTACCGAGCCATCCTTCTCATGGGCCGCCAGAAGGTCTGGAAGAGGCTCACTCTCCTCCTCCTCACTTCCATCTGTTATCATCAGGAGAGTGAGCTCTGAACGCTCCTGGTGTGGCTTCAGGCGGTTGACGTGGAACACCCTGTGGGGTTGACGGGGGGTCTTCACATTGACGACATAAGTGGTCTGGCCTCTCCTTTCCAAGATCTCAAACGGTCCAGTCCACCGGTCCTGGAGGGCGCTAAGCTCTCCTGGCTCCATGACCCACACCTTCTGTCCAGCGTCCAACTCTACCGTCCGAGCGTTCCGGTCATACCATTTCTTCATGACGGCCTGACTAGCCTCTAGGTTGTCCAAGGCTTCCTTCCACAGCTTGGCCACTTGACTGCGGAATGCCAGCATATAGCTGACCACATCACGGGGAAGCTTCGAGGAAGACTTCTCCCACCCCTCCTTGACAAGACTGAGGGGCCCCCGAACGGGGTGGCCATAGAGCAGCTCAAAGGGGCTGAAACCGACCCCCTTCTGTGGCACCTCTCGGTAGGAGAAGAGCAGACAGGGTAAGAGGACGTCCCACTTCCTTCTCAAGTCCTCGGGTAGGCTCCGGATCATCCCCTTCAAGGTCTTATTGAAACGCTCCACGAGCCCGTTCGTCTGGGGGTGGTAAGGAGTGGAGAACCGGTAGGTCACTCCACACTCCTTCCACATGGCCTGCATGTAGGCCGACATGAAGTTCGTGCCCCTATCTGACACCACGACCTTGGGGAATCCCACTCGGGTAAAAATCCCCATCAGGGCCCGCGCCACCACCGGTGCAGTGATGGTCCTCAGAGGGATTGCCTCTGGGTACCGGGTGGCGTGGTCCACCAACACCAAGATGAACCTGTGTCCCGCAGAAGTCGGCGGGTCCAACGGCCCGACAATATCAATCCCTACCCGCTCAAAGGGGTACCGACAACCGGGAGAGGTTCCAGAGGGACCTTCACTTTAGTCCCTGTCTTGCCGCTCGCCTGGCAAGTGGTGCAGGTCTTGCAGAAAGTGTCAGAGGTGACGCGCATCCTGGGCCAGTAAAAATGTGGGACCAAACGCGCAAACGTCTTGTCCTGGCCCAGGTGTCCTGCTAGGGGTATCTCGTGTGCCAACTCTAGCAGAAAGGCTCGGTAGCATTGGGGGACCACTACGGCCCTTGATGACCCATGCACCGGAGCCTTAGGCTCACTGTAGAGGAGACCATCCTCCCAGTAGACATGGTAGTTACCAGTCTCTGTTCCAGTGGCTTGGGCTTCGGCCTGCTGCCGCATGCCTTCAAGCGTAGGGCACTCTTTCTGCGCCCGGCAGAATTCCTCCCGGGTAGGCCCTCCTTCCACCTGCCACTCTGCAGGGGTCGGCAGGTCCCCCACGGGAACACCACCACCTCAGCGGACTCCGGGGTCACCTCCGCGGGCTCCCCATCCATCTCACCGGGTGCTTCCTCCTGGACATCTCCTCGTCCAGCAGTGGGCTGGGCCATCATTTCAGGCTCCAACCCGGGCTGAGTTCCTTGTCGGGCAGCCATGGACCGCGTGACGACGCAAGTCCATCCTGGTAATCCCAACATCTCAGCATGGGCATTGAACTCTACCTCCCTTCAGGCAGTATGTTCCAAGTCGTTTCCCAGCAGACAGTCAACTGGCATGGCAGGGCTCACCGCAACCTTCAACAGGCCTGAGACTCCTCCCCACTCAAAGGGAACTTGGGCCACGGGGTAATGACCCAGGCTATTATCAGCCATAACAACCGGGTGGAATACCTTAGGAATCACCTGCTCTGGGGACACCAGCTGACGTCTTACCATCGTCATGCTGGCACCTGTGTCCCTCAGAGCCTCCACCTCCTCCCCGTTCACCAGGACCCTCTGCCGATACTTGGCAGTGTTCGAGGGTACCTGAACCCGTGGGATGATCTCTCTATCCCCCAGGGAAACTAAGGTCAAGCCTGTCCACTCACCTCCCCTACCTAGGGACAACTCCTCCCCAAGCGCTACACTGGCCACCCTGGGGCTCTTACCTCCTGTGGGGGCTGGGGTTCTCTTGCGACACTGGGGATCCCCCTTGTAGTGTCCAACCTCCCCGCACTCGTAGCACCGGACAGTTCTGGGCTGCTGACTCCTGTCAGGGTAAGTGGGTTTCTGGAATCCAGATTGGGATGGGGAAGCTAGCCCTCTCCCAGGCAGTCTATTTTGGGGGCCTTTAAAGAACTCCCTCCTTTTATCTCCCCTCTTTCTTCTGGGGGAACCCCTGTCCACCTTTCGGGGTCCGCCCCGGCTCCCTTGTGGGACACCCGAGTGCTGACCCACGTGTCTGCCTCCTCTGCAAGCTCCCGTGGATTGGTCAGCTTGCGGTCCACCAAGTACTGGCGCAGCTCCGGAAAACATTTCTCTAGGAGGTGCTCTCTCAAGAACAGGTCGTACAGCCCTTTGTAATCATCAATGTTGCTGCCACGCACCCAACCCTCCAATGCCTTCCAGGCATAATCAAAAAAATCCACCCAGTTCTGTGTGGGAAGCTTGTGGCTGTTGCGGAACTTTTGGCGGTACTTCTCTGGGGTGAGGCCAAACTTCTTAAGCAGGGCCTCCTTCATGATAGGGTAGTTCGTCTGATCCCCCTTGTCCAAGGTCAAAAGTGTGTCCCTTACTAGTGGAGGTATGTACCTGTAGAGACCTCCCCCCCAGTAGCTCTCAGGAACCCTATGGGCCACCAAAGACACCTCGTATGCCGCCAACCACTTATCGATGTCATCTCCCACACTAAAACTGGTTATCACCTCTCTAGGTAGATAGAACTTGGGCTCCTGGGGAACCCCACCAGGTACGCTGCCACCATTCAAGTTGCCCTGCATCTCCATCTGCAAGGCTCGGAGCTCTAATTCTTTTAGGCTAAGCTCATGCGCAAGCTTCCTTTCTTCCATGGCTAGCCTTGCCTGTTCTCACTCCCTGTCCATCCTAGCAAGTTCTAACTTCAATTGCCTCTCCTCCCTCCTGTCCTCAAATTCCTCTGCAGACAAACTCCCCCCTGACGCACTACTGCCTGCCCTGGAACGTCTTCCTGGCAACACATTCTCGCTAACGTCAATGTGCAGTAGGTCCAGTTCTCCTGGGTCGTCTGCCTCCCTCTGCTCCTCGTCCCCTCTTCCCCCCGGGTGGGCCATTACCCATGCCCTCAAAGCTTTCTGAAGCTCCTCTTTCCTGGCGCCTCGCTTGACGGACACCCCCTCTCTAGACAGAACTCCTTGAGCTGTGTCACCGTATACCTTTCAAGGTTGGCCAACTCAAACTCCATCCTGCTAGGTGGGGCCCCAGACAATTTAGAGAAAGGGTTCTAGACTGTAGGTAGCAGGTCTAACGCAGGAATGTACACAATCAGGCAATCACAAAAGAATTCTTAGCACTTGCATTTATATAGGTGTCCAATTGCGGCGCACACTGAGTCCCTGTGGGGTGCTGCACAAACACCAGTCCTTATCCCACCGCTGAACACCAATGTTGGAAACGGGGTTACCGAGTCCGGCACGGTAGCATGACGCGAGGCGGGAAAGCACCCGAAGGCAATGTGTAAGGCAGTTGCACAGCACACACTCACTTGGACTCAGTAATGCGGACGCAATAACGTGACACCACACCAGGCATGTAGATTAAAAACAAGTTCTTTTATATAAATCAATGCAGCATCAGATGAGGCAGATTAATTCAGGGCAACATTTCAACTCCTTGAAATACTTAATTAGTGCGTCATCTCACTAAAGCACCATAGCTCATCAACATTGTAGGCCACTAAAAGGCCGCAGGAATCATCTCCTAAACGTAGCACCAATAATGATTACAGGGTGCAGGAATAAAACATGGGCCTAAAACATGCAGTTCACCTCATGAATATTCAATCACTTGTAAATAGGCATTTTACGTTACACTTCAAACAGGGCCTGCGTTAATCTAGGCGCACCCACATTCAGTAAAGTGGGCGTCGCAAATCCGGTACACCTGCAACATAAAACACTTCAACTCTTGGCGGTGTACACTTCAGCTCAATTCAGTTAAGCACCTTTACACTAGGCAAAGACATTTCATTAGTGCGGATCTGCATAAGGCCTAAACAGTGATTAAAGCAGGCGTAACAATTAGGCTAGTGAATAGCTTTAGGGAACCCCTCAACATGTCCTTCTCTCTGGGGCTTCCCTGTCAATTAGGGCTTCTGTGTTCTCAGGGGCTGCTTAGGGGTTAAATCAGGCTAGGCCCACTCCTCTCCGGGGCCTCGCCTCGTGTAAATAGTTAATGTGCGTTTCCCTCTTCTCTCCACAGGCTAATGGTGGCCCCGGCCCCCAGTGGCATCTCTGTGGGCCCTAGGGGCCTCCTGGGCTCACCTGTGGTGGTGTCCGTTGGTCGCTCTTCGAAGCGACTGGCTTCCTCCCGGGCCGGCCCGTGTTTGGCAGGGCGGGGCCCGGATGGGGTACTACGGCCCTCCGGCCGGAATTGTGGAACGTTGGGGGGCCAGTATCGCTCTCCTCCGGCCCCCGTGATCAGCTGAGCAATGCGGGGAAGGGAGCGGGAGCCGGCAGTCCTCTCCGGCCGGCTTCCCGCCTCCCTCTGCCTACGCGGTGACTCTCGGCGGCTTCCGTCGGCGCTGGGGCGCGGCGGGAGCCGGCGCCCAATCGCTGTGCGGCCTTCCCGGGGGCGCGGCCGATGACGCGGTCGGCGTCCCCGGTCGCGTGGCAATGGCGTCGGTGGAGGCTGAGGCCTCGATCTTCCTCCTGGTAAAAATACGGTAACAAAAATGAGGAGCAAAAGGGAAAAAAACAGGGCAAGACCACCCTAGGGCTGACAGGTCTAACAGCCATATTTCTATAATTAAAGAACTGTGCAAAATAGCTTCATCATGTGTAGAAAATGATTAATAAATATATAAATAGTCGTATAAATACACATACATATATATATATATAAAAAAAACACATTTTAAACACATGGAATAACACTCGCGTCAGAGCATGGACACTCTCCTACTATCTGCATAATGCGTTGAATTCAACTGCCAATGAAGATATCTATGTGCAAAAATAGCAATGTTGTAAAATAATTTTTTCTTAAACTGTATAAATACATTTTGTTAAAACAGATTATACACATATATATATATATATATATATATATATATATAAATAAACATAGAAAAGTCACTTATCCTTGCAAGTTCCCCTGGCCTCTGATGTGGTGGTGTGTGCTAAGTTGTGAGACACGAATACGTAAGAAAAAGACGCCTTTTCCATCCTGAAACGAGAAAGCATGCACACTTTAGAGGTGAAGAGTATAATGATACATTTTTTAGCAGCAATACACACCTGACGCGTTTCGGCAACATCTCACCTTGGTCACGGGTCAGATAGTAGCAGTTTAGCCAATTATATTGAAAGTGAAACTGTGCCAGAGATACCCTTTCCTTGTGAATGCGAAAACACAAGGATTAGAGCTCAAGCAGGCCATTACATTTCACATTCCAAACATCCTCTTTCCAAGCTTCTAAATATGCTCTGCCATGAAGACTGTTGCTGTCAATATAATTTAAGACGCCATATTGATGTTATCGAAAATGTGATAGATAAAGCAAATAGTGATGTAATATGCGAGGTCATAAGCAGTACATGGCGACCAAGCAAGTTATAGTTACTTGAAATAACCATAACTGGTAAATTTCTGTGTGTTTTGTAGTTTAAAATGCTTTGTTTAAACTTCCATTTCACCTAACTATAACAGCACTTCAACCTTTGGTTTCCTCAGTAAGTTTCCGAAGTTTTTTAATGCAGAGTAAAATATTATTACTACACCTAACTTTAACATCATTTTAACCTCTGGTTTTTCAATGAAATTCTAGAGGTTTTTTTTAACGTGAAGTAATAATTTATTACCATACATAACTATGCCAACCTCCTGCTGCGCACGGTCTAAGTGTGAGGGGTATGCCATGACGAGGGTCCATTGCTCGTTGTGTCACTGGAACCAAGCTATACCTGGCTGATGAGCCCTCATACGGGTGAAACAGTTCCTGGGTTGGTGGTGTGTCTGTTCAGGGAGGATCTACACTGGCAGCTCGGGCTAGACAGCTCCCATTGGAGCAAGCTCAAGACTGATTTGCATTCGAAACTGAGGTGGCATAGTGGGTGAAAAATGATGGATTGAGATGCGGCCAGAACAATTGCGAGCGCCTGAGATTAATTCAAGCATTCCATCCATCACCTTGTTTTTGATGCAGAGTCTGGAGAGAGGGCCTCTGCCACGGACACACTGCAGTGTCTGGAGACAAGGCCCCTGCCAGAGAATCACTGCAGAGTCTGAAAACAGGGCCCCTGCCACAGAATCACTGCAGGGTCTGGAGAGTGGGCCACTGTCAGGGACACACTGCAGAGTCTGGAGACAGGGCCTCTGCCAGAGAATCACTGCAGAGTCTGGAGACAGGGCCTCGGCCAGAGAATCACTGCAGAGTCTGAAGACAGGGCCCCTGCCAGAGAATCACTGCAGAGTTTGGAGAGTGGGCCTCTGTCAGGGACACACTGCAGAGTCTAGAGACAGGGCCTCTGCCAGAGAATCACTGCAGAGTCTGGAGACAGGGCCTCTGCAGAGTCTGGAGACAGGGCCTCTGCCAGAGAATCAGTGCAGAGTCTGGAGACAGGGCCTCTGCAGAGTCTGGAGACAGGGCCTCTGCCAGAGAATCACTGCAGAGTCCGGAGACCGGGCCTCTGCCAGGAACACATTGTAGAGTCTTGAGACAGGGCCTCTGGTAGAGAATCACTGCAGAGTGTGGAGACAGGGCCCCTGCAGAGTCTGGAGACAGGGCCTCTGCCAGAGAATCACTGCAGAGTCTGGAGACAGGGCCTCAGACAGGAAAACACTGCAGAGTCTGGAGACGGGGCCTCTGCCAGAGAATCACTGCAGAGTCTGGAGTCAGGGCCCGTGCCAGAGACACACTGCAGAGTCTGGAGACAGAGCCCCTGCCAGAGAATCACTGCAGAGTCTGGAGACAGGTCCTCTGCCAGAGAATCACTGCAGAGTCGGAAGAGAGGGCCTCTGCCAGAGAAGCACTGCAGAGTCTGGAGACAAGGCCCCTGCCAGAGAATCACTGCAGAGTCTGAAGACAGGGCCTCTGCCAGAGAATCACTGCAGAGTCTGGAGAGTGGGCCTCTGTCAGGGACACACTGCAGAGTCTGGAGACAGGGCCTCTGCCAGAGAATCACTGCAAACTCTGGAGATAGGACGTCTGCCACAGAATCACTGCAGAGTCTGGAGAGTGGGCCTCTACCAGAGAATCACTGCAGAGTCTGGAGTCAGGGCCTCTGCCAGAGAATCACTGCAGAGTCTTGAGAGATGGCATCTGCCAGAGAATCACTGCAGAGTCTGGAGACATGGCCCCTGCCAGAGACACACTGCAGAGTCTGGAGACAGGACCCCTGCCAGAGACACACTGCAGAGTCTGGAGACAGGGCCTCTGCCAGAGAATCACTGCAGAGTCTGGAGAGAGGGCCTCTGCCAGAGAATCACTGCAGAGTCTGGAGAGAGGGCCTCTGTCAGAGAATCACTGCAGAGTCAGGAGACAGGGCCTCTGCCAGAGAATCACTGCAGAGTCTGGAGTCAGGGCCTCTGCCAGAGAATCACTGCAGAGTCTTGAGAGATGGCATCTGCCAGAGAATCACTGCAGAGTCTGGAGGCAGGGCCTCTGCCAGAGAATCACTGCAGAGTCTGGAGTCAGGGCCCCTGCCAGAGACACACTGCAGAGTCTGGAGACAGGACCCCTGCCAGAGACACACTGCAGAGTCTGGAGACAGGGCCTCTGCCAGAGAATCACTGCAGAGTCTGGAGCCAGGGCCCCTGCCCGAGACACACTGCAGAGTCTGGAGACAGAGCCCCTGCCAGATAATCACTGCAGAGTATGGAGACAGGGCCTCTGCCAGAGAATCACTGCAGAGTCTGGAGACAGGGCCTCTGCCAGAGAATCACTGCAGAGTCTGGAGACAGGGCCCCTGCCACAGAATCACTGCAGAGTCTGGAGAGTGGGCCTCTGCCGGAGAATCACTGCAGAGTCTGGAGACAGGGCCTCTGCCAGAGAATCACTGCAGAGTCTGGAGACCGGGCCCCTGCCAGATAATCACTGCAGAATCCGGAAACAGGGCCTCTGCCAGAGAATCACTGCAGAGTCTGGAGACAGGGCCTTTGCCAGAGAATCGCTGCAGAGTCTGGAGAAAGGGCCCCTGCCACAGAATCACTGCAGAGTCTGGAGAGCGGGCCTCTGCCAGAGAATCACTGCAGAGTCTGGAGACAGGGCCTCTGCCAGAGAATCACTGCAGAGTCTGGAGACCGGGCCCCTGCCAGAGACACACTGCAGAGTCTGGAGACAGGGCATCTGCCATAGAATCACTGCAGAGTCTGGAGAGAGGGCCTCTGCCAGAGAATCACTGCAGAGTCTGGAGACAGGGCCTCTGCCAGAGAATCACTGCAGAGTCTGGAGACAGGGCCTCTTCCAGAGAATCACTGCAGAGTCTGAAGTCAGGGCCCCTGCCAGAGACACACTGCAGAGTCTGGAGACAGGGCCTCTGCCAGAGAATCACTGCAGAGTCTGGAGAGAGGGCCTCTGTCGGAGAATCACTGCAGAGTCTGGAGACAAGGCCTCTGCCAGAGAATCACTGCAGAGTCTGGAGACAGGGCCTCTGCCAGAGAGTCACTGCAGAGTCTGGAGAGTGGGCCTCTGTCAGAGAATCACTGCAGAGTCTGGAGACAGGGCCTCGGCCAGAGAATCACTGCAGAGTCTGGAGACAGGGCCTTGGCCACGAACAGACTGCAGAGTCTGAAGAAAGGGCCTCTGCCAGAGAATCACTGCAGAGTATGGAGTTAGGGCCCCTGCTAGAAACACACTGCAGAGTCTGGAGACAGAGCCCCTGCCAGAGAATCACTGCAGAGTCTGGAGTCAGGGCCTCTGCCGGGGACACACTGCAGAGTCTGTAGACAGTGCCTCTCCCAGGGACACACTGCAGAGTCTGGAGACAGGGCCCCTGCAGAGTCTGGAGCCAGGGCCTTTGCCGGGGACACACTGCAGAGTCTGGAGACAGTGCCCCTGCCAGAGACACACTGCAGAGTCTGGAGACAGGGCCTCTGCAGGCGCTTGCTGCAGAGTCCAGAGGTGGTGCTATCGGGGAGACAATGCAGGGTCTGAACAAAAGATCATTGTGAGAGACAGGACTGAATGTCTAGGGACAGGACCATCAAGGCACTGTCCACAGGAGGTGGTTAGAGGATGAGGGCTGCCGGGGATGAAAACAGGGAGCAGTGCTGAACGACCCCGGGTTACAAGAGGTGAAAGGGGGATCAGTGCTGAAAGACCCCGGGTTACAAGAGGTGAAAGGGGGAGCAGTGCTGAAAGACCCCAGGTTACAGGAGGTGGAAGAAGGAGCAGTGCTTAATGACCCCGGGTTACAGGAGGTGGAAGCGGGAGCAGTGCTGAAAGACCCCGGGTTACAGGAGGTGGAAGGGGGAGCAGTGCTGATAGACCCGGGTTACAGGAGGTGGGAGAGGGAGCAGTGCTGAAAGACCCCAGGTTACAGGAGGTGAAAGAGGGAGCAGTGCTGAATGACCCCAGGTTACAGGAGGTGGAAGGGGAAGCAGTGCTTAATGACCCCGGGTTACAGGAGGTGGCAGAGGGAGCAGTGCTGATAGACCCCGGGTTACAGGAGGTGGAAGGGGCAGCAGTGCTGAATGACCCCAGGTTACAGGAGGTGGAAGGGGGAGCAGTACTGAATGACCCCAGGTTACAGGAGGTGGAAGAGGGAGCAGTGCTGAATGACCCCAGGTTACAGGAGGTGGAAGGAGGAGCAGTGCTTAATGACCCCGGGTTACAGGAGATGGAAGAGAGAGCAGTGCTGAATGACCCCGGGTTACAGGAGGTGGAAGAGGGAGCAGTGCTGAGTTATCCTGGGTTACAGGAGATGAGAGGGGGAGCAGTGCCGAATGACCCCAGGTTAAAGGAGGTGGAAGGAGGAGCAGTGCTTAATGACCCCGGGTTACAGGAGGTGGAAGAGGGAGCACTGCTGAATGACCCCAGGTTACAGGAGGTGGAAGGGGGAGCAGTGCTTAATGACCCCGGGTTACAGGAGGTGGAAGAGGGAGCAGTGCTAAGACCCCAGGTTACAGGAGATGGATGAGAGAGCAGTGCTGAATGACACCGGGTTACAGGAGGTGGAAGAGGGAGCAGTGCTGAGTTATCCCGGGTTACAGGAGGTGAAAGGGAGAGCAGTGCTGAATGACCCCAGGTTACAGGAGGTGGAAGGGGGAGCAGTCCTGAATGATCCCAGGTTACAGGAGGTGGAACAGGAGGCAGTACTGAATGACCCCAGGTTACAGGAGGTGAAACAGGGAGCAGTTCTGAGTAACCCCAGGGTACAGGAGGTGAAAGAGGGAGCAGTGCTGAATGACCCCAGGTACAGGAGGTGGAAGGGGAAGCAGTGCTGTACGACCCCAGGTCACAAGAGGTGAAAGGGGGAGCAGTGCTGAATGACCCCAGGTTACAGGAGGTGAAACAGGGAGCAGTTCTGAGTGACCCCAGGGTACAGGAGGTGAAAGAGGGAGCAGTGCTGAATGACCCCAGGTACAGGAGGTGGAAGAGGGAGCAGTGCTGAGTTATCCCAGGTTACAGGAGGTGAGAGGGGGAGCAGTGCTGAATGACCCCGGGTTACAGGAGGTGGAACAGGGAGCAGTGCTGAAAGACCCGGGTTACAGGAGGTGGAACAGGGAGCAGTGCTGAAAGACCCGGGTTACAGTAGGTGGAACAGGGAGCAGTGCTGAAAGACCGCAGGTTACAGGAGGTGGAAGGGGAGCAGTGCTGAGTTATCCCGGGTTACAGGAGGTGAGAGGGGGAGCAGTGCTGAATGACCGCAGGTTACAGGAGGTGGAACAGGAAGCAGTGCTGAGTGACCCCGGGTTACAGGAGGTGAAAGGGGGAGCAGTGCTGAAAGACCCCAGGTTACAGGAGGTGGGAGGGGAGCAGTGCTGAATGACCCCGGGTTACAGGAGGTGAAAGGGAGAGCAGTGCTGAATGACCCTGGGTTACAGGAGGTGGGAGGGGGAGCAGTGCTGAAAGACCCCAGGTTACAGGAGGTGGGAGGGGGAGCAGTGCTGAATGACCCCGGGTTACAGGAGGTGAAAGGGAGAGCAGTGCTGAATGACCCCGGGTTACAGGAGGTGGGAGGGGGAGCAGTGCTGAATGACCCCGGTTACAGGAGGTGAAAGGGGGAGCAGTGCAGAATGACCCCGGGTTACAGGAGGTGAAAGGGGGAGCAGTGCTGATTGACCCCGGGTTACAGGAGGAGCAGTGCTGATTGACCCTGGGTTACAGGAGGCAAAAGAGGGAGCAGTGCTGAATGCCCCCGGGTTACAGGAGGTGAAAGGGGGAGCAGTGCTGATTGACCCCGGGTTACAGGAGGCGAAAGGGGGAGCAGTGCTGAAAGACTCCGGGGTACAGGAGGTGGGAGGGGGAGCAGTGCTGAATGATCCCAGGTTACAGGAGGTGGAACAGGAGGCAGTACTGAATGACCCCAGGTTACAGGAGATGAAACAGGGAGCAGTTCTGAGTGACCCCAGGGTACAGGAGGTGAAAGAGGGAGCAGTGCTGAATGACCCCAGGTACAGGAGGTGGAAGGGGAAGCAGTGCTGTACGACCCCAGGTCACAAGAGGTGAAAGGGGGAGCAGTGCTGAATGATCCCAGGTTACAGGAGGTGGAACAGGAGGCAGTACTGAATGACCCCAGGTTACAGGAGGTGAAACAGGGAGCAGTTCTGAGTGGCCCCAGGGTACAGGAGGTGAAAGAGGGAGCAGTGCTGAATGACCCCAGGTACAGGAGGTGGAAGGGGAAACAGTGCTGTACGACCCCAGGTCACAAGAGGTGAAAGGGGGAGCAGTGCTGAATGACCCCAGGTTACAGGAGGTGAAACAGGGAGCAGTTCTGAGTGACCCCAGGGTACAGGAGGTGAAAGAGGGAGCAGTGCTGAATGACCCCAGGTACAGGAGGTGGAAGAGGGAGCAGTGCTGAGTTATCCCAGGTTACAGGAGGTGAGAGGGGGAGCAGTGCTGAATGACCCCGGGTTACAGGAGGTGGAACAGGGAGCAGTGCTGAAAGACCCCGGGTTACAGTAGGTGGAACAGGGAGCAGTGCTGAAAGACCCCAGGTTACAGGAGGTGGAAGAGGGAGCAGTGCTGAGTTATCCCGGGTTACAGGAGGTGAGAGGGGGAGCAGTGCTGAATGACCCCAGGTTACAGGAGGTGGAACAGGGAGCAGTGCTGAGTGACCCCGGGTTACAGGAGGTGAAAGGGGGAGCAGTGCTGAGTGACTCCGGGTTACAGGAGCTGGAAGAGGGAGCAGTGCTGAAAGACCCCAGGTTACAGGAGGTGGGAGGGGGAGCAGTGCTGAATGACCCCGGGTTACAGGAGGTGAAAGGGAGAGCAGTGCTGAATGACCCCGGGTTACAGGAGGTGGGAGGGGAGCAGTGCTGAATGACCCCGGTTACAGGAGGTGAAAGGGGGAGCAGTACAGAATGACCCCGGGTTACAGGAGGTGAAAGGGGGAGCAGTGCTGATTGACCCCGGGTTACAGGAGGTGAAAGGGGGAGCAGTGCTGATTGACCCTGGGTTACAGGAGGCGAAAGAGGGAGCAGTGCTGAATGCCCCCGGGTTACAGGAGGTGAAAGGGGGAGCAGTGCTGATTGACCCCGGGTTACAGGAGGCGAAAGGGGAGCAGTGCTGAAAGACTCCGGGGTACAGGAGGTGGGAGGGGAGCAGTGCTGAATGACCCCGGTTACAGGAGGTGAAAGTGGGAGCAGTGCAGAATGACCCCGGGTTACAGGAGGTGAAAGGGGAGCAGTGCTGATGACCCCGGGTTACAGGAGGTGAAAGGGGAGCAGTGCTGATTGACCCTGGGTTACAGGAGGCGAAAGAGGGAGCAGTGCTGAATGCCCCGGGTTACAGGAGGTGAAAGGGGAGCAGTGTTGATTGACCCCGGGTTACAGGAGGCGAAAGGGGGAGCAGTGCTGAAAGACTCCGGGGTACAAGAGGTGAAAGGGGGAGCAGTGCTAAAGATTCCGGGGTACAGGAGGTGGTAGGGGAGCCGTGCTGAAAGTCCCCAGGTTACAGGAGGTGGAACAGGGAGCAGTGCTGAATGCCCCTGGGTTACAGGAGGTGAAAGGGGGAGCAGTGCTGAATGACCCTGGGTTAAAGGAGGTGGAACAGGGAGCAGTGCTGAACGACCCCAGGTTACAGGAGGCGGAAGAGGGAGCAGTGCTGAATGACCCCGGGTTACAGGAGGTGATAGGGGAGCAGTGCTGAAAGACCCCGGGCTACAGGAGGTGGAACAGGGAGCAGTGCTGAGTGACCCCGGGTTACAGGAGGTGAAAGGGGGAGCAGTGCTAAAGACCCCAGGTTACAGGAGGTGGAAGGGGGAGCAGTCCTGAATGATCCCAGGTTACAGGAGGTGGAACAGGAGGCAGTACTGAATGACCCCAGGTTACAGGAGGTGAAACAGGGAGCAGTTCTGAGTAACCCCAGGGTACAGGAGGTGAAAGAGGGAGCAGTGCTGAATGACCCCAGGTACAGGAGGTGGAAGGGGAAGCAGTGCTGTACGACCCCAGGTCACAAGAGGTGAAAGGGGGAGCAGTGCTGAATGACCCCAGGTTACAGGAGGTGAAACAGGGAGCAGTTCTGAGTGACCCCAGGGTACAGGAGGTGAAAGAGGGAGCAGTGCTGAATGACCCCAGGTACAGGAGGTGGAAGAGGGAGCAGTGCTGAGTTATCCCAGGTTACAGGAGGTGAGAGGGGGAGCAGTGCTGAATGACCCCGGGTTACAGGAGGTGGAACAGGGAGCAGTGCTGAAAGACCCGGGTTACAGGAGGTGGAACAGGGAGCAGTGCTGAAAGACCCCGGGTTACAGTAGGTGGAACAGGGAGCAGTGCTGAAAGACCGCAGGTTACAGGAGGTGGAAGGGGGAGCAGTGCTGAGTTATCCCGGGTTACAGGAGGTGAGAGGGGGAGCAGTGCTGAATGACCGCAGGTTACAGGAGGTGGAACAGGAAGCAGTGCTGAGTGACCCCGGGTTACAGGAGGTGAAAGGGGGAGCAGTGCTGAAAGACCCCAGGTTACAGGAGGTGGGAGGGGGAGCAGTGCTGAATGACCCCGGGTTACAGGAGGTGAAAGGGAGAGCAGTGCTGAATGACCCCGGGTTACAGGAGGTGGGAGGGGGAGCAGTGCTGAAAGACCCCAGGTTACAGGAGGTGGGAGGGGAGCAGTGCTGAATGACCCCGGGTTACAGGAGGTGAAAGGGAGAGCAGTGCTGAATGACCCCGGGTTACAGGAGGTGGGAGGGGAGCAGTGCTGAATGACCCCGGTTACAGGAGGTGAAAGGGGGAGCAGTGCAGAATGACCCCGGGTTACAGGAGGTGAAAGGGGGAGCAGTGCTGATTGACCCCGGGTTACAGGAGGAGCAGTGCTGATTGACCCTGGGTTACAGGAGGCAAAAGAGGGAGCAGTGCTGAATGCCCCCGGGTTACAGGAGGTGAAAGGGGAGCAGTGCTGATTGACCCCGGGTTACAGGAGGCGAAAGGGGGAGCAGTGCTGAAAGACTCCGGGGTACAGGAGGTGGGAGGGGAGCAGTGCTGAATGATCCCAGGTTACAGGAGGTGGAACAGGAGGCAGTACTGAATGACCCCAGGTTACAGGAGATGAAACAGGGAGCAGTTCTGAGTGACCCCAGGGTACAGGAGGTGAAAGAGGGAGCAGTGCTGAATGACCCCAGGTACAGGAGGTGGAAGGGGAAGCAGTGCTGTACGACCCCAGGTCACAAGAGGTGAAAGGGGGAGCAGTGCTGAATGATCCCAGGTTACAGGAGGTGGAACAGGAGGCAGTTCTGAATGACCCCAGGTTACAGGAGGTGAAACAGGGAGCAGTTCTGAGTGGCCCCAGGGTACAGGAGGTGAAAGAGGGAGCAGTGCTGAATGACCCCAGGTACAGGAGGTGGAAGGGGAAACAGTGCTGTACGACCCCAGGTCACAAGAGGTGAAAGGGGAGCAGTGCTGAATGACCCCAGGTTACAGGAGGTGAAACAGGGAGCAGTTCTGAGTGACCCCAGGGTACAGGAGGTGAAAGAGGGAGCAGTGCTGAATGACCCCAGGTACAGGAGGTGGAAGAGGGAGCAGTGCTGAGTTATCCCAGGTTACAGGAGGTGAGAGGGGGAGCAGTGCTGAATGACCCCGGGTTACAGGAGGTGGAACAGGGAGCAGTGCTGAAAGACCCCGGGTTACAGTAGGTGGAACAGGGAGCAGTGCTGAAAGACCCCAGGTTACAGGAGGTGGAAGAGGGAGCAGTGCTGAGTTATCCCGGGTTACAGGAGGTGAGAGGGGAGCAGTGCTGAATGTCCCCAGGTTACAGGAGGTGGAACAGGGAGCAGTGCTGAGTGACCCCGGGTTACAGGAGGTGAAAGGGGGAGCAGTGCTGAGTGACTCCGGGTTACAGGAGCTGGAAGAGGGAGCAGTGCTGAAAGACCCCAGGTTACAGGAGGTGGGAGGGGGAGCAGTGCTGAATGACCCCGGGTTACAGGAGGTGAAAGGGAGAGCAGTGCTGAATGACCCCGGGTTACAGGAGGTGGGAGGGGGAGCAGTGCTGAATGACACCGGTTACAGGAGGTGAAAGGGGGAGCAGTACAGAATGACCCCGGGTTACAGGAGGTGAAAGGGGAGCAGTGCTGATTGACCCCGGGTTACAGGAGGTGAAAGGGGGAGCAGTGCTGATTGACCCTGGGTTACAGGAGGCGAAAGAGGGAGCAGTGCTGAATGCCCCGGGTTACAGGAGGTGAAAGGGGGAGCAGTGCTGATTGACCCCGGGTTACAGGAGGCGAAAGGGGGAGCAGTGCTGAAAGACTCCGGGGTACAGGAGGTGGGAGGGGGAGCAGTGCTGAATGACCCCGGTTACAGGAGGTGAAAGTGGGAGCAGTGCAGAATGACCCCGGGTTACAGGAGGTGAAAGGGGGAGCAGTGCTGATGACCCCGGGTTACAGGAGGTGAAAGGGGGAGCAGTGCTGATTGACCCTGGGTTACAGGAGGCGAAAGAGGGAGCAGTGCTGAATGCCCCCGGGTTACAGGAGGTGAAAGGGGGAGCAGTGTTGATTGACCCCGGGTTACAGGAGGCGAAAGGGGGAGCAGTGCTGAAAGACTCCGGGGTACAAGAGGTGAAAGGGGGAGCAGTGCTAAAGATTCCGGGGTACAGGAGGTGGTAGGGGAGCCGTGCTGAAAGTCCCCAGGTTACAGGAGGTGGAACAGGGAGCAGTGCTGAATGCCCCTGGGTTACAGGAGGTGAAAGGGGAGCAGTGCTGAATGACCCTGGGTTAAAGGAGGTGGAACAGGGAGCAGTGCTGAACGACCCCAGGTTACAGGAGGTGGAACAGGAGGCAGTACTGAATGACCCCAGGTTACAGGAGATGAAACAGGGAGCAGTTCTGAGTGACCCCAGGGTACAGGAGGTGAAAGAGGGAGCAGTGCTGAATGACCCCAGGTACAGGAGGTGGAAGGGGAAGCAGTGCTGTACGACCCCAGGTCACAAGAGGTGAAAGGGGGAGCAGTGCAGAATGACCCCGGGTTACAGGAGGTGAAAGGGGGAGCAGTGCTGATGACCCCGGGTTACAGGAGGTGAAAGGGGGAGCAGTGCTGATTGACCCTGGGTTACAGGAGGCGAAAGAGGGAGCAGTGCTGAATGCCCCCGGGTTACAGGAGGTGAAAGGGGGAGCAGTGTTGATTGACCCCGGGTTACAGGAGGCGAAAGGGGGAGCAGTGCTGAAAGACTCCGGGGTACAAGAGGTGAAAGGGGGAGCAGTGCTAAAGATTCCGGGGTACAGGAGGTGGTAGGGGGAGCCGTGCTGAAAGTCCCCAGGTTACAGGAGGTGGAACAGGGAGCAGTGCTGAATGCCCCTGGGTTACAGGAGGTGAAAGGGGGAGCAGTGCTGAATGACCCTGGGTTAAAGGAGGTGGAACAGGGAGCAGTGCTGAACGACCCCAGGTTACAGGAGGCGGAAGAGGGAGCAGTGCTGAATGACCCCGGGTTACAGGAGGTGATAGGGGGAGCAGTGCTGAAAGACCCCGGGCTACAGGAGGTGGAACAGGGAGCAGTGCTGAGTGACCCCGGGTTACAGGAGGTGAAAGGGGGAGCAGTGCTAAAGACCCCAGGTTACAGGAGGTGAAAGGGGGAGCAGTGCTGAATGCCCCTGGGCTGGCCCCTTCCCTCTCCTGAAGGCGATGCCCACGTGTTCACCCTCAGCAGATGATGAGGTGTTCACGCCCGGCTGCCCATCTGATTGCAGCAGCCCCCGGGCACCTCTGCCATGTACCTTATTCACCCCGCGCCCGTCCCTGGTTGAGATGCTCTGGGTGGGGTGGGGGCAGCGGGGGAGTTGCCAATATTCGCCGCCTCAGAGGCGAGCTGGGCTCTCTGAAAGCACCGATATTATGGAGATGAGGCCGGGGGCTATTAGACGCTTCATTTGCATCGCTCGCCGCGTGGGGCTGGCGCTGTGCCCCGGGCCCCTCTCCCCACCCCTTCCCTCTTCTTCAATTCATTAAATTTGAATAACAATCATTGGAGGCGGTGGGCCGTGCGCGCTCGATCTGCGCTCAGCCGGATGCTGCCGTCGGCTGCTCCCCGCCCCATCGGGGCATTCAGGGCCTCCATCTGAATGGGAGTTGTTTCTCCGGCTCGGCGCCGATGTAGCGCTGCTTATATTCATTGTCTCGCTCAGCGCTTCAGTGCGCACGTGAGTGATAGCTGTCGAGCCTTTTCTCAGGGCACGTGACTGTCAGGACTCTATCCTTAGATGGGACAGGAGGGGCCTGGCAGGCTGGCACTGTTATAGGGGTACACTGAAATGCAGCGTTATTTGGGTGCTGAACGTGTAGCGCTTGCAGCGCCTTGAAACTGAAATCAGGGCACTCAAGGTGAATCCTGTAGGCTGTGATCTGCCATGTTATTTACCGCACCGCAGTCCGAGACAGGACAACAACTCCCCACATCCCCCCTGCTCCTGGGTGTCCCCTCTCGGCGCCAGCAGTATCCGGAGCGGTCCCAACGGGAAGACGCGCCGGCAGCACCGGTGACGTTCCTGAAGCTGCCACTTTCGAGCTTTCATTGGCAAAGACGGGCAGATAAGAATCAGAGACACAGCGTGGACGGGTCTGACCACCCGCAGAACCCAGTTCACGTATCTTTCACTAAAAGCGCATCAGAAGGTTTGAACAGGGAGGGGTCTAGGATGTGTGGGGCCCCGGGGCAGGAAGGGAATGTGCGAGGCCCCTCTAACTTGCACGCAATATGCGACAACCCAGCCCAGGAAGTTACTCACAGGAAGTGCGTTCAATTGTAGTCCTCTTGCATCCTGAAGGGTCTTTGTAAGCAGCAACTTTCCTGGTGTGCACATTAGTGAAACTCTAAAACCCTAAAATAACAACGCTAATAAAATCACGAAATGTATTTTTCAATGTTCTGTTAAGTGGAAATACATTATGTTAGTCACAGTGGGTGGAGAAGTTTCACCTAGATCTTTCTAAAATGTATATCTTTAATCAAATGTTAACAAATCATTTCCAGATTTATGTATTATTTTATGCATTATGTGTGTGGTATTTACGTATCGCAAACCTGGCCGAAAGGCACCTGCGAGATGATCAAAGACACGGTCTATGTGTGATAGCTGTCGTATTCTCCGAATGACCCACACCGAGACTGGTAGGTGATAAGTTTGTTCTTTATTATCTTGTTATCTCGTGCCCACATGCACGTCCGTCCCCTCTGCCCTCGTCCAGTCAAGTGCCCGCCCCACTCCCTGACCGGAAGGGGTGTCCGGTTCCTGTCCCCTCCCCTCCCCTAGGTCCGAGTGCAGGGTCCTAGTGCCCCTGACCCCAGGTCACTACATCTCCCCCTTTGTCACGAAAAGAATCCCTTCTTTTCCTTCCTGTGACTCCTCTTCTTGTCCTTCACTCTTGTCTGTGCATCTTCCTTCATTTTCTATTGCTCTGTTTCTCTCCTGTGCGCCGATGTTCTCCGCCGCAGTGTCCTCTCCGTCTTCATCGATGGTCTTCACTCCTTCGAAGTATGAACTGTTTCTTGTTATTCGGTAGGGGCCCAACTCCGCCGTGATCATTGGCCCCTTGGCCTCTGTTATTGTTAGATGGTCCTTTGAGAATGGACTGTCAGACTTTCTCCGTTGCCGCTGACGCACTACCACTTGGTCCCCTTGCTTGAGGTGCACTGGAGTGGCATGTCGCCTGGCGTCCAAGTATGCTTTCATCTTCTCCTTTGCCTCCTGGTCCCTCACAGCAATGCGGCTGTGTTCTGGTGACCTCTTCGCCTCTAGCTGTGGTAGCCTCGTTCTGCTTGACCTTCCCAGCACTAATTCAGCTGGACATCTTCCTGTGGAGCTGTGGGGGGTGTTTCTATAGTCCCGTAGCACTTGACAGAGCGCCTGTCCTATGGAAATCTGCGCCAGCTTTGCTCTTTGGACCGCCTTCTTTATGTTGCCCATGAATCTCTCCACCATGCCATTCGCTTGTGGCCACAGAGGTGTTATCTTCCTGTGATGAATGCCTAGGTAGGTCATTAATTTTTTTAACTCCTCCACTGAAAACGGAGGACCATTGTCTGTCTTTAGTGTCTCTGGTGATCCCCAGGCTGCAAATATGTAATCTAATATTGGTAGTGTCGCAGTTGCTGATGTCGAGGAGATGTGGCGTACTATGGGAAACCTCGAGTATTCATCAATGATCACGAGCAGATAGTTGCCCGTGTTTAGTGGCCCATAGAAGTCTGCTGCTAACGTTGTCCATACTGCCTTTGGAAGTTCTGACATATGTAATGGTTCCGGCTTTGCTGGTTGGCCTGTTGTTTGACAGATGTGGCAGCTCAGGATGGTGTCTTCCACCATTCTGTCTAGGCCAGGGAACCATACCTTCTCCCGTAGCATCTTCTTTGTTGCGACCATGCCTCTGTGTGACTCCTGTGCTAAGCTAACAGTCCGTCGACGTAGCCCTCTTGGTATTACTATCCTTGTTCTTCGCGTTAGTATACCATTTTCAGTCTCTGATAGTTCGTCATGTATCTTTTTGAATGCTATCATTTCCTCCTTGTTGACTCCGTCTCCCACTGCGCAGTTGTTGTTGATGTGTCTCCATCTCTGCTGTCTTGTTGTTGCTTTCGCCGCTTGCATCGTGTCATCCTTTGCTGTCTCCTGCTCTAGTTCAGCCAGTGTTATTGGCGCAGGCTTGTTCTGTCTTAGTACAAAGTTGAGATATTCTTCTGCCATTGAGGTCTTCTCTGGTGCCTGTGGTAAGGGGTGCCGAGACATGTAGTTGGCCGGTGTTGGACTTGGCCCTTTTTCCCAGAAATTTTTCGTTTTCCCCCCTAGCCGTTTTACCATGTGTGAAACTCACTCAAGATGGCTGCCACAGGCCCCTGCTACTGCAGAGGGGCCTTACACGCAAACACACTAGTAGCCAGGGTCAGGCTGGGACATAGGGATACAGTATCCATTCCGTCCCCGCCTCTGGGCCACATAGCCAGACATGTAGAAGGTTCCAGAACCTTCCGGGCTGTGGGAGGAGCTATGTTTTGCCGCCTTTGAGAGGGTCACCTGACCTAGGGGTATAAAAGGTTTGGAGGGAAAACTTTCTAGTCAGTTGATGAGGCACCACTGATCCTGGGAGAACCTCTGCCGGAGTACAGGCTTTAGGGCCTAGGGGGGAGACCTACACTACTGCTGCTGACAGGGCTGAGGCCCTGCTGTAGTAAGATAGCTGAGGAACGCCCACCACCCACTGACCTTGCCCAGTGTGAGGGGATCCAGGGAACCACCTTCAGCGTGCCGGGAGGAACATCAAGCACTCCCAGAACCACCAACTCATCCCCCCCCCACCCCTCATAAGAAGAAACTGCTGACAAGAAACTTTTGACAAGGAACTCATAATAAAGAAACTTCTGACAAGAAACTCCTGACAAGAAACTCCTAAGAAGCAACCAATCTGGAACAGTCGCAAGACACCTTAATTTGAGGATGTCTGACCGTCCAGCAAGGCCTGAAGCCTAAACTGCCCAACTGGGGATCACCAGGTAAAGCGCCGTACCCTGAAGCGCTAGACCTTCACCCCCTATCTAATCCTGCCTACTGCTGGGCTGCCCCCCAAGTACTTTTCCAGTCAGCCCTGCCCACAGGCTGCTGGTGCGCCCCACGTCTGTCTCCACGAGGGAGAAACTGTCCCCCCTCAGGTCACTGACCTTGTGAGGAAATCACCGCCGGGGCCGCCGACACGTGAAGAGAAGTGCTGCTGTGAGGAGAGGCCCTCCTCGAGGCCGTGTGGTGAGGTGCGCCGTCCGCGCCCTCACCGGAGGAAGCGCTGAGGTGAGGGTAGCCCCTCGAGTAGATGTGGTGAGGTGCGCCGTCCGCGCCCTCACCGAAGCCTCTACATATTGCCCAAGTCATTGCCGCCGGGCCCAGGGCCCCACCGCCGCCGTCGCGGCCGAAAAAATCACCGTCGCAGCCCCAGGGGGCCGCGTGAAGCAGCCGAGGCCTAACGCGATCTGCGAGGCCTCCAGGCCCCGCCGACGCCGTTGCCGAGCAACCGGGGACGCCGGTCGCGCCCCCAGGAAGGCCGCGCAGCGATTGGGCGCTGGCTCCGGTCACGCCCCCAGCGCCGACGGAGGCCGAGGAAGAGCCTCGGCCGTGCAGAGGGAGATGGGGAGCCGGCCGGAGAGGACTGCCGGCTCCCGCTCCCATCCCCGAAGTCCCTGAAGCCCGCCAACCTCACTCACCTGATCCCGGGGGCCGGAGGAGGGTGATACCGGCCCCCGCAACGTGCCGCAAGTCCATTCCCTGATCCCGGGGGCCGGAGGAAGGTGATACCGGCCCCCGCAACGACCCGTCATTCCGGACAGAAGGCCGAGGTACCCCGACCGGGCCCCGCCCTCCAGAACACGGGCCGGGCCTGGAGTTAGCCAGTCGCTGAGAAGCGCGACCAACGAGCGAGCACAAGGTGAGCCCAGGAGGCCCTAGGGCCCACAAAAACGCCACTGGGGGCCGGGGGCCACCATTAACCCCTAAATTAACAGTGTAACTTTCCCCATGAGGCGAGGCCCCGGAGAGGAGTGGGCCTAACCTGGAATTAACCCCTAAGGGACATAGAAGCCCCAGGATACAGGACATGTTGAGGGGTTCCCCACAGTGTTTATTAAGTTATTGCAGACGCCTATTGTAATTACTGCCTAGGCCTATGCTTTTAACTGCAAAGTCTTTACCACAGGGGGAAAGTGATTAATTGAATTGAGCTGAAGTGTACACCGCCAAGAGTTGAAGTGTTTTATGTTACAGGTGTACTGGAATCGCGACGCCCACTGTACTGAATGTGGGTGCGCCTAGATTAATGCAGGCCTATTGAAATGTAACGTGAAAAGCCTTCTTTTAAGTAATTGAATATTCCTAAAGTGAACTGCATGTTTAGGCCCATGTTTTATTAACGCACCTTGAGATCATTATTAGTGCTACGTTTAGGAGATGATTCCTGCGGCCTTTTAGTGGCCTACAATGTTGATGATGCTTTATTAAGAATGTGCACCAGTTGAGTAATGCAATGATTTTAAATGTAGATCTGAATTAATCTGCCTCATCTGATACGACCTTGATTTATATAAAAGATCTTGATTTTAAATACACAAGCCTGGTGTGGTGTCATGTTATTGCGTTCGCATTTCTGAGTCAAAGTAAGAGTGTGCTGCACAACTGCCTTACACATTGCCTTCGCGTGCTTTCCGCTTCGCGCCATGCTACCGTGGGGGACTTGGTAAACCCGGTTCCAACATTTGGTGTTCAGCGGTTGGATATGGACTGGTGTTTGTGCAGCACCCTACAGTGACTCAGTGTGCGCCGCAATTAGACACCTATTGTAATGCAAGTGCTAGGAATTCTTTTATGATTGCCAATTGTGTACATTCCTGCATTAGACCTGCTACCTACAGTCTAGAACCCTTTCCCTAAATTGTCTGGGACCCCACCTAGGAGGATGGAGTTGGAGTTAGCCAACCTAGAAAGGTATACGGTGACACAGCTCAAGGAGTTCTGCCTAGAGAGGGGGGTGGCCGTCAAGCGAGGCGCCAGGAAGGGGATGCTTCAGAAAGCTTTGAGGGCATGGGTAATGGCCCACCCGAAGGGAAGAGGGGACGAGGAGCAGGGGGAGGCAGACAACCCAAGAGAACTGGACCTACTGCACATTGATGTTAGCGAGAATGTGTTGCCAGGAAGACGTTCCAGGGCAGGCAGTAGGGCGTCAGGGGGAGATTGTCGGCAGAGGAATTTGAGGACAGAAGGGAGGAGAGGCAATTAACATTAGAACTTGCTAGGATGGAAAGGGAGCGAGAACAGGCAAGGCTAGCCATGGAGGAAAGGAAGCTTGCGCATGAGCTTAGCCTGAAGGAACTAGAGCTCCGAGCCTTGCAGATGGAGATGCAGGGCAAAGTGAATGGTGGCAGCGTACCTGCTGGGGTTCCACAGGAGCCCACATTTTATCTACCAAGAGAGGTGATAGCCAGTTTGGGGAGTGATCCTGAAGGGAGTGGTGCAGGGATCTTCCAACCCAGCGAGGTGGGAGAGGTGGAGAATAGCCCAGCTAGGTCCCAGGATAGTGAGCGGGTTGTAGGGCCTCACATCCTATCTATAGGAAGGAGTGAGACGGGGAGGTGTCCCGAGGTGCCCCAACCGCAGTCTCAGGGCCTGGAGAGTTCCATAAGGGAACCCCAGGTTGGGAGCCTAGGCTGTCCCGATGGGCCATCCATGGAAGGGGATCCCCCAGTGACAGGAGAACCCGGGCGTATGTATTCAGAGCTCCAGGGGTTCTGGGGTCTGCCCAGCCACAGGATTTAGATCCTGGGCTGGGGTGCCAGGTTCAGGGGCTGCCTGACCTGGCGGGAGGGACGTCTGTAAGCAGTGTCCCTCTGGAGCTGACTCCCAGGGGTGCTTCTCCAGGTGGGAGGGTGCGGAACTCTGGGAGGGGGTGCAGAGGGAGGGAGGACTCGCCTCTGGCACCGGGGCAACCTAAGGGTTTAGACCCTGGGTTGGTGGATCGGATGCAGGGTCACGGCCCTGGAAGAGCGAGAGAGTGGTGGTCTGAGGGTGCCCCGCATAGGAGGAACGTGCGGAACCCCAGACGGAGGAGGAGGAGGAGAGTGGTCAACGGGTACTACGGGCCTGGGGCTACTGCCCCCCACTCTGTGAGACAGCCAGGGCCAGAGACATCTGGATGGCCTAGGGGCCGGTCCTGGCTGCAGCCAACTAGGGAGCACCAGTGGGGTGGCTTCGTTGGTCCAGGGAGGTTTGAGAGAGGGAACCACCGGGTTCCAGAGTGGAGAAGGACCTGCAGGACCTTCCTGCAGTTGTGGGCCCGCGTCCAAGTTTTCTCGCTCGAAGCAGGGAAGCCCATCAAGGCATTGATCGGTCTACCCTGGCTTTTGGCTGGGAGGGGTTGTGTTGGACTTGGCCCTTTTTCCCAGAAATTTTTTGTTTTTCCCCCTAGCCGTTTTACCATGTGTGAAACTCACTCAAGATGGCTGCCACAGGCCCCTGCTACTGCAGAGGGGCCTTACACGCATACACACTAGTAGCCAGGGTCAGGCTGGGACATAGGGATACAGTATCCATTCCGTCCCCGCCTCTGGGCCACATAGCCAGACATGTAGAAGGTTCCAGAACCTTCCGGGCTGTGGGAGGAGCTATGTTTTGCCGCCTTTGAGAGGGTCACCTGACCTAGGGGTATAAAAGGTTTGGAGGAAAACTTTCTAGTCAGTTGATGAGGCACCACTGATCCTGGGAGAACCTCTGCCGGAGTACAGGCTTTAGGGCCTAGGGGGAGACCTACACTACTGCTGCTGACAGGGCTGAGGCCCTGCTGTAGTAAGATAGCTGAGGAACGCCCACCACCCACTGACCTTGCCCAGTGTGAGGGGACCCAGGGAACCACCTTCAGCGTGCCGGGAGGAACATCAAGCACTCCCAGAACCACCAACTCATCCCCCCCCCCTCATAAGAAGAAACTGCTGACAAGAAACTTTTGACAAGGAACTCATAATAAAGAAACTTCTGACAAGAAACTCCTGACAAGAAACTCCTAAGAAGCAACCAATCTGGAACAGTCGCAAGACACCTTAATTTGAGGATGCCTGACCGTCCAGCAAGGCCTGAAGCCTAAACTGCCCAACTGGGGATCACCAGGTAAAGCGCCGTACCCTGAAGCGCTAGACCTTCACCCCCTATCTAATCCTGCCTACTGCTGGGCTGCCCCCCAAGTACTTTTCCAGTCAGCCCTGCCCACAGGCTGCTGGTGCGCCCCACGTTCTGTCTCCACGAGGGAGAAACTGTCCCCCCTCAGGTCACTGACCTTGTGAGGAAATCACCACCGCGGCCGCCGCCGCGTGAAGAGAAGTGCTGCTGTGAGGAGAGGCCCTCCTCGAGGCCGTGTGGTGAGGTGCGCCATCCGCGCCCTCACCGGAGGAAGCGCTGAGGTGAGGGAAGCCCCTCGAGTAGATGTGGTGAGGTGCGCCGTCCGCGCCATCACCGAAGCCTCTACATATTGCCCAAGTCATTGCCGCCGGGCCCAGGGCCCCACCGCCGCCGTCGCGGCTGAAGAAATCACCGCCGCAGCCCCAGGGGGCTGCGTGAAGCAGCCGAGGCCTAACGCGATCTGCGAGGCCTCCAGGCCCCGCCGACGCCGTTGCCGAGCAACCGGGGACGCCGGTCGCGCCCCCAGGAAGGCCGCGCAGCGATTGGGCGCTGGCTCCGGTCACGCCCCCAGCGCCGACGGAGGCCGAGGAAGAGCCTCGGCCGTGCAGAGGGAGACGGGGAGCCGGCCGGAGAGGACTGCCGGCTCCCGCTCCCATCCCCGAAGTCCCTGAAGCCCGCCAACCTCACTCACCTGATCCCGGGGGCCGGAGGAGGGTGATACCGGCCCCCGCAACGTGCCGCAAGTCCATTCCCTGATCCCGGGGGCCGGAGGAAGGTGATACCGGCCCCCGCAACGACCCGTCATTCCGGACAGAAGGCCGAGGTACCCCGACCGGGCCCCGCCCTCCAGAACACGGGCCGGGCCTGGAGTTAGCCAGTCGCTGAGAAGCGCGACCAACGAGCGAGCACAAGGTGAGCCCAGGAGGCCCCTAGGGCCCACAAAAACGCCACTGGGGGCCGGGGGCCACCATTAACCCCTAAATTAACAGTGTAACTTTCCCCATGAGGCGAGGCCCCGGAGAGGAGTGGGCCTAGCATGGAATTAACCCCTAAGGGACATAGAAGCCCCAGGATACAGGACATGTTGAGGGGTTCCCCACAGTGTTTATTAAGTTATTGCAGACGCCTATTGTAATTACTGCCTAGGCCTATGCTTTTAACTGCAAAGTCTTTACCACAGGGGGAAAGTGATTAATTGAATTGAGCTGAAGTGTACACCGCCAAGAGTTGAAGTGTTTTATCTTACAGGTGTACTGGAATCGCGACGCCCACTGTACTGAATGTGGGTGCGCCTAGATTAATGCAGGCCTATTGAAATGTAACGTGAAAAGCCTTCTTTTAAGTAATTGAATATTCCTAAAGTGAACTGCATGTTTAGGCCCATGTTTTATTAACGCACCTTGAGATCATTATTAGTGCTACGTTTAGGAGATGATTCCTGCGGCCTTTTAGTGGCCTACAATGTTGATGATGCTTTATTAAGAATGTGCACCAGTTGAGTAATGCAATGATTTTAAATGTAGATCTGAATTAATCTGCCTCATCTGATACGACCTTGATTTATATAAAAGATCTTGATTTTAAATACACAAGCCTGGTGTGGTGTCATGTTATTGCGTTCGCATTTCTGAGTCAAAGTAAGAGTGTGCTGCACAACTGCCTTACACATTGCCTTCGCGTGCTTTCCCGCTTCGCGCCATGCTACCGTGGCGGACTCGGTAAACCCGGTTCCAACAGCCGGGTTGTGTTCTTTGCCCGGCTTGTGCACTATCTTGAAATCGTAGTCCATCAGTCTTATGCCCCAGCGCTCAATGCGAGGTGGCATCTTTGCATTTGGATTGCCATATATTGTCACCAGGGCCTGATGGTCAGTTACGATGGTGAATGGTTTGCCGTAAATGAACATGTGATAGTGCTCGCACGACCATACCACCGCTAAGCTCTCCTTTTCAGGTTGGGAGTATGCTCTTTCAACGTCAGACAGACTTTTGCTTGCGTACGCAACAATTTTTCTTGGTGAGTCTCTACCTGGCAGGTGTTGTGCTAGGATTGCCCCTAGTCCGGCCGGGCTGGCGTCTACGGTCAGCTCGGTGCATAGCAACGGATCGAAATAGGCAAGGTGATCTACGGCCATCATGGCCTGTCTGATGGCTTCAAATGCTCAGCTGCACTCTTGTGACCAGATGAACTTCTGACCCTGCCTTGTTAGGTCCCGCAGTGGTGTGCTCACCGTGGCGAAGTCCTTTATGTAGCGGGCACAGTAGCTGGCAAGACCAAGAAACAACCTTATTTCGGCAACATCTATTGGAGGATTCGCCTTTTTCAAGGTCTCTACCTTGCTGGGGTCCGGCCTCATTCCTTTCTTGGAGAAGATGTGCCCAAAGAATACCAGTTCACTTCTTCCCAGTTCACATTTGTCAGCGTTCAATGTTAGTCCTGCTTGTTCCAGCTGAAGGCATACTTCACGTAGGGCACTGTCATGCGCTTCATCGGACCGACCAAATACCAGGATGTCGTCGCTGTAGTTTAAACTGTTTTTCACCGGCCTTATCACTTGTCTTATTGTTTCCTGAAATATCTCCGCAGCGGATGATATGCCGAAAATCAAACGCTTGTAGCGGAACAGGCCCATGTGCGTGGAGAACGTGGTAATGTACCTCGATTGCTCGTCGAGCTCCAGTTGATGGTACCCTTTGCACAGGTCCAGCTTCGAGAATCGACATGTACCAGTGAGACAGCTTATCATATCATTTAGGTGTGGCCCAGGGTGTCGTTCTCTCTCAATGGCTGTGTTTGGTATCCTCATGTCCACGCATATGCGAATCTTTGAGGTGTTCTTTTTCGGAACCGCCACTATTGGAGACACCCAGGAGTCGGTCCTTCCGCAGGCTCAATGATGTCTTGTGCCAGTAGACTCTGTATTTCCTCTTCGACCTGAGGTTGTAGATGTATGGGCACTCGTCGATGATGCTGCGCCACAGGTTTGACTGCCTCGTTGATGTGCAATGTTATTTGTTTCCCTTTTAGTTTCCCTAGGCCTTGTAGTATGGCTGGATGTTCTTGTAGAATGTTCCGTTTCTCTGACATGTGGTATGTCATGGCCAGGAGGCCTATTACCTGTGCTGTGACATTGCTCAGTAGGCATGGTGCTGCGATGTCTCCCCGTAGCACATGTATCTCTTCTCTGCATGACCGGTCCTTGTACGTCAGTGTTTCTATGAACTTCCCCATGTGTTCCACCGGCTTCTTCGAGCCCCAGGTGAAAACATCGACGGTAGATGGTGATAGTGGCGGTCTTATCTTCATCTTCTCGTACTCCGATGTGCACATGATGTTGCACGTGGCCCCACTATCAAGCACGAAACGTGTGCTGTGGTCTCCTACTTCAATCTCCACTGTTGCTGTTTTTTTGATCTGATGCTTCTCCACAGTGTTAATGTGCTCTGGCCTTCGTTCTTCTGCTGGTGCATCTGACATCAGATACAGTTGTTCTGCTTTTTCTGATGTGACTGTTCCTTCGGATTCGCCTGAGGAGCTGCAATTTGCCGTCTCCATGTGCCTGGCATACCTGCTCGTTACTGCTCGTGGTCTTGCCGGTCTTCCTCGCTCGCTTCTGAACTGTCTACTCATACAAGCACTCGCAAAGGGATTGTCCCTGTTGCATTTCCTGCATTTCTGGCCCATTGCCGGGCACGCACCGACGTGTGGGAAGTCAAGGCCGCACCGGTAGCACGTTCTTTCCTGTTTTTTCGGTGGCGGTGTGCTGTCTTTTTTCTTGTTGCTTCCCATTACACGGTTCGCTTGTTCCGCCCTTCTATCTTTACCTAGCTCCATCTCTTTGGCATGTGTCGTTGCTCTTGCTTCTGCTCGGGCCATTGTCAGTATCTTCTCCAGCGTCGTTGGTTCCTTTAAAATACATGCGCGGAACTCCACGGACTGGCAACCTTCGATGATGCGCAGTCGTATCACTTGTTCATTGTCGAACTTGTCAAACTCGCAATACGTTACTAGCTTTCGCAGTCTTGTTGCGAAATCGTCCAGGGAGTCCTCTGTTCGTTGGCACGAAGTGTTAAAAGTGTACCTCTCGAAGTCGATGTTTCTTTGCGGGTCGAACTTCTCTGTGAGGCACTGTATCAGTCCCTTGTACGTCGCTGTTTTGTCGCTGGGGAATGTTGTGAGCAGGTCCTCCACTTCATCCCCTACGAAATTTAAAAAGAGGTCAACGTGTTTTGCCTCTGCGATGTCTGTGGCGCGCATGTAGCGTTCGAATTGGCGAATCCAGCGTTCCCACCTGATGCCTGTCTGTGGTTCCGATAGGCTGAATGGTAGTGGTCTGCAAAATATTGCCTGCGCGCTGGTCTTGTCACTTTCGTTGGCCATCTTCCTTCTTTCCTTTGTCTTTCCGTCTTCTTTTTGTTGTGCTGTGTTCCTTCTTTCCTTTTTGTGTTGCAATTTCCCTTTAGTTCTTTATTTTCTCCTTTTCTTATGGCTTTTTGTTAATGCCTGACTTCAAAATGGCCGCCTGGCCCTCTCCAGCCTCTCATTCGCTGTCCCGCCTGACTCTAAGATGGCCGCCGGTACTTCTGTGGGCGAGATTTGCTATCTATTGCATTGCCTGACTTTAAAATGGCCGCCGGGCCTTCCTCCGCTCTTCATTGGCTGTCCCGCCTGACTTCAAGATGGCCGCCGAGCTCTCGCGAGATTTCGGGTCAAATCTCAACGCGGGACGCTCGGGCTCTCGTTTAGTCAGCGGGCGGCTTTTCCACGATCGGGCGCTTGTTTTTGCACTTCCCTCACCTCACTCTTCTTGATGCGGCCGGGGTGGGCTCCCGATGTCGGCGTAGACGCCGCACACGGACCAGGGTGGGCTCCTGGCTCCGTTTCTTTTGCGATCGGAGTGGGCTCCCGATTTCGCATCTTCTCTTCTTTGGGGCCCGACGGACCAGGGTAGGCTCCTGGTTTCGTCTTCTTCTGTGGTCGGGTGTGCTCCCGACGTCGTCTTGTCGATCGGCGGACCAGGGTGGGCTCCTGGCTCCGCGTGGACGAGGTGGTTTCTTGTGGTGGCTCCGGATCCCACCTGCTCGTCGCCAGTTGTCGTATTCTCCGAATGACCCACACCGAGACTGGTAGGTGATAAGTTTGTTCTTTATTATCTTGTTATCTCGTGCCCACATGCACGTCCGTTCCCTCTGCCCTCGTCTAGTCAAGTGCCCGCCCCACTCACTGACCGGAAGTGGTGTCCGGTCTCTGTCCCCTCCCCTAGGTCCGAGTGCAGGGTCCTAGTGCCCCTGACCCCAGGTCACTACATCAGCACTGGCAGCTGGTTGTGGACTGATACTGCATCATCATGTAGTGGTCTTTAAAGAGGGGAGTATTTCTTTTCCTTCTTTTGCACTTCATTTTCTGTCTGAAAAGTGTCCTTGCTGAGGGTGCGCGCAGAAGCTCTGGAGCTGGAGACCTTATTGTGTAAGTAGCAGGGGCGCCAGTCACGATAGCTTTGTAGATGACGAAGGCCTGCTTCCTTGGACTTTGGCTGCAAGACCCTGGGAGTGGGACGAGCAGGGGCGGAGGAACCAGCAGGGGCAGAGGGACCAGCAGGGGCGGAGGAACCAGCAGGGGCGGAGGAACCAGCAGGGGCAGAGAAACCAGCAGGGGCGGAGGGCCAGCAGGGGCGGAGGGACTAGCAGGGGCGGAGGGACCAGCAAGGGCTGAGGGGCCAGCAGGGGCGGAGGGACAAGCAAGGGCGGAGGGGCCAGCAGGGGGGAGGGACCAGCAAGGGCGGAGGGACCAGCAGGGGCAGAGGGCCAGCAGGGGCGGTGGGACCAGCAGGGGCGGAGGGACTACCAGGGGCGGAGGGACCAGCAAGGGCGGAGGGGCCAGCAGCGGCGGAGGGACCAGCAAGGGCAGAAGGGCCAGCAGGGGCGGAGGGACCAGCAAGGGGGGAGGGACCAGCAAGGGCGGAGGGACCAGAAGCGGCGGAGGGACCAGCAGGGGCGGAGGAACCAGCAGAGGCGGAGGGGCCAGCAGGGGCGGAGGGACCAGCAGGGGCGGAGGAACCAGCAGGGGCAGAGGGACCAGCAGGGGCAGAGGGACCAGCAGGGGCAGAGGGACCAGCAGGGGCGGAGAGACCAGCAGGGGCGGAGGGACTAGCAGGGGCAGAGGGACCAGCAAGGCCAGAGGGGCCAGCAGGGGCAGAGGGACCAGCAAGGGTGGAGGGGCCAGCAGGGGTGGAGGGACCAGCAGTGGCGGAGGGACCAGCAGGGGCAGAGGGACCAGCAGGGGCGGAGGAACCAGCAGAGGCGGAGGGGCCAGCAGGGGTGGAGGGACCAGCAGGGGCGGAGGGACCAGCAGGGGCGGAGGTGCCAGCAGGGGCGGAGGGGCCAGCAGGGGCGGAGAGACCAGCAGGGGCGGAGGGACCAGCAGGGGTGGAGGGACTAGCAGGGGCGGAGAGACTAGCAGGGGCGGAGGGACCAGCAGGGGCGGAGAGACCAGCAGGGGCGGAGGGACTAGCAGGGGCGGAGAGACTAGCAGGGGCGGAGAGACCAGCCGGGGCGGAGGGACTAGCAGGGGCAGAGGGACCAGCAGGGGCGGAGAGACCAGCAGGGGCGGAGGGACTAGCAGGGGCGGAGAGACCAGCAGGGGCGGAGGGACCAGCAGGGGCAGAGGAACCAGCAGGGGCGGAGGAACCAGCATGGGCGGAGAGACTAGCAGGGGCGGAGAGACCAGCAGGGGCCGAGGGACCAGCAGGGGCGGAGGGACCAGCAGGGGCGGAGGGGCCAGCAGGGGCGGAGGGGCCAGCAGGGGCAGAGGGACTAGCTGGGGCGGAGGGACCAGCAGGGACGGAGGAACCAGCAGGGGCGGAAGGACCAGCAGGGGCGGAGGGACCAGCAGGGGCGGCGGCGCCAGCAGGGGCGGAGGGTCCATCAGGGGCAGAGGGGCCAGCAGGGGCGGGGTGGCAAGCAGGGGCAGAGGGGCTAGCAGAGGCAGAGGGACCAGCAGGTGTGGAGGGGCCAGCAGGGGCGGAGGGGCCAGCAGCGGCGGAGGAACCAGCAGGGGCGGAGGTACCAGCAGGGGCGGAGGGACCAGCAGGGGCGGAGGGGCCAGCAGGGTCGGAGGAGCCAGCAGGGGCGGAGGGGCCAGCAGTGGCGGAGGGACCAGCAGGGCCGGAGGGGCCAGCAGGAGTGGAGGGGCCAGCAGGGGTGGAGGGGCCATCAGGGGCGGAGGGACCAGCAGGGGCGGAGTGACCAGCAGGGGCGGAGGGGCCAGCAGGGGCAGAGGGACCAGCAGGGGCGGAGGGGCCAGCAGGGGCGGAGGGACCAGCAGGGGCGGAGGGATCAGCAGGGGCGGCTCCTCCATTTAGGCAGAGGAGCGTCGCCCCACAAGCCCCAGAGCTGAAAAATGAAATGGTAATAAACCTTATTTATTACCATTTTATTTTTCAGCGTCCTGTCCCAAACTGAGTGACAGGACAGGGCGGGGCAGTGCTGCCGAGTGGGAGCAGCAGGGAGCTATGCACTTTAAAATGCGTATGTCTCTTTGGCCGGCCAGCCAGACATGCACATTTTAAAGTTCTCTAACCCAGCTGTCTTGAAGAAAGCGCAGGCCTTCAGTGCTCTTAGAGCCGAGAGAGCCTGCTCTATCCAATCCTGGCGCTCCTCTCATGCTGTGAGAACAGCGCCAGGATTGGGTAGTGCAGTTTTGGAGCTTCCAGGATGAGAGAAGACACCCGAGGGAGGCGATAGCATACGGCAAGCTAGAAGAAAGGTACGTTTTGTTTTTTTGTTTGTGCAACCCCCCACCCACCCCCAGCAGTACAAGCCAGCCGCCACTGGTGACCAGGCCTCTAGGGTTGCCACCTGCCCATTATTTTACCAGCATGGCCAGTATTTAGATGTCTAAAAGATGAAAAATTGGACGAAGGAACTAATGCTGGTATTTAAAAAGGATAGAAGATAGCTACCACTTATAATTTTAAAATCATCGAATTCAAGAAAAGCTGCTTCTCATCTCTCATCGTATTTGACCCGATTGAAAGAATTATTCCATATTGTATTAGAACTGCAATCTCCGTCAGCTTCCTCAGCTCTCAGTTACTTTAGAACACTCCAAACAACTATTTATTAATTTTGCTCAATTTTCGGCAACAAGTGTAAACTATTTCATGACAGCATCCAGGCAGAACAAATTCCTACACCGCATAACCTTTCTCTGACAACCCAAAATATCCAAACTGTGATTACTTAAACTCTTTCCAAACAATTGATGGGGCTGATCCCGGTTCCACTGTTGCAAGCTGTCGTCCTATCGGTTTACGACCAGCTAAGTTCCTTCAACTTCCCTTCCCTTTTCTCAAAGCTCAACTCCGGGACATGTTTAGCTGTTCTTTAAGCTTTAAGACAAGGTATTTCTCCATCGCATGTGAAAATGCCACTGTGACATTTTTTTTATTTTTTAAACACCTTTGCCCAGAAGATCTCAACAAATGTCAGCCAACTAGCCTTGTACCATTTCATGGCAAACTTTTGAAAAAATTGTTTTTAAACAGTTTAAGCGGTTTGTTAAAAACAATCTTTTGGATACCTTCTAAGCCAGATTCTAGACGGGGCACAGTACAGATCTAGTGATCCTATTAGTTTTGGTTGATCTTGGTCACAGGGTCACCAATGGAGGTCTCGAGACACTAATACTTTTAGACCTGTTAACAGCCTTCAATATCATACATGTTTACATCCTGAAAACATCCTAGAAGTGAAGATGGGGTTGAGCTGCTGAGCCAAACGGGTTTCTATCTGACCATCAGCAGATCAGTAAGTTACCGCCTTTTCATTCCACACCCAAGTAATTGAACTGCAGAGGCCAATCATGTCCATACTGTTTTTTAATCCACTCTCCTACAGCCACTAGGGGTCACTTTCTATATGTATATGGAGGACACTCAAACCAGATTTATCCTGTCTAATTTGAGTGCAAATATGAACCTTGCACAAGATAGAAATACGAATTGTGTTAATTTAACATGCTAGTGGATGTATTCTAACTTCCTACTAAAACTGAGGTGCATCTAATGACCAAAGCATCTCCTTTCTGGCGCACCGCCTGCTGGCCTCAATCTACACAAACTCCCCCAGCCCCACCAAAGGACATACGCGTCTGTGCATCCATCTCAACACCAATCTATAGTGACCAAAGTGTCCTGAATGTGCTTTGGCCAAATCAAGATCTTGAAGAAACATCCCACATCCTCAACAACTGATGCATAACATAGTCAACGTCTTGACTCAGCCTAGCTTGGATTACACTGCGGCGGTTTATTTATCCGTCCCTGAAAAACTCATGCTAAGTTCTGCTGCCCGGCTCGTATTCGGCATCTCAAGAAGTGACAGGATACCACCGTTCCCAAGAATCCTGCACTGTCTACCATTTCATCGAGAGTTACCTCCAAATCCAGCCCTTATAACCATACTTACAATAGTGCATCACCACTCTCCGACCTTTCTAACCCCCAAATTTTTACTTTTTCAGTCAAATAAAATATAATGAACTATCAATCAATTCTTACTAACCGTGTGAAGAACTAGAGCAGTTACTTATGGGGACAGAGCCTTCTCCACCGTGGCTGCCAAAATTGGTGAAGTCTCCCCCAGCCGCCCAGATCCCATTTTAAATAAACTCAGAAAAGCCCTCAAACCCTGGCCTTTTATTAATAACTTCCTTTTCTCCTTTTAGGCTAGTTATGTTACCTGCTTTAGCACCAACAAGCGTAGTGTAAGTGTGATCTACAAATAAACATAGCACAACATAACATCGGTTAGATCTCCAGACCTGAGCTAAACGACAGTGAGGCAGCAAGGGTAATCGAAGACCATGGCGGCGAAGTGTGTCAAGAAAGTGGGAACTGGAAGGCAAGATATTTCACTGTTCGATATAAGCTCTCAACTCAACCCAAGCCATATCCTTGGAGCGATAAGTCATATATTGTACAGTTTCAGTCATTTCAAGTAAAAGTATGTGGGTTGTGTTTTAGCAGAACACAAATGTTTAGTTTCTTCTTCACACAAACAAAGTAGATTTTTATTGAGCGGACATGGCTGTGTGCAATCTGAAAAGTCACTGTGCAAGAGCACTTTAGAGGGATTTAGCGCAAAGGGCAGTGGCATCTGGGGACATCAACGCCAGTTTGCAGACATAAAAATAATTGAAAAAAATGACTCTTGTATTTGGCAATTAATCAAAGGCAACCCTAAAGCCCCCTTCTCTGGGTGTCACTGTGGTTAACTAATGCTGCAAGGTCCAAGGGAGGGGCCCTCGCACTGATGTCCCAGTGCTGCGAGCCCAAGATATGGCTCTCTCTAGTCTTACAGCGCTTGACCATGTCTGTGAGGTCCAAGGAAGGAAGGGCCTTCCTCTGTGGCTCACATCAATAGTCCAGCCCTGCAAGTCCCAGGGGAGGGCCCTTCCTGCCCTAGGTCTAGCAGCACTGGGCCATCGCTGTGAGCCCTTGATGAAAATAATCAATTCCTAACTTTTAAAAGTGAAGAACAGGCTCTACCCTCACCCACCCTATCCCTAGGGGTCCCTCCTAAGTACAGAAGTCAACTTTCTATGATCACTTCTCAGAACCCTTGGTGCATTTGTGGTTTCACGAAGAAGATGTTTACCAAAAATCAAGGAGTTCATTTTGGGCTTTTCTTCATATTACAATGTGCCCTAATTCAGGTCCCTACAATCTTTAGCAGATGAAGTATGTGGCATAATTAGAAAGTTATGTGTTTTGAAAAAGCAGTCCTGGTTGCAGTCTTGGTTCTCCTACTTGACCAAATTGTTTTATCTTGGTCAAATGATGTTCTCCCTTGGCCTTTTTAGGTTTCGTCTGCAAGAGAAATCTATTGTTTTTAATACAAACTTAAAAGGTACTTACATACCACCTCCTCTCTTTCCTGGCTTCTCATTGGTTTCTGCGTGTGCCACTTACCTTTCCTCCATTTCTATTGGCTGTAGCATATTTTCCTGCATTTACCGATGCTTGTTCCTCGTCTGCTTCTCTTATCAGTTTCCCACCCCCGAAATGCTGTTAACATCCGCTTTGGTGGAACTATATATTTTTTTTTTGTTTAAATCTGTTTTTATTGATTTTGCTTTTACATCTCCATGAAAGGCAACTTACATTGTGGAAAGCTAACCATGCACCGAACCATCCATCAATATTAAAGAGACATTTCAGTTGAGCAGGCATTAAACATAACATGCATGTCAATGACATTGTTGTCTCAGAAACAAGTTGAACCTCAACGGTTAGTCCATTTCATCAAGGGTAAAGGGTACAGTACAATAGTGGCGTGGTTCCATTAGCATGTTGTACAGAGTCCTTTCAGAACACTTAGCGGGGGCAATTGAACAGATGTTATAGGCAAGAACAAACATAATTCAAAACCAATAACAGCAGCATTGACCGATGTGTGCTTAATCATCTCTCACGTTGTCCCCCCTGCCCTCCCTACCCCCATCATCTCGTCCCGTGGCACCAGCCAGACAGCCGTCTCCTCTCATTGACTGCGGCGATGCCCACCCAGGTGTCGGATGGTGTATGTGCGTGTACATGGTATTACGGTTATCTACTGGCGGGATACCTGTCACTCACTGCAGGCACGCATCCCTCGTTCTTGGGCTGCCCCTCAAGGCTGTCCCCTTCTATTTGCTTTAAGGTCCGGAGTAGTCCCTCCCACTGCGCCGCTATAGGCTCTTTCCGCAGCCCCAACGTTTCCTCGCGCAGGATGGCAATTCCCTCTGCTTTGGCCCATGCCAGGAACGGGTACCTCCATGCCCGTATATGTGGCGGGTCCTGTGCCTTCCACCTCTTAGTTAGAAGTCGCTTAGCGACCACCAATCCCAGGTCAAGGAACCGAGATGAGACTTTTGTGGCCGGGGTTCTGCGGAAATGGTGTAACAAGTAAACAGGCCGCTCAAAGGGTATGTCGCGACCTGTACATGTGTGTAGTAGCCCACTGACGGCCCGCCAATATGTATGTAGTTTGTGACAGCTCCACAGCATGTGTACCAGTCCAGCCCCTGGTTCGGTGCAGCGAGGACATACTGCGTCCGTGCGGTGGAAGTACCTATTAATCGTCTCGGGTGTGAGGTGTGCTCTGTGGACTATGAACAGTTGTATTTGTCTGAACCTCATGTTTCTGGGTATTCGCACAGGGCTCTTTATTATCTTTTCCCATTCCCTGTCCTCCAGTTGTCGCTCTAGGTCTGCTTCCCATTTGTGGCGGAGTGGATCCAGACTTATCGCTGCATGTGTGCGGAGGGACGCCGCAAACCAGCGAACCAGGTGTCTGCCACGCCCCATAACGTGGAGGTACTGTATAGTGAGGTGTTGGCTCGGCTCCGTGTTCATGTCCCCCCATCTAGATGTGAGTGTCGCAATCAGCTAGCGGTGCCTCAGGAATTGTCCCGGTGGCAGTCCCGCCTCCTCAACGAGGGATTCATATGGTATAAGTGTGCCATCCCGATACAAATCTCCCAGGGTCTGTATATCGGCTTCGCGCCATTCCGTAAGTTCAAGAGGTGTAAGCACCCCAGGCCCGCTAGGGGAACCTTCCAATGGTATGGCCGGTGCGTAGGGGACCAGCGCTCTGGTGAGATACAGACTGCGGCGGTAGCACTTATACGCCACCGCTAGGAGGAGCGGTGTCGGCGTTGCAGCTTTGGTGGCAGGATGAAAGAGTTTGGTTATATGATCCAGAGAGCGGGGAGGTAATGTGGTCGCAGTGTCTTCACGACCTCTATCTGCAAGCCAGCGGGCTACCCACTGCAATTGTGCAGCTAAATAGTAGTGCTCAAAACAAGGCGCAGCAAGACCTCCTTGATCAGTAGGCAGGTACAGCTTTGCCAATGCCATCCTGTGTCGGGCGTTTCCCCAGAGGAAGTCCCTGAGTAGTGTAGTGAGTGTGGCAAAGAAGGACGCCGGAACATATATAGGCAGATTAGCAAAGTAATATAGGAGACGGGGAAGGATCACCATCTTGGATAGTGCTACCCTGCCAGTGACCATTAGCGGTAGCATTTTCCAGAAATGTACCTGTGACTTGATGGCTGTCAAGGTCCTTCCCAGGTTGCCGTCAAAGAGGTCTGTCGGCTGATGGTATATCTGAATTCCTAGATAACGGAAGGTGTCAGCCTTCCATTGCACCCTTGTACCATTTAGAGTGTAACCCGGGTCTTGGGTTCCCTCCCCGAATGCATAAAGACAGGATTGTTAGCGTTTACTCGGAGTCCCGAGAGGGCGGCAAAGTCACGCAGTGTGTGTGTCAGCTGATCTGGTATATTTTCTACATCTCTCACAAAGACCAGGAGGTCGTCTGCGTACAACGACACTTGGTGCACCGCATCTCCCAGGGGTATTCCATCTCCCAGCGTTGCTCGCAACGCCGCCGCCAGGGGTTCGATTGCCAGCGCGAACAGGAGGGGTAATAGCAGGCACCCCTGCCTGGTGCCCCTGCGTATTGGTATGGCGTCAGAAATGTACAGCCCCAGCCGCACCCGAACTGTGGGATTTTTTGTATAATAGGTCAACCATCTGGAGAAACCCCAGGCCCAGCTCATATCGCAACAGCACTGCCGCTAGATAGCTCCATTCTAAACAATCAAAGGCCTTCTCCAGGTCCAGCACAAGGCACCCCGCTCTGGGCCACATCCGCACACTATCCGACGCCACCCTAAAAAACCTTCGCAAATTCAGTGATGTGCTACGCTTGAGCACAAATCCATTTTGGTCGCCGTGAACCAATTCGGGGACCACCAGCGCCAATCGCTCCGCTAACACTTTAGCAAGTATCTTGTAGTCCGCATTGAGGAGAGCCAGGGCCCTGTACGATCCTAGGTTTGTGGGGTCCCTATCTGGTTTGAGCAGGGACACCAGGTAGGCCTCGCGAATCGATGGGTGCAGTGTGCGTTCCTCCAGAGCTGTGTGTAAAGGGTGTGTAGTCGTTGCACCAGAGTCTCCCGGTAGGCCCTGTAATATTCGGCAGGTAGGCCGTCCGGTCCCGGCGTCTTCCCAGACGCCATGGACCCAATCGCCTCCCCAAGTTCCTCTAAAGTGAGGGGACCATTGAGCGCCTCCTGGTGTGCTTCTGAGGCTGTGGGCAGCTGGACAGGCTCGAGAAATCTCTCCAGATTGGGGCCGGAGCAGCATCCCTTCGATTGGTATTGTTGCGTGTAATGTTCTGACATCACCCTGTGAATCTCACGCTGTGTGTACACCAGGGCCCCCTCCGGTGTGTGTATGGCTCCGATTGGGGCGCGACTACTCTCTTGCTTCAGCAGCCAGGCCAGCAGGCGGCCCGCCCTGTCCGCTGTAGCATGTGTACGAGCTGTGTGGGCCATATAATTGTGGCACCGCAATCGCTCCATGAGTTCCGCATGTTGTGTCCTAAGACTCTCCAGATGACCCCAATGTCTGCCTCCGCCCTCTCCCTCACGTTCATATTGGAGTAATTGCGATTCTAGGCGGGTGAGCGATAATGTTAGTTGTTTACGTATGTTCCATGTGGCTCCGAGGCAATGACCCCTAACAGCAATTTTGTGGGCTTCCCATTCCACTAGTGCAGAACTTGCTGTCCCTTCGTTGAGTTCGAAATACTCGAGGACCTTCGTCTCCAATGATGAACGGAATTCGGGGTCTTCTAGTGCGGGTGGTTGGAGGCGCCATGTGGGTATGGGAGGACGATCGGCTTCCCAACTGAGCTGGAGTCTCATAGGGTTGTGATCAGAGTGTGTCCGCCCTAGGTATTCTGATGCCTCAACTAGCGGGATTAGGGATTGGGAGCCCACCACCCTATCCAGTCGCACATGCAAGTCATGTACTGCAGAGTAATAGGAATAGATACGTTCATTAGGGTGAAGGGCACGCCACATGTCTAGCAATGCCCAATGTGAGAGCCAGTCTGTGAGCGCCTGCGCATTTGACACAGCTGGCGTCTTCCGGAGGGGTGGAAAGGATCTGTCCATGCGGACATCGAGCACCGAATTGAAGTCCCCACCCAGTAACCAGGGGAGCCCAGCGTAAGGGGTCAGCGCTGTAGACAACTGTGTTAGGAACGAGGGCTGGTCTACGTTTGGGGCATATATTGAGCCCAGCAATATCGATTGACCGTTAAGTGTCCCCCGCACTAAGGTGTATCTGCCTTCAGGGTCTGTCACCGCGTCTGCACAAATGAACGGTGTGCCCGCTCTCACCCAGATTAATGTGCCCCGTGCATGCGCTGAGTATACCATGCCATACACCTGTCCCCTCCAGCGCCTACGCAATCTGTCCAGTTCCGGCTGTGTCATGTGTGTTTCCTGCAATAGGGCAAATTCCAACCGAGTGTCTCTGGAGGTAAGCGAATATGGAATAGCGTTGCCTGGGTGTGTGCATGCCGCGTATGTTCCATGTGATTATGTTAGCACGCGCCATTTCTGGTGGGTTTAATCGACAGGGGTGTCAAGGCCGGGACGTGCCTCGGGGCATGGGGGTCGGGGACAGGTATAAGTGTGTCGGCTTGCTGCAACAAAAGGAATAGATGAACTAAGAACAACATAACATCTGGGGCGAACATTGCGAAATGCCCGTCCAAACCTCTGTAACAACTAAGTAGTACAAACTAGGTCAGTGTGTTGCCTGATGGGGTACGCGCACTGATAATGTTTTGCTATGGCCGTCCCCCCATTCCTGTGTATGTAGTATGCCATCCAGATAATCACCTATGTAAGTGTGCGAAACCAGCAGTGTACAGTTCTAAATGCCGTCTCAGGCGTATGTGTTGCCTCTGGTAATATGCAAAATGCAGCCAGTTGCGGGCACAGTGCTTCTGTGTCTTCTCCGCGTGGGGCGTATGTGGTTATTTGCCCAGTAGACCCACCCCTCCACCCAGTGCTGTGTAAGAACACAAATGTTAACAATCAATGTTCTACTTGCGTGAGCTGCCTGCGTCAGAGTTCATCACGCCAGTACTTCATCCTATGATACCATCAGCAGTTTGTGGGGTTACCTCCGGCAGGCAGAGGTCGTCAGAAACTTCAGTTGATGGTGACGAAGAGCCGCTGACCACCAACGTGTCTCGTGTGTAGGAGTCCGATCGTTCTTTAGGATGTGGAGATCCGAGGGTTGTAACCGCTTCCAGGGCGTCTTGTCTTTCCCGTCTGATTTTCTCCAGACTCTGGGCCGCAGTCCCTGATTTCGCACTTTGCATTGTCCCTCGCCGCCTGCGTCGTCTGGTTCTCCTGCCTGTTAGGTGGTCTCCATCTGGGTCCAAAGGTCTTGTGCCTGTCCACAACCCCGACTCTTCCAGCCAATCCCAGGCCTCCGCAAGAGAGTCAAAGAAGCGGGTCCCTTCTTTCGTAACCACTCGCAGCCGGGCCGGGAATAACAGCGAGTACGGTAGCGCCAGAACTCTGAGCTGACGCTTCACCTCCGCGTAGTTGCTTCTACGACGCTGCACGAGGGCGGTGTAGTCTGGGAAGAGCATAACCTGACTACCGCTCACCTTGAGGCTTTCCATCTTGCGTGTTTCACGTAGTACCGCATCTCTGTCCCTATAGTTGAGCAGTTTAAAAATGAACGGTCGTGGCCTGGCTCCTGGTTGGGGTTTCTGTGCCGGCACGCGGTGGGCTCTTTCCACTGCAAACTGCATTGACAATGTTCCCTGGGGCAGGAGATCTCGCAGCCAACGCTCCGTGTATTGCTCTGGGTTCCTTCCTTCCTCACCCTCTGGCAGGCCCACTACGCGAATGTTGTTGCGGCGGGAGCGTCCCTACGCATCTTCTGCTCTATCTTCCAGGGCGTGAATGCGGTCTATCATATCCTGTAGCGCAGCTGTATGGTTTTGAGTAACAGGCTGGAGTTCCCTGAGCGTTTGGCCCTGTGCAGTGACTTTTTCGGCCTGTTTACGATGATCTGCATGGAGTAGCGTGAAGTCCGAGGTAACCTTATCTATCCGGGTTTCCAGAGAGGTTCTGGCGTGTGCTAATGCGGCACCGAGTTTCTCCACTGCTGCAAGTACTGAGTCCATTTTGGCCGCCAGGGCCGTGGTCGCTAGCTCCATCTCCCCCCCAGCACCCATGCATATGGGGTCCGAGCTGCCCGTGCGTAGGGGTCCCTGCTGCATCTTGGCTCGCATCCGGCCCATCACAAGCTGTTGCGCCGTAGGCATCCGCAACAAGCTACTAGAGGGGTTGTCACATTGGTAGTACTGTCACTTTGAAGATTCCGGGTAGGCGCCTGGTTTCCGCACCTGCATGAGCCACTTAAGAAATGCGACCAGGCGGGGCAGCCAGTGGCAGCCGCACCACTTGCCACCATCTATAAGCGAGGTCGCGTGCTCTGGCCTGTGGGTCCCATGTACAGCCTCCTCTTTAATAGTCTTCCAGTGGGGTAGGGCTCCCAGATTTCCAGCAGGATGACAGCCGGCAGCAACCCTCAGCGGCAGAAGGTCTGGTTACGTCAAAGTGTGTGTAGCGGGGTGCGACGTTGCGGATCCTCGCAGCTGCAGGACGATGTAGTTGTTACGGGTGTCCCCAAAGGCGGCTATCTGTGTGGGCCCTGTCTCTGCGGGCCGTGGTGTCTTTTATGCATGAGAATGAGGATCCGCAGCTTCTGCTCACATTCAGCGCCACCTCCATTCTCCTCCTCAACGCTCATCAGCGGTTAATGCAGCGTGATTGCTTATTGAGGATCAGCGCCCCTAGGCCGCAATAGACTCCCTCGTGCGGACCTCTGCCCGCACCTCCTCTCTCTCTGCCTTTGACGGGCTGGCCACCTCAGCTTCCCATCTCCGGAGCCTGCTGCTTACTTCGTCGGTGCAATGTTCGCTTGTCTCCCAGGCCCCAGCTTGGGGGTTGTTCCCTGTGTTCACCCGCTTGACTTCACTAGGCCACACACCCAGGGGCCAGACAGTGTTCCCGCAGGCCGCCTCCGCTCACTAGCACCAGCGCAGCCCCACCGAGGCCCCCCGCGCCGAGCGCCGTGCGTCTACCATCACTTCTCCCATTGCAGCCTCACCAGTACGCAGTTCGTTTTCCCTTCCGTAGCAGCTTTTCCTAACTGTCTGCACTCACCGGGTTGCATCACTTCTCCCATTGCAGCCTCACCAGTACGCAGTTCGTTTTCCCTTCCGTAGCAGCTTTTCCTAACTGTCTGCACTCACCGGGTTGCTCCAGCGCAGGGCGGCTCCAACCGCTGCCGCGCGGTCGCCAGGCTACTCAGTGTCTCCACAGTGTCTCAGGCTCACCCCGTAGGGGCCCGGTTTGCTGCACAGTGGCCACCCACGCTCCACAGCAGCGGCAACACGCTGGGGGCCCAACTCACCAGGATTGTCACCGCCGAGACGAGTTCCCAATTGTGGCACCACAAGGCAAAGTCTGGTATGTGCCGCTGCGCCGCTCCCGGTCCTGGTGTCTTGTAATGAGGCCTCTGGCCCTCCGCTCCGGCCATTCTCTGCCGCCAAGGGGGGGCCGCCACCTAATCACGGGCGGCTGCTTCCCGCCGTTTGCCGTCCGCGCGCTGCTTCACAGCTGATGGGCCTCCGTTTTCGTCCCCGCGGTGATTGCAGTCCCGGGGGGCAAAGCAGCACAGTTCGGGGCCTTCCGTTGCAGCGATGCCCCAGCTGCCTGGCCCCACGTATTTCCAACGGGGAGGGGTGCTCTCCGCTGTCACAGGAGTCGCTGTTCAGGCACGGGCGATCGTCCCCTGCCGCGGATTGCCCGTGCGCGGCCTCACAGTCAGTAGGCCCCTGTTTTTCTTACCGTGGCGGTTGCAGCCCCGGGGGGCGAAGCGGCACAACTCAGGGCTCTCCGACTGCAGCGACGCCTCAGCCGTCCAGCCCCACTGGTTCCGACGTGGATGACTATTCTCTGCCGCCGTAGGAGCAGCCGACTAAGCGCGGGCGGCCATCTTCCGTCGCGGATTGCCCGCGCGCGGCCACACAGCTAGCAGGCCCCTTCTCTCCTCACCACAACAGCCGCAGTTCCGATGGGCAAAACGACTCCGCTCGGGGCTCACTGGATGCAGCAATTCCTTAGCTGCCTGGTCCCGCTCGTTACCGACGTGGATGGCTCACTTTCAGGATAAGTTTGACAGATTAAAGGGGGATATCAGTCCAAGCTCTAAGGACTCACGTCCGCCATGTTGGCTGGCTAGCCACGCCCCCTTTGGTGGAACTATATTTTCATAAAGTTTTGCCTTTTACTCTTGCAGCATATTTATATAACAATTTATCACTCAGAGAGATGAAGTGATTTGCATAGAATCACAGGATGTTGCGGGGCGCCGCCAAGACGCTAACCAGGATCCCCAGCTCTTGAGTCAGAAGCTTGGCCGCTGCGCCACATCCTCTTTATTCGTTACGTAGGCGAAACCAGTGCATTACCAATGCTTGTTCTCCTTATTTGCCATTATCGAGGAGTTGGCTGGCCATAATTTTAAATTAAAGATTAAAAGGTGGGTGTCTGCCCGTTTAGGGTTGTTTCATTGTCAGTTTTCTTTTTAAACTCCTTTCTAGCACGTCTAAAGGTACACATCTTATTAAAGTTGCTTATGTAGGTCGCCTCCTGTGCCACTTGTCCTTCTCCCCAGTTACCATGCTCCGAGAGTCAATGCTGGGACATCCCGCTGGGCTGGGCGACTACAGGCTCTGCAGCTGGCCTGTACATCCCCTACTGACAGTCTACGTACTTGCATCAGTCCCTTGGTGAGCAAAGCAAAATTGGACATTTGGTGTCCTGCAGGAGTTCGCTGGCGGATGCAGGACAAACGTCTAAAATGAGGGACAATGCTGACCCTGCCACCCTAGGCTGGACTTTACTGCACTGGACCAGTGAAGCGAGGACCACGAGGGAGGAGCCAGTGGAGTAACAATGATGCCATGGGCCCTGTGAAAGCAAGATACATGGATCACTCCCTGCCCCCACCGTCCAATGGCTAGACAGTAAATTACAGTCGTAACTTGGGTAAATTGGGCCCTAAGATTCCTGGGCTTCAGTGCCACTGAACCTGCTGCACTATTGATAACAACACCCCGGAGAGCATCCTCATCACCTGGGCCTCGCAACAATGGTCCTTTGCTGTAGGCCCAGGGGAGCCCCCCCAGCCCCCACAGAGTGCACCCCTCTTCTTTAGGCCTCACAGTGGAGGACTATGGCTGAGAGGCCCTAGTGAGGGGAGCCGGTGGCTTGTCAATGGGGCTACAGCTCTGGAGCAAGAAAGGTATAGTGCTCATCTGACCCCAATCAATGAATGGGCAGTGAAACGCAGCCATGATTGAGGTGCATTGAGCGCATAGCCCCACGGTGCCACTGCACTTGTGACACTAGTGATAGCTACACTCCTCCGAGGTGCTCTTCCCCTTGGCCCGGCAGCCATTGTCCGGTACTGTAAGGCCCCGGGGAGGAGGTCCCCTCACTTGGGCCTCGCAGCAGTGGACCACGGCGGAGAGTCCCAGGGGTTGTTGGGTCTCGCAGCTCTGGATAATGGCTGAGAGAGACATGAGAGAGGTGGCCAGTGGCATAGAACGACCCATAATGTAAACAAGTGATTTTGGACAGTAAAACCGAGCCATAATTGGGTGCATCTGGCCCCACATATCACTGAGCCCTGATACCTGAGCACCTGTTCTACTATTAATAGCTGCGCGGGACCCCATCACATAGGCCTTACAGCCATGGTTCAACACTGCAAACCCCATGGTTGGACGTCACGCCCCCTCCCCTGAGTGTCCAACTGTGACTGCAAATTTCCATGGAAAAGAGGCAAGTAGCATTGCAACTGTGGCATGGTAGCCCTCTGCCCTGGGCCGTGCAGCAATGGTCTAGTGCTGCCAGCCCAAGGCAAGGAGGCCTACTCCCTTGGAACTCTCCACTATGACCCAGAGCTGTGAGGCACAGGGAAGTGGGCGCTTTCCCCTGGGCCTCACATCTATTGTCTAGTGATGTGGAACCCAGTGGAAGGGGCCCCACTCTAGGCTCACGTTGTGAGGGATGGTGGTCCCATCCCCAGGACCTCACAGCCATGGATAGAGATGCCAGGCCCATGGGAGAGGACCCCACTGCCTATGATTTTGCAGCCATGGTCTAGCTTTGCGAGGCCCAGGTAGGGTGCCCAACTTTCCACTATCACATCACAGGACACGTTATGTATGTGGAGACACATTGCACATACAGAGACATCAGAAGATGGTTTTCGGGGAGCGGGGGGGAGGGGCTGTAAGTGGAATGGCGCATTTTTGGTGTTTCATTCTATTCCCCCTCCTCTAAATGAGTCCATCTTAAAAGATACATCGGCTGGAGATTGATCCGATTGAATGTGATTACTATTCACACTGAATTTGATTTTTAATCCATTTACCACCTCCTGGAGTAAGGCAGACTGGTTACTAATGCAATGTTTGAGGGAAAGATTTGGAAAGAGAACAACTCTGGTATCCAAAAGGAATGGAACAGTCTTAAAATTTTGAAACAACAGTCGTAAGTATCAATACCTACCACTCGAACTGCCCAGCAACTACCCAATGCCACAGGATCTGGCCCAGTGGGCACGTAACACTGGCACCAGGACACTTAACATCTGATCTCAGCTTTACCACGTCACCTAAACATGAAGCAAGTAAACACTCCATTCGAAAGCTGGGCACGACCCACATCATAGTGGCATTTACCTGGGAAGGGCAGGTCCGTGGCCTTGCTATTAAAGTAACCACCAACCCAGTGGATTCATTGAAAACTAGAGCTCAGCGAACCACTGACACCTGGAGCTAGGCTAGGCTGGAGCTAGGCTAGGCTAGGCTGAACGCAGCACACATGGAAAGAGGAAAAAAACAAGAGAAATAAAGTTATTTCTCCTCGTTGTGCCTCCCTTACGCCACCCTGGGGAAGCGAGGTTTGTGAAATCTCATAAATCTGGGACTGTGTCTAATGCCACGGGTGTTACGTGGGAACACCCACCGTAACGCCCATGACACGCCTCCCTATCACAGGCTGAAGCAACGCAGCGACTTGCGCTGCAATGCCTAGGTCGATATCTACAAAGCCACATGGCCTTATAGATATGACATGATATAGCGACGCTCCGGCAGTGCAGGGGCCTTGTAAATGAGGCCCTGAGCTTTCAAGTGGCTTCCACCTCCCACCCTTTCTCTACCCAGGATGAGGTGTTACAGCCAGAGATGCCGACTTTGCAACTGGAGAACCAGGGGGCATATTAGCAAGAAGAGGCGATAATCATCGCTAACCCTGCTTAGCGTGATTTTTTTTATCGCCGGCTATCGCTGGAATATATCGCCACGCTAACGCTGTATTAGCAACGATTAGCGCTATGGCGATGAATATTCCAGCGATAGCGGGGGAAATGGGCCAACATCGCTGAAAAACCAGCGATGTTGCATGGAGAAGGGAGAACACCTTGCTGATATGACCCTGTGGTCGTATCAGCATAATCCACCCCCCCATGTTAGGTATGGCTAACACCTGCTAATTGCAGGTGTTAAATAAATGGCGATGACCCCGGTTAGCGCGAATTTTCACGTCGCTAACTGGGGCCATGGCCACCTTGCTAATAGGCGATAGGCCTGTTAGCGAATGTTTCCCAGGTTTGTTCGTCGGGAACGCCCACTTTGCATGTCATTAGCGATAAATATCGCTGACATGCAAAGCGGTAAAAAACGGGCGTTAATGCTCCGCAAACTGTCGCTAACTGCTGTTAGAGACAGTTTGCTGATAGGGCGATATAAATATCGCCGCTTTAGCGGCAAAAGTGCCGCTAAAGCGGCGATAGTGCCCTTGCTAATATGCCCCCAGGTTTGAGTCTCGGCGTCGTCTCAACATCCTGTGATTGTGGACAAATCATTTAATTGCCCTGTGCCTATAAAAAAAGAATGGGCTCCAATACTTTCGGTTCGAGTTCGTGCTGCAGAAAAACTGCAGAAAAATGCACCAGAAGGTAGTAGCAAAGGAAAGACAACTAGATACCCATTTAGTGGTTGAGAGAACAAAGTGAATCCAGAAAACCTGTATAAATCGCGGCTTCCCGGCTTAAATGGTGTAATCTTAGGCAATATTTTATTGCGCCAAAGCTCATTTTTCTTCAATATCCCACATAAAAGAACTTTCAAACATGTGAGCTCAGAATGCCAGTTGTACAAAAACCTATTGTGTTTGATTTAGTAGACTATATTGTCGCTCTGTAATAATACAGCTTTTACATGACTACTGTCTTGCCTCTTAGCTTACTAATGGTTTACGTTTAAAAACGATCAATTTTAATAAGTACCTTTCACTGCACTGCTATAATGTAACATATTAATGTTAAAGATTTCACGGGTTAAATAAATGAACTTTTTTGAAGTGACTGACCTGACACCTCTTTGATAACCCATCAAAGGCTGAAAGATGCAACTATGTGACAAAGGGCATCCCGCAGTGCTTTTCACAGTGAGATAGTAGCCCGATTGCCCCCCTCCCCTTTCCCAGTTGCAAGACACACCTCGCTCCTAATTGAGTGGGGAGGGGGGCGAGAGCATCAGTGTGCCAGCCTGGTTGTTTGTAACGCACTGGTACTAGGCCCTATGTTGGTGGGCTGGGTGCGGTGCCCTGGGCACCTGCCCTAGCTGCCCAGGCCTAGTGCCGGCCCTGAATATGCATCAAGACGCTGATCACACTCAGACATATCTAAAATTAACATCGGAACAAGACACAGAAACACAAAAAAATGTCTTAAAAGTACTCAATCCTGGCTATCCAACTTTGGGGCATATTAGCAAGACCGGCGATAAAATTATCGCCGTTTTAGCGGCAGGAAACTGCCGCTAAAACGGCGATAATGGGCTTGCTAATATGCGTTATAGAATTCCAATAGAAGCCCATGTTAGATGTCCTGCACATCTAACCTGGGCTTCTATTGGAATTCTATAACGCATATTAGCAAGCCCATTATCGCCGTAACTGCCACTAAAACAGCGATAATTTTATCGCCGGTCTTGCTAATATGCCCCGATGTCTCTTAACTTAGGGCCTTAGTTAGAATTTAGCGGACAGGATACGCCATCACAAATGTGCTACTTGAAACATTTGTGGTCCGATTTATGGTTCGGAGGAGGGGGTACTCTGCCGCATACGTGGCAAGTACCTGGTCCACCAAACAGAGGTCTGCCCGCTCTTTGTAGAGTCGGGTGAATTGTTATGTGTAATATTCCGGCCGTGGGTGCCTATACTGGCTCTGCCAGCAGGTACCTCACTCCGATACCCTGACGGGATTACTCCATCAGTGTAAGTACATCAGCCTGTCCGCGCTATTAGAGTGTACGGTCTGATGCACTTCTCCTCTTTGGGACCATCAGTAAAAGCCTGGCGGTCCCGAAGTGAACAAGCATTTGCAATGCCATAGGTCTCACATTTACACGAGTTTAAGCTATTGGCATTGATAATGACAATGCGTTTTATTTATTTTTTTAAAACCAAAACATAAATAAAAGGCATTGTAATATACAATGCCAATAGCTCAAACTCGCGTAAATGCGAGACCTATTGCATTGCAAATGCAAGGCATCACGGAGAGGACAGGGAGGGAGAAGGCATGGACAGCGGGCGGGCGTGGGACGGGGAGGAAGAAGGCACGGACAGGGGAGGTGGGGCAGGCTTACGTGGAGGGAAAAGGCATGGACAACGGGAGGGGGGGGTAAACATGGCACCACAACAGGAGGGAGGGGGGTAAAGAGTGCCTGCAGTAAAAGAAAGTGAATAAAGAAAATAGTGCTTACAGTCACACGTACGGTGTAACAACCAAAGTAAAGGGGCCAGTCGCCATGGGAGGTGACAAATGAAGAAGAGGCGGTACTTAGGAGGACCAACAAGCCTATTTTCGAATCAGAAGCCAGCATTTAGGACAGACAATGACACAAGCCAACTGAAAATATGGGCGGAGAGTGGGCGGGGCTTCTATTTGCTACTCCACCACAACAAGTCTCACTGGGCAGCGCATGCGCGCTGGCTCTAGGCTCGACCTAAAAATGGAAACATTCCCCCACACCCTGAGAAAAAAAATTCCCAGGGTGTCAGAGTCATTTGTTTTTTTGGTTTACAGAAACAAACTCCCTCTTTGAGTGTTTATTTTTGTAAACCAAAGAAAGTTTGCTGAGCGACCTCATGAAACATGGCCGCTGCTCGCAGTCATTCAATGCCTACTGAGAAGCAGCCATGGCAGCGGGTTCCTTGAAGGCAGAGGGAGCTCTACCAGGCTGGTGGAAATCCATAAATATGTAGGGTGGTAGTAAGCCAGGGCAGTGGAGGTTACTGCCTCTGCTCCCCTAAGTGATGGCGCACCACCCGCTGAACCCTAAATGAGGGCATTAGACTCAAACAGTACTTAATTTGTAAAAAATAATAATTGCCAGGACCCTCGTCAGGAGGCCATCGCAGCTTGCACCACCCATTGCCACTGTCAGCGCTGCCAATAACTGAACCAACACAACTACTCACCATCACACTCCTGCAGGTGTGACAATTCAAATTCACACTTCACTTGTTCAAGGCTCCCAAAACAATAGGAATGACTTACCGGCGGGTATTACTTGTTTTAAATGCATATTGAAATAATAACCATGTGGCAGCTGTCATAAGTGCAGGTGATGACAATTAAGTGCCGGTGCTGGGCACCTGAAACCACCTGCTCAAATTAAGCACTGGTCTCAAGCCAAGACCTTTAGACCTAGGTCCAAGCACTAGTCTATCTTGGCTGGACTACGGAAGAGCACCAATCATAGACCTCCCTAAACCTAGCCATGCACCCCAACAAACAGCTCTGAACTCAGCAGCGAGTTTACTCTCAAACATGTAAAATACAGATTCTGTCTCAGCTGTTTTTAAAATCACAAACTAGTATATCTCACTCCTCCACATACGTAGTGCAGAAGTTAAAAGTCCGGGTAAAGACAGACATTCAAGGAACAATGAGGTCTTCATTCTAGAACTCACGAAACTCAAAAACAAACTCATCTACCCCGATCCATCTCTTTAAATACTGTAGGGAATCTGGATTGAGATTCACCCAGCACGCAGAATAGCAACCTAGGGCAGTGGTTCTTAATCAGTGGTCCGGGCACCCCTGGGGGTCTGTCAAGCCTACTCAGAGGGTGCTTAGAAATTGAAATGATATTAACAGATTAATAAAGTGTGTATAAATAAAGAAACAAAATGTATAACTGAAACATTTTAAAACGTTCTGTGAATGGGACATAATTTGAAATGGGAGGCTAAAAATGAAGTCAAAATCCTCAGATTGATTTGTGGGAGCAGAGCAGATGCATCAAACAGAATGTAGGATGGATGATGAGAGGCTTAAATTGAAGCTAGAAAAGCTCCAACATCCCCATTAAAAGAAAAAAAACATGTTTTTAAAAAAAAAATTCTGAATTAAATAAAATATTTCATCTTTTGAGATTTGATGAATGTTTCTGTATTTTGGGTGTTTTGTGGTTCAGGTCTTTGAAAATACTTATGCCGGTGTCCCCGGCTTCCAGTAATTCTCAGTATTGTGTTGTATTGTATTGTAGCATTATTATAGCACTTACTACCCCTATTTAGGGCTCTGAAGCCCTTGAAGGGGGATCTCAGTATTCAAATAATGATTAAGTGGGGGTCCAGGGATTCCAGTAATGATTAAATGGGGGTCCCTGGGTTCCAGTAATCATTGAGTGAGGGTGCCCAGGTTCCAGTCATGATTGAGTGAGGGTGCCCAGGCTCCAGTAATGATTGAGTGAGGGTGCCCAGGCTCCAGTAATGATTGAGGGAGGGTGCCCAGGTTCCAGTAATGATTGAGTGAGGGTGCCCAGGCTCCAGTAATGATTGAGTGAGGGTGCCCAGGCTCCAGTAATGATTGAGGGAGGGTGCCCAGGTTCCAGTAATGATTGAGTGAGGGTGCCCAGGCTCCAGTAATGATTGAGTGAGGGTGCCCAGGCTCCAGTAATGATTGAGTGAGGGTGCCCAGGTTCCAGTAATGATTGAGTGAGGGTGCCCAGGCTCCAGTATTGATTGAGTGAGGGTGCCCAGGTTCCAGTAATGATTGAGTGAGGGTGCCCAGGTTCCAGTAATGATTAAGTGGGGGTCCCTAGGGTCCAGTAATGATTAAGTGGGGGTCCTCGGGTTCCAGTAATCATTAAATGGGGATCCCTGGTTCCAGTAATGATTCAGTGGGGATCCCTGGGTTCCAGTAATGATTGAGTGAGGGTGCCCAGATTCCAGTAATGATTAAGAGGGGGTGCCCAGGTTCCAGTAATGATTAAGTGGGGGTCTCTGGGCTCCAGTAATGATTGAGTGAGGGTGCCCAGGCTCCAGTAATGATTGAGTGAGGGTGCCCAGGTTCTAGTAATGATTGAGTGAGGGTGCCCAAGTTCCAGTAATGATTGAGTGAGGGTGCCCAGGTTCCAGTAATGATTAAGTGGGGGTCCCTAGGGTCCAGTAATGATTAAGTGGGGGTCTCCGGGTTCCAGTAATGATTAAGTGGGGGTGCCTGGGTTCCAGAAGAGTCCACTTGCCTCAGTGAGGAGCGGCTCCCTGTTATCCTGCTAGCGCATTCTGCGTTCAACCAAACAAGAGCGATAGCTACAAGGGGACATTACCTTTCCTCTTTCATTAATTCTTGATGTAAAGAAACCCTCTGAGGAAGCCTGATATTTAAATGTTACTGTGATATATGCGTCCTGTTCATGATCATATTGAGGGTTGCTAATTATTTGTTAATTATTTTGCAGCAGTGTAAAGCACTCTGATGTCGACATGTCTGGTGCGACGCACACTGCATAAAACTGCAGATATATAAAACACAAGTGTCAATGTCATTAGGTCTGGCTCTAATGTGCTAACAAATGTAAACACAGGCATCTGCAAATGCTGCCTGCATGCATTATATGCACAAATGTTGTTTATCACATTAAAGCCCGGCCTATTGCCTTTCTGTACACAATACATATAGGAGAAAAAGAACTGACTGTGCCAAACAGCATAGTTCAGCTCATTTATATAGTCTTATAGCCCGCTGCCGAGGGCTATACCAGTTGTTAAAGGCCCTGAACCCGAGTTATAGGCCGAGCCGCAGGTGAGGGCCTATAAAGAGGTACAGTGCCTTTAACAACTGGTATAGCCCGCTGCCGAGGGCTATACCAGTTGTTAAAGGCCCTGAACCCGAGTTATAGGCCGAGCCGCAGGTGAGGGCCTATAAAGAGGTACAGTGCCTTTAACAACTGGTATAGCCCGAGGCAGAAGGGCTATAAGGCTCTTAGAACATTCCACCCTCTAAGGGTAGAATGCTCTAAATTAAAAACGGAGAAACATGAAGACAAACATTGGAACGTTGGAGTGTGAGAAGTTGGCCTGGTATATGCTGTCCACTAATTAAAGTGGGCACCTTGCACCAGTCCAACGACCCTTATGGTGATTAGGTCAAAAATAACCTTTATAGAAAGCTATCCTAGTGGTAGCTATGGAGAGCAGCTTTCAGGCTAAGTCTTGAATGAATGTAAAGCAGCTTGTTTTACCAGAAAAGTGAATCAAATGAAAGGAGAACCACACAAGTGGTATATCAAATATATGTATTTATTACAAAACAATCTCTACTAATCTCTATACGAGATTAGAACATAAAGCACACAATACTTAATCAATAGAACCTCAGTAATTAGCACAATACACAGCGTACTCCAGGGGGAGACCGAACCATATACTAAAAAAATGGTATAACAACAACGACTTCACTAGACACAGTGCCTAGAGCACGTAGAATCGCAGGGACCCCAAGGAACCACCCAAAGGAGTGACACAGGGAGCCCACGGAGGACGGGTGCAGTGTGGGAACACAGACGCGTGCTCCGTACAACTCTATGGGAAAGTCAAGGCTGGAAAATTACAGTTTAAGGACACTTCGGAGAGGACTTCAAGCAAACCCTTTGGAACATAGAAGGTTCTAAGGCCAGCACCCTTGTGAGTACAGAGGTACCCGTGTTACCTATCCCAGAGGAGCCGGGTGCATAGGGGTCTAGTGGTGTCGGAAACCCTCGTCGTTTTCAATGGCGTAATGAGAAGAAGTGCTGCTGCCGGGAAGATGAAAAGTCTCCGGTGGAATCCAAGCCTGGATCCGAAGTGAGAAGAACCTGAAGGCAGAGGGGACAGAGTCTGGGTCACTTCAGGGTGACCAGGGGCTCGATAGACGAATGCCCACCGATGTCGGGTGCTTCAGGTGTGAAGATGGGATGTTTGACTCTGCAGCCACGGGGACCAGGAGATGTCAACGATGACTGAAGTCTGGAGGTGAGCTGTCCCACAAAGGATGTTGAATGCTGAGGGGTCAGTGTCCGGATTGAACACCAACAAGCATTGGCCAAGCCAACTCACGAGGGCAGAGGAAACAGGTTACGGTGTGGACCAGCAAGGTCCAGGAGACTCTCCAAGCTATGGGGAGTCAGGCACATCTAGAGCAACCAGGGAAGCCCAAGGAAAATCAAAGTGACCCTCGCCAGGACCCACAGGCCAACGGACCATGGATCGCGAGGGGACCTCGAGCAAATTCACAAAGCACCAGCCCACAGAGCACTCGTGGAGTGGAGGCTGGAGATCTTCCATAGAAATGCTGCTTAGGGTCGAGACTACACGTAGTCGAAAGCACAGCCTCAGCGATCGCCAAAAAGCCTATGCTGCTGCAAAAGTACACGGTGCACAGGGGTTCGGGTTGCACGGTCCCTACGAGGGATACTGGTCTCAGGATTGCTGAGAGGGCAGATCAACCTCCGGGACACTCTGGAACCCACCTCCTGTGTTGCAGAAATCTTCAGACTCCTCAGGAGCTTGGCAGATGCAAAACGGTCAGTTGTGTTTAGGTGCCTGCTACTGTAGGGGAGTAACTCCATTACTCCAAGGGAGATTCTTCTGTCGTCCAGCAAAGTGTAGGCCATCAAAGTACTTGGTTTCTGTTGCAGAGTTTAGTCCAGGTAAAATCCAAAGTCCTGTAATCAGGTTTCCCACTTTATACCCAGGGAAGGAGTTGGACTGACTCTGGGGACCCTCCTAGGGGAGGGGCAGGACAGAGGGGTGGCTACACCCATGTCCTTTGTTCAGTTTTGCACCAGAGCAGGAGCAAATGGCTCCTGGAACTGGTTTGAGCTGGACTATGCATGGGGACACCAAATGTGCCCCCAGTGCAGACTTTCTGGCACTCTCAGAGTGCACCCACCCAGCCCCAATACACTAAAGCCTGTCTGGGAGGTGGTCACACCTCCCTGTGACAGGAAACCTATTGTCAGTCCTTCCTCTGCTTGATCTTGGCTCAGCAGCAGGAGGGCAGACTCATGTCTTTGGCTGGCAGCATCCATTTTGTGATGCTCAGGTCGAGAAAGCTGGTACCGTGTATACCGGTGATCCACATATGTCCCTCTAGGAGGGTGGAATCAGACCTCCCCCACCAGTGACTGGCGGGGAGGTATGATCCCAAGGTGTTTGACACCAAACACGACATGTTTCTAAGCAGCCGTTTTAAAGTTAGCATTTACGGCGAGGTTATAATGCACTTAAATATATATGGTTGGCTGCATCACAGACAACCCCGGAGAATAGTTTCCGAAGGCTGCAGAGGGGACCTTCTCATGCAGGGGCACCCTCTCACACAAAACCCAGCACCCTGCCTTCAGGATTGTTAAGGCCTGCCATAGGGGTGACTGGTAGGTTTATGTGTGTAGTGATTTAGAATAGATATAGATGACCTATATTTAATTAAGGGGTGCATGCACCTCCTTACACAGACTGCAGTAGTGGAACTGTGGTGTCATTTTGAATGGCCTCTCAGGGGTGGCACAATACATGCTTCAGCCCCTGGGAGGCCTCTGGGGTATCTATGCCCTGGGTAAATGGTGTACCATATACTAGGGACTGATAAGGGTACCCCAGAACCCAATCTGGAGTGTACCTACAGTACATGCAATCAATTTACAGGAGAAAGCAGATAGACTGGGGTCCTGGTTACAGGATCCTAGTCAGACTAAGTCAAAAACAGTGATACATCAGCAAAAAGTGGGGGTAACAATAAGAGGCAGATCCTACTCTCCTACACAACCCCCCAAACGCAGGGATATTAAACTAACCTTGACCAGTTGAGTCTTCATGTTCTAAGTGGAAATATCTTGAGAGTCCATCTGCATTGGCATGGTTACTCCCTGGTCTAAGTTCCACTGTATAGTCCATCCCCTGTAGGGAAATGGACCACCTCAAAAGTTTGGGGTTTTCACCCTTCATCTGCTTTAACCATAAGAGGGGCTTGTGGTCTGTCTGAACAATGAAGTGAGTGCCAAACAAGTATGGCCTCAGCTTCTTCAAGGCCCAAAACACAGCAAAGGCCTCCCTCTCAATAGCTGACCAACGTTTTTCTCTGGAGGTCAGCCTTCTGCTAATAAAAGCCACTGGCTGATCCTGACCCTCTTCATTCAGTTGTGATAACACTGCCCCTACCCCCAACTCAGATGCATCAGTTTGAACAATGAATTGTTTGGAATAGTCAGGACTTTGCAGAATGGGAGCAGTGCACATGGCCTGCTTCAGGTCATCAAATGCCTTTTGACAGCTAACTGTCCACTGAACTTTCTTAGGCATTCGTTTGGAAGTTAGATCATTCAAAGGGGTCACTATAGATCCAAATCCTTTGACAAACCTCCTGTAGTACCCAGTCAGGCCCAATAAAGCCCTGACCTGAGTTTGGGTAGTTGGAGCAACCCAGTCCATGATGGTCTGGATTTTGCTCTGCAATGGTTGAATCTGACCTCCACCCACAAGGTGGCCTAGGTATACAACCTTACTCTGCCCTATCTGGCACTTGGTGGCCTTGAAAGTGAGGCCTTCTTTTTGCAGAGCCCCTAAAACATTTCTCAGGTGGACCAGGTGATCCTCCCAGGTAGAGCTAAAGACAGCAATATCATCTAGATAAGCTGCACTATAGGCTTCCAGGCCTGTAAGGACTTTGTTCACCAACCTTTGAAAAGTGGCAGGTGCATTCTTCAAGCCAAAGGGCATCACCACAAATTGGTAGTGCCCACCAGGGGTTGAGAATGATGTTTTTGGTTTTGCATCCTCAGCTAATCTGATTTGCCAGTAACCAGCTGTCAGGTCAAATATACTCAGAAACTTGGCAGAGGCCAAAGTATCTATAAGTTTCTCTGCCCTGGGTATTGGATGGGCATCAGTCCTAGTGACTGCATTGAGAGCCCTGTAGTCATCACAGAACCTCATCTCTGTCTTACCACCCTGGGTGTGAGGTTTTGGTACCAAGACTACTGGACTAGCCCTGTTGTATTCCTCTTAGGGTGTCCATAAACGGGCTTTCCAGAATCATGTCCTTATATAGGCACAATTCGCCCTGCCCTTATATAGGCATAAAATCCCAGTCCTTATTTAGGCATTAAACCGTGCACTCCAAATACAGGCATGGTCTCCGACATCCGTCCACCCTAACGTCACAACGAGTTCGTGAAGAACAGACCCTTAGGCTGCGGGACTTTCCCTAGCCCAGGACTATTGATTTCTTCAAGGACTCATATATTATGCATGAACCATTATTCCTTAGGGGTTCATTCATGACGTCTTCCGCTGTCCGACTCACGTCAATGCTAACATTCTGAGGTAATTCTCAGGTATAAATATACCTTCCCTAGCCCCTGTAAATCAGAGGAGACCTCGACTTCAGAGGAGCCCGTTTCCCGGCCGGACGCACTGAGAAGACGCTGTCATCCCTGCACGCAGAGATTCCAGCTTCCAGTGATCTAACTTCCCTTGCGGGGTGTTGGAGTTCGAGTCTGGCAAAGAGATTCCTACCTCTCTCATTCTTCAGGTATGGAGCTGACTAGAACCTAGAAGGACTCTTGGCATACTAGGCATACTAGGCATACTAGGCATACTAGGCTTAACATACTCTTAGTATACTATAGTAAGGAATACTTCACCTACTTCATACCTCTCCCTACACCTAGGTCAGGTTAGGTGACATTGGGGTAGAACTAGGTTAGAAACGCATCGTATGAGTACTCGCATTTTTAGTCTGTGTCATTTTATGTAAATGCATATATGCTAAAAAGATAATGCTATCGCAGTATTATTTATTTCTACTGCTCACCCTGTACATTATTTATCTCGCATACTGTCTTGTGATCGTAACAGCACATTTTACTTACACCAGAAACAAGACTGTTCAATAAATCTTTTATTGAAACGCCCGTCTGTTCTTTCTGTGTAACTTTGAGGAAAACTAAGCATGCACGACTGAGCTGAGTGAAATAGTTATCTATTGTTTCTACGACTCTGGGACACGTTCTGATTCTAAAGAGAAACAAAGTGGTCATGTTTTGCGGCTGCCAGAAACTACTCCCTTCTTGTCGTCAAGAAGTTTCTAGTGGCCTCTGAGCTAGCTGGCACAAGTAATTAAGTTTAATATACTCGATAGGGACATACCGACCTTAGTCCTATGTCAAACCTATAGGATATATTATTCCAATGCGCAGAGCCTATTAGGGAAATAGGAGCTACACTACATGGCGCCCAACGGTTTGGTAAGGCAGTAATTCAACGTTAGATACTGAGTAACTCAGCCGTGCTTTTTCTCTCAGAGACCCCTACCCATATACTCCAAAAGACGTCTGGAGTGGGCAGGGTTAAGTATCCACCAAGGCTACATAGGGCAGTACCCTATATATTAGCTGTTTGGTTTGCTCAACGTTGAAGGATACAGTGTCCCAAAATATTGTGCACCTTATCTTTGTTTCCTTGAAACTTGTTCTACATTTTTCAAAAAACAAAATGAATGAAGACGCCGAAAATGGTGGAGCTGCGGCTGATCCAGCCCAAGCAGCATTTTTTAACAATACAGGTTTAAATGAAGCCGAGGAGGGTGTCATTGACATCGCTCCAAACTTAAGAAGAGCCATTACTCTAAAACTTATAAAACATGGCCTACCACCAAGAGGAGGTAGAGCAGTTTTCATGATAGAGGCACACGAATCCTTTCAGACAGAGGTATTCTATTCATGGGTAATATTTCCTGAATCAAATTCAGTAACTAAAATGTTTCACTTCTACAAAGAAGATGAACCACCAGAGGAATACATTCCTTTTGAGGATATTGAGATTCCATTAACATACCAGGAGCATCAGCTCTGGTTTAAAGGCGTCCTAAAACATCACAGAAACATTACCAGGCTCGGTCCACTAGGTAGACCAGGAGCAACATGGCCGATTCTAGCCGGCTACACACTTCATCCTGAACTTGACATAATGTCAGATGAGGAACTACTTACTCAACTCACAGAGTTAATAAAAATCTACAGACAATTGGTCCAATATGTCATGCGGACTTTCACAGTCCAACCACCATTAACAATTCCAAATCAAACTCCTCACCAGGGGAATACACAAAAATTACACCACAGACTCTATACGCAGTCATGGGTAAAATGCCCACAAAACGTGAGCAAATTCCATTTTGGATAGCTCAAAAAATTACTCAAATCGAAGCAGTATTTCCAAATACTAGCCCGCATGAGAAACACAGAATACTGACAATCAGTTTACCAATGGGGATCACACCACAACTGGAAGACTGCACCACTTGGGGCTCAGTCTTTGCTGCCATCTATACTAAAACCCACGGCATTCCGTCAATTGCGGTAATACCTGATGTCCTGAAACAAATTCAAAACGAATACGGGGCAGAGCCTGCTCTAAATTTAGGTATGAAATTACTGAAAAATTTCGACCAGGTCTCAACAATAATATTATCTAATATTAAAGGGGAGGCAGCAGCAGTGGCGATCCGCCAAAAATTAAGGGAATTTGATGTTACAGAACATCAAACTGAGCTACCCAGAATAATAGAACAATCTTATGCAGAATTAGGCAGAGATAGTTTGGGTGGAAGACCAGTTAAACCGAAACTATCTGAAAGTCCTGAGAAGGACTCAATTAAACAAACTCCTACATCTTCTAAAAAGAAGTGGGAGACTAATAAACAAAATTCAAACGAGAAACGTTCTCAATCCCGAGGTAGGTCTCCTCAAAAGGAGCCCTCTGAAAGGAGGTATAACCTCAGGAATAGGGATAATTTGAGAAAACCTGATAGGTATCAAGATACTGATACACGTTCCTCTCGTCCCTTTCAGATCTCATCACAGACTTCGGAAAGAAGAGGACGAACAGAACATAGAGAAGAACGCGTGAAATCGAAAGACGACAAACACGCTCCAAAAACTAAAACAAAACCTCAATTCTCCAAAAGAAAGTAGCAGGTCTAAAGATCAGACATGCCGAGAATACTGAGAACACAACTCAAGAATGGAGAATGGGCTCAGACAATGCTGGACAGTGCAGCAGAAGTCACAATAGCTCGCCAGAACCTGAAGGAACTTCTGGAGATAGTGGACTTGAATGAGTACATTACAGTAGAGACTGTAGACACCAGGGTTAGTACTCCACAAAAGTTATATGACATAACACTCCGGATGGAGGGAGACAAACCTAGACAGGTGAAAGCACTTTTTTGGGAAAGACTATCAAAGGGCTATGACATACTTCTAGCAGAAAAGGACTGGCCACCACAATTTGTCAGGGAGTGCCCACACGGCGAGGACATTATTATGCCTGCCTTCTCCAACCACATACCAATGCATCTAAGATATACATATGCCAGGAAATGGGCAGTGGCCCAGGCCCCAGCATTATATAAAAATTATGTAGGATGGGACGAGGACTCGCCTCACCATAAAATACATCTGAAACATGAACCAACTGCACAACGGCAGTATCCAATAAAGCAAGAAGCTAAAAAACAGGTCAGGGAGATCTTAGATCAACTTGAATACCAAGGGGTGATTGAAACATGCACCTCCTCAATGAACAATCCTTTGTTTCCTGTCTCCAAACCAGACAATACATATCGTCTAGTTTTGGATTACAGACATTTAAACACTTGTTCTAAAACTTTTGCAGTGCAAAATGCACATAGCACAGCATTAATGAATAACATTGTGCGTAAAAAATACAAAACAACATTAGACATCTCAAATGGTTTCTTTTGTCAAAACATAGCACCTGAAAGCAGGTACTTAACAGCATTCTCCATAATGGGGACCCAGCGTCACTTTTGTCGACTCCCACAAGGGTTCAAGAACAGCCCAGGTTTATTCTCAGCGAGGGTAACGGAGTTACTACAAATTTATGACAACGAGGCATTGTCCTATGTCGATGACATCTATCTGACAGATCGATGACCTGGAAAAACACTTGAACAGGGTGAGCACCATTATACTGGGTTTCGCCTCTGAGGGCTACAAGTTCAACTTTAAAAAGTCTCGAATTGCCCATGTCCTATTTTTGGGATATGAGCTTTCAAGTGAAGGCAAGAGCTTGGCAGCTAACTTTCTAGAGAAATGTGCGCTGCTCCAACCTCCAAAAACGCTAAAACACTTACAATCCATCCTGGGTTTCCTCAATTTTGGAAGAACATACATTCTAAACTACGCAGAAAGGGTTAAACCTCTCTACGCATTAATCAAACCTGATTTTTCAATCAAAAACTGGACACAGGAACACACAGAAATCTTGCGTTCACTACAGGCTAACATGTTAGCAACAAATCACTTACAAACACGCGTAAGTCAAAGAAATTTGGTGATCCGAATAATTTCGGGTCAATGTGGATTCACCTACTTAACCTTCAATGAGGGTGAGAAAATACCAATCGCATACAAATCACATTTGTACACACAAGCGGAAATGCGCTTCAGTTCGACTGAAAAATTCTGACAGCAGTTCAAACCGCTGTAGCAAAAGAAAGAGCCCTAGCCCAAGGGAAACGCATTATTGTCGTAACCCCGGTACCAGCTTTAGAAGCGGTCACAAAAGCGAGCATTCCAAATGCTAAAGCATTACATCCAAGATGGATACAATGGGTTAATTCTCTTGCTGCAACAGATGTTGAATATGTTTTTGATCCAGATTTAAAAACACAAGCATTCCTGCAATATGAACAAGAATGTCCTCTGCCCACTGAGATTCTGCCTCTCGATCAGTACGAATTCATAATTTACACTGACGGATCCGCACAACCCGCAACAGGGAGTAAGCAAGCTTACAGTGCAGCGTGTGCAATCGTTAAAGGTCGCATGCGAAATGGCATCTTCAGACCTATGGTCACAAAAACTCAATCTCTAGGAGATTGTACAGCTCAGCGAGCTGAACTACAAGCATTCAAACTGGCACTTGAGAGTACGGATCGAGAATTCCCCACACTGATAGTGTGCGATTCCTTTTACTGTGTTCAGTCGTATAATGACTATATACGAAACTGGCTTGAAAATGGTTTCAAAGATGCGAAAGGTGGCACAATAAAGCATAAAATGCTTTGGGAACAAGTAGTTCAGTTGAAAAACGAACTACCAAAGGCTCACGTGATCCACACACTGAGTCATCAACGTGATGGCGTTCACGTTGCAGGGAATTCATTGGCTGATGAAGCCGCAAAGGGGGCTGTTCAGACGGCTTCCGTAGCTGCGATCACTCGTTCAAAAACAAAAATAGACGGTGAGATAATGTTGGCTGTCAATGCTTCGAGCAAGGGCAGCAGTGCAGCGTTACCAAAAAAGTTTCCACTCAAGTACTCTTATGTAATTGATGCGAACAACGTTCCTTTTGCTCGAATCCCTGGAGTGGGGGATAGGGTAATTCCAAACATGGAACGTAGAGCAGCCTTGATTTCCGAAACACATTTGGGGGAGGGTCTGTCACATCAAGGGATCTCTAAAACAATTTTGACGTTAAAAGAAATGTACTGGTGGCCTGGAATGAATACAGAAATTCACATATTTCATCAACAACTGCTTAGACTGTAAATTACAGCGAGAGAGCCACCAGACACCATGCTGCGAATGCGGCAGCCCAGTACAGACACCACTGTTAGACAGCATCAGACTATCTACGCGCCTGCGTCCTACTGGACAACGGCAATCCCACAAATACTGAATGTAGGTTCCTATGGTTTTGGCTTCAGCGCTCGGCTGACGCTCGAACTGTTATATAAGATTTGCGAGTCTTTGTCGGCACATATGCAATAGGCACGCTACATTCTGACCAGGGTCCTGCGTTTAGCTCTCGGGCTTACAAAGAAGCCATGGCCAGTCTGGGCGTTGCATTGCGGTACTCCTCTCCATTCCATCCTGAGGGAAATTCGGTTGTGGAAAGGAAAAACCGGGACATAAAGCAGTCTATAACAGCTAGGGTATTAGGTTCGGGTGATGGGTGGGTCAAACACCTCAATGGGGTACAACGCTCATTGAACAATCTGCCAAGAAGTTCTCTAGGGGGGGTCACTCCATATGAGGTCCTATTTGGGGACAAGAATGTGGGTACCAGACCTTGAACACGTAGGCACAGTGGTGGAAAATAAACCGTTTGATATCAAAGATCGTTTGGCTGTTTTACAGGAACTGAATCAATTAAGAACGCAACAAAGCAACGTACTCCTACAGCCAACCATGATTGGGGAAACATCGGCAGTCCCAGCAAGGCCTGTCTGGATTCCAAAAGTTGGGGATCTAGTCAGAGAAAAAATTGCAGACAAGAAGGAATTTGGACCTTCTTACAGACAACCAGTACCTGTTCTAGCAGTTCAAGGAACAAGAACAGTACTTCTGCCGCCCATTGCTGGAAGAAAGGAGAAAAGATTTGTGTCCATCGACCTGATCAAACCACAGTATGTGGCAAATACTAAACAGTAGGCCTCGTGGACTCCGACCTAGTAGCAGACGCACTCCTCTCGCTACTATCCAAGAGGTTCAGACTGAAAGACTGATAACTATCGAGAATTCAGCTGTACACGATGGAGGACTAAGCAACAACGCTATGGAACTCATCCCTCTTGACAACCAAGTAACAGTTCGTCCAAATACACCTGTCTACACCAACGTGACAAGTGATGAACTGGTTCCAGTGATTTCTACAAATCCTGATGCAATTCCAACAATTGACAGAACTGCTTCTGGCTATTTCATTAACTTTGATACGTTCTCAGAAGATCCGAGTGAACCTGAAACGACGCCAGCATCATTCAAACTCAAGCAGCAAGTACAAGACTTTATTCACTTTCTGAAAAAGACTTATCTGGTTTCTCCATGGATTGAACTCTGGATTACATCTGGACTTTTTGTTTTCCTGCTCTGGCTAGCTTTGGTAACAACTGTGAGCGTGCTTATAAGTGGCAGATACATCCATGTGAACACTGAAGGAAAAGACGTGAACGTACTTTTGAAACCTCATAAATCTTACCATCGTGAAGCAAGAGACTTGTCATCAGTGAACATCACAGCTGTTCCTATACAGGATGGTATAGTGTGGGACAAAACGGATTATGACATTTTCGGCCCGACGGAACAATTGAACATTCCACATTTGTTTAAAATTTCACTAAGTGATCTAATTACGTCCAGTACCTATTCAGATGATTGGGACTTTGAGACTGTTAATGACATAATGTTTGACTTAGAAAAATCTGCTGCATTTTCTAAAAATGAATATTTAGAGGGTTCATCAGACTATGAACAAATGTATTGTTACAACCACTATGGTCATCATTATTTGCATAAATCTGCATATCCAAGAAATGTGTTTATGTTTAACCAATGGGAGCATTGTCCTACACCACCACAAGGTAGTTCAAAAACATTTGCTAGTAAGTTTCCATATTTTTCAGGTTACAATACATCTGACCCAGAAACGTTTTACTATAAAAATGTAAACAAAACAGGACTGAAAATTATGTTAACTAATACAAAACAGATTTACTCTGCAGCATTTATTGCCCAACTGTCTAGACAGGGTTTCGACTTATGGAAAGACACAATAGACACAAAAACTGTCTGGGGTAGTAAAGATTGGCAAGTACAGGGTATAGAAGCTTTATTTAGAGCCTGTATCATCCCTGAACAAATGCTGTTTTTGAATGAAACTGTCCAACAAACATCTTGTCTTGGATTAGCCAAGATCAAAGAGATGAAAACACCTTCTGTACCAACACCTGCCAGTGATAATGATACAAAGGCAGTGGTGACAGTTGACAATATACTACAACTCAACAGATCTAATCCTGATTGGAAAAAATGGTTGATCTGGCCCACAGACACGAATAACTGTCAGGAAAGATTCCTGAATAAAACTCAGGGCTTTACTATTCATAGGCCAGACCCAAGATATGTCCAAAGACAGCATCCGGGGGTAGTAACAACATACAGTGTAGGAAAATTATGCCTCGATTGGCTGCATAAGTCTACACTACAGGATGTGAAACAACACTTATCCTTACTTAAAGAGGACGCAGACCTTAGGGAATTCTTGCTTGGACCAAGAAAACCGCGTCAAAAACGTTTCATATATGCCGGCATTTATGCTGCCTATAATGAAGCATGGAAAGTGTCACAGATGGAGGCCGCAGAACGAATACGTGAACTTGATCGTATTAATTTAGAGAAAACACTCTCTGTGGTCGACAATGGGTTAACAACTTTGTCCTCCAGAATATATTCATTGGATGGCATTGTATCCTCTGCTATCGACATTCTAGAACAAGATTTGGCGATGTTACAACAAGGTCAATCTCAATTACGTTCTATAGTGTTATTGAGCTGGACGCTGCAATCTTTGCGAGCGGGCTATGTGCCTTGGCGTTTCATCAACACGTCAGCTCTGTTTGCAGAATACAATCTAACTGATAAACAGATCGAACTGGCACAAAGAGGAGCAAAGTATACAGTGCTGAGCATTGAAAAACTGGAAAATTTACCATTCACAGTGGCAGAAAAACCAGCTACAGAATGGCTCATTCATGGCAAAATAACATTACCTGTGACTACTTTTCAGTTTCAGTATTGCCTCAGACAAATGCAAGCAGGCAAATATGAAAGGTTGGGTAAGGAATACATTAAGACATCTTGGGATTTACCGTATACATATAGATGTTGGAGTGGGGATCGTGAAGTGTTTTTGAGCGGTACTAACTGTAAACGTGCACTGAGCGGCTCACTTATATGTCAGGACATTTCTTTACACGGGGCTTGTAATGGTTCTGTGGCAAATTTGTCTTGCCATCAGCAGGGTACACCAGCTGCTGTGATTAATCCAACGTTTGGACAACTTTCTAATGGGAGTTACCTCATGTTGAATGATCAGAGTTGCTGCGGAATGTTGCCAGGCATCCCATATCTAGTAACGGTCAACTCCAGGGTCACTTGCTGTATGCAAGTATTGTTCCCCCCAATAGACACAGTCAGGGAGTCGCCTCTATGGCCTTCGCTGAACGTCTCTTTTATAAGATTTGATACTTTGAGCAGAATGAAAGCCATGCTTTTACAGCAAACAGTGCCTTTGACCTCGGCCAAAGAAACCTATGATCTACAAGTAGCAAGGACTTCGGCTGAGATACAGACTTTAATACGTACAAACTGCCCTATACATTTCGTAGAAATGATAACACGTATCTTTAACATGTCTGATACAACAGGAATTGTACATGTATTTAAGAGCATCTGCTCCGGTCTGTTAGTACCTTTCCAGGCGATACTTGGAATCATTCCGAACTTTGCACATTCGGTGTTTGATGGCATACCATTAATTCTAGCACTTGTTGCCGGAATTCTATTTCTCTTCCTGCTATTGCGCTATGGCCAGCCTATTCGCAGACATCACTGCGAGCAAAATGGAGAAAGCTCTCCTTGAAAGAAAGTGCCGTGAGCGAATAGTACAGCTATTGGGCATGACTCGTCTACGAGACCTGAATACCACGTGGTTCCTGTCATTCAGACCAATCTGGCAAGATTGCATCTTACCTGTTCTACGATGCCTGCTATGTGGTGAAGAATGCGTGTTGGACACCTGTCTAACATTTCCATCAGCTACGCCAACGGATGTCGATACTTTGCTGGTCCCGATAACGGCCCATGCTCTGTGTTGTCCCCAGAGACTACCAATCCTGATGTCAGCATTCATTGAGATCTCACAGACGCTTCCGGCTGCTGCTGAGGTACGAGAAAGATCTACAGGCACACAGGTAACAACGGACGCGAACATTGCTGCGGCAACCTATGCTGAGAGCGATGCTTCACATCTCTGTGCAGTTAATCTACTACACGAGGTGTTCCAACTAACACCAACTACAGTGGATGATGTTTTGTCTATAGAAATAGATGATCTCATGTTTACACCAGACCCGTAAAACTGACTGATTCAGCATACAGTGTTCCAGAGATGCAGTAACAATTTGGCCTTCATTTTTCAAAAACTTGGAACTCTACCAAAATTGAACTTTTGTCCCATTTTTCGAACGAAAATGGCACTTCAATCTGCTTAAAGTAGAACTAGCCTTGTAATACAGACTTCGCGGTACTTCCACGGACACTTAGTCATCTTGTGTGTCTTACCAAGTTCATTAATTTTCTAGACATGCAATGATTTTGATTTTGTACAACTTATCGATCATTTTTTGTCATATGTAAATATTACTGCTTATTTTCATTCCAATTGCATTTGAATTCACCCTTTATGCCTGAAATGAAAAGCAATGCTCAATAATTACAGTGCCTTTTGCATTTTTAATATGTTTATTAATGCTTTTAGGAAATATTTTTCAATATGCAGTACTCCATTTTAATGTTTAGCATTTTAAATGTTTAGCATTTTAGTATTATCGTACACACGAAAGTGGAGTGGGTGTTGTATTCCTCTTAGGGTGTCCATAAACGGGCTTTCTAGAATCATGTCCTTATATAGGCACAATTCACCCTGCCCTTATTTAGGCATAAAATCCCAGTCCTTATTTAGGCATTACACCGTGCACTCCAAATACAGGCATGGTCTCCGACATCCGTCCACCCTAACGTCACAACGAGTTCGTGAAGAACAGACCCTTAGGCTGCGGGACTTTCCCTAGCCCAGGACTATTGATTTCTTCAAGGACTCATATATTATGCATGAACCATTATTCCTTAGGGGTTCATTCATGACGTCTTCCGCTGTCCGACTCACGTCAATGCTAACATTCTGAGGTAATTCTCAGGTATAAATATACCTTCCCTAGCCCCTGTAAATCAGAGGAGACCTCGACTTCAGAGGAGCCCGTTTCCCGGCCGGACGCACTGAGAAGACGCTGTCATCCCTGCACGCAGAGAGTCCAGCTTCCAGTGATCTAACTTCCTTGCGGGAGTTGGAGTTTGAGTCTGGCAAAGAGATTCCTACCTCTCTCATTCTTCAGGTATGGAGCTGACTAGAACCTAGAGGGACTCTTGGCATACTAGGCATACTAGGCTTAACATACTCTTAGTATACTATAGTAAGGAATACTTCACCTACTTCATACCTCTCCCTACACCTAGGTCAGGTTAGGTACATTGGGGTAGAACTAGGTTAGAAACGCATCGTATGAGTACTCGCATTTTTAGTCTGTGTCATTTTATGTAAATGCATATATGCTAAAAAGATAATGCTATCGCAGTATTATTTATTTCTACTGCTCACCCTGTACATTATTTATCTCGCATACTGTCTTGTGATCGTAATAGCACATTTAACTTACACCAGAAACAAGACTGTTCAATAAATCTTTTATTGAAACGCCCGTCTGTTCTTTCTGTGTAACTTTGAGGAAAACTAAGCATGCACGACTGAGCGGAGTGAAATAGTTATCTATTGTTTCTACGACTCTGGGACACGTTCTGATTCTAAAGGGAAACAAAGTGGTCATGTTTTGCGGCTGCCAGAAACTACTCCCTTTTTGTCATCAAGAAGTTTCTAGTGGCCTCTGAGCTAGCTGGCACACGTCATTAAGTTTAATATACTCGATAGGGACATACCGACCTTAGTCCTATGTCAAACCTATAGGACACATTATTCCAATGCGCAGAGCCTATTAGGGAAATAGGAGCTACACTACAGCCCAAGGGCTATCTGAGGGCTCAATTACTCCCAGCTCCAACATTTTCTGGACTTCAGTCCTGATACAGTCCTTGACATGGTCAGGTTGCCTGTAAATCTTATTTTTAACAGGCAGATTGTCACCTGTGTCCACTTCATGAGTGCACCAGGTAGTCTGACTTGGAGTCAGTGAAAACATATGTCTGAACTGATTCAAGACTTGCCTACAATCAGTTTGCTGCTGGTCAGTGAGGCTGCCTGCCAAGGCTACACCATCAACTGAACCATCATCAGGGTTCTGTGAGAGCAGGTCAGGGAGTGGATCACTCTCTTCCTCCTGTCCCTCATCAGTAACCATGAGCAAGCCCATGTCTGCCCTGTCCACATATGGCTTGAGCCTGTTCACATGAGCACCCTATGGGGGCTCTTGTGAGTTCCAAGGTCCACCAGGTAGGTAACCTCTCCCTTTTGCTCAATGATAGTATGAGGTCCACTCCACTTGTCTTTGAGGGCTGCTGGGGCCACAGGCTCCAACACCCATACTTTCTGTCCTGGCTGATAACCAGTCACAACAGCCTTTTGGTCATGCCAGGCCTTTTGCAATTCCTGGCTAGCCTCAAGGTTTTTGGATGCCTTCTTCATGTACTCGGCCATCCTGGAGCAGAGACCAAGTACATAGTCCACAATATCCTGTTTAGGGGGTTTGAGAGGTAACTCCCATCCCTCCTTCACTAGACATAAAGGACCCCTAACTGGATGTCCAAACAGAAGTTCAAAAGGGCTGTAACCAACCCCCTTCTGAGGAACCTCTCTGTAGGCAAAGAGAAGGCAGGGCAAAAGGATGTCCCATCTACGCCTGAGCTTTTCAGGGAGACCTTTAATCATGCCCTTGAGTGTTTTGTTGAATCTTTCAATTAAACCATTGCATTGTGGGTGATAAGGGGTGGTAAATTTGTAATTTACTCCACACTCCTTCCACATAGCAGTCAAGTAACCAGACATAAAGTTTGCATCTCGGTCTGATACTACCTCCTTAGGAAAACCCACTCTGGAAAAGACTCCCAGGAGGGCTCTAGCCACAACAGGAGCTGTGGTAGTCCTTAGTGGAATTGCTTCTGGATACCTAGTGGCATGGTCCACCACCACTAGTATGAATCTGTGCCCAGATGCAGTCTGAGGATCCATGGGACCAACTATGTCAATCCCAACCCTCTCAAAGGGAACCCCCACCACAGGTAGTGGTATCAGGGGGACCTTTGTAGTACCACCTGCCTTACCACTGGCTTGGCAAGTGATACAGGAGCGACAAAACTCCTTTGTGTCCTCTGACATATGAGGTCAATGAAAGTGAGGAACAAGTCTGTCCCAGGTTTTGTATTGGCCTAAGTGTCCTGCTAATGGGATATCATGTGTCAGTGTCAATAGGAAGCCCCTAAACGTCAGAGGTATAACCAACCTCCTGGTTGCACCAGGTTTGGGGTCTCTACCCTCAGAGTATAAGAGTCCATCATCCCAGTAGATCCTGTGGGACCCACTGGCACTCCCAGCAGTCTCAGCAGCAGCTTGCTGACTGAGGGGTTCAAGAGAGGGGCAGCTCAGCTGCTCCTGGCTCAGATCTGCCCTGGAAGGGCCCCCTGTCCCCAAGACCTCAACCTGATCAGGTTCAAGTTCCTCTGAGACAGTTCCTTCTTCAGGCCTAAGATTATCTCCCTCAAGAGACTGATCCTCACTCTGAGGCAGGGGGGAAGACATTGCCTTACCCCTACTGCTCCTTCTCTTGGAAGGCACCTGGTCCATTATTCCAGGATCCAGGGCCTGTTCAGTTTTGCCTGTGACCTAGCCATGGCAAACACATCTGCAGGGATGCTCAGCATTTCTGCATGTGTCCTGAGTTCCACTTCAGCCCATACTGAAGTCTCCAAATCATTGCCCAATAAGCATTCTACAGGGAGGTCTGCACTTACCACAACCTTCTTAGGGCCAGTTACCCCATCCCAGGTGAAATTCACAACTGCCAAGGACTGGTCTGTCCTGACATTGCTTGCATTGGTCACTTGGTACATCTCCCCAAGTATGATCTGGTCAGGGCTCATAAGTTCTTTTGTCACCATGGTGACACTTGCACCTGTGTCCCTATATGCCATGGCCTCCTTACCATTGATCAAAGGCTGTTGTCTGTACTTGCCCAGATTACTGGGACTGACAAATAAGGAGGCAATATCCATGCCTCCGTCACAGACTAACACAGCCTGAGTTGGAATTCTGACCAGGCCAGAATCCATCTCAGATCCCAGGGTCAACCCTACTACACCCTTATTCTGTGTACCACCACTTTGAACTGAGCTAGGGGGAACAGTTGCCTTAGGGGCAGTGGTGGCTGGAGTAGATTCCTTGGCCCTTGGACAACTGGCATCTTTTGTCCAATGGGTCTTCTCTTTACAGATATGACACCAAGGTTTCTTTTGCCTTTTCCCTTGTTTGATTGTGACTCCCCCCCAGATGAAGACTTTTGGGGCCCTTGTGAAGACTTCTGGTGTTTACCCTTCTCCCCACCCTTATCTGAGGTTTTAGCATCTTGCTTCTTTTGGTCACTACCTTGGTTCTGAGTTTTCTGCTTCACCCTGGTTCTGACCCATTTGTCTTTCCCAATTCTTGGGGAGAGGTCAGATCAGAATCAACCAGGTACTGATGCAACAACTGATTTTGGAAATTATTAAGGATCTGCTCCGTCATAATTAAATTGTACAATCCCTTAAAATCATACACTTTACTGCCAAGTAACCAGCCTTCCAGAGCCTTAGTAGCACAATCTACAAAGTCAACCCAGTCCTGAGTCTGTGCATTCTGGGTGTCTCTGAACTTAATCCTGTATTGCTCAGTGGTTAAGCCAAACCCATCAGTGAGAGCACTCTTCAAAACTGTGTAATTGTCAGCATCCTCTTCTCTAACAGTGAGGAGCTAATCTCTACCTTTGTCAGCAAAGGAGAGCCACAAGATAGCTGCCCGCTGCTCCTGAGGGACCCTATGTACTTTACAGGCCCTCTCCAGTGCAGTTATCCATTTGTGGATGTCATCCCCACTCTGATAGGGAGGGACTATCTTGTTCAGGTTCCTATGATCATGAGAATACTCTCTAGCTCTAGGGACACTGTTGATGCCACCATGGGACGCTAGTCCAAATCTTCTGGTTGCTCTCTGGAGCTCTAGGGATTCCCTGTCTAGGGCCAATTGCTCTTTGTTGAGCCCGATCTTGATTCTCTCAAGCTCTAGTAATTGGCACTTCTTATCATAAGAGGATTCTCTCCTATTAGATGCAGAGTTCCCTTCAGAAGTACCTGAATGATTAGACTCCACAGAGGGAGTTCTGGATCTTCTAGGCAAACTGTGTACTCTTCCTGGTGGAGTAAAGAGAGGGCCACTGGGGCCTTCTCCCCCACCTGAAAGAAGAGTTGGATTTTCCAGGTAGGAATCATTTTGATCCCCCTGGCCAGGGTTTGAGTCCAGATCAAAGAAGTTTTCACTTCCTGCTCTTTCCTCATCTCCTGTCCCACCCACTCTTTCTACTTCATCAGACCCTGGGGTCTTTTTGAGGTCATCTAAGAGCAACATCTCTATGAGACGTTGGGTGCTTGCACTTTTCCCTGTCCTCAGCTTCCTAGATGTACTCATATTTCTCAATACCTGGAATGAGAGATGGTCGTACCTAGTTGGCATACTAGTGTTATGTGGTGTAGGCACCTACCTAACCTAGTGGAGACTAAACTCTCTTGAGTTGGAGAAAGGGTGTGCTAGACCCTTGACTTACCCAACTCCAAGTTCAGTAGAACTTACTTTATTCTAATCTTGATGTATTATATGTACCTAATACTTTTAGTGGTTTTCAGTTAATCACTCAATGAGATTTATCTGGTAAAACAATAGCAAGCTTGAATCCCAACCGCTGCACACCAGAAGTTGGCCTGGTATATGCTGTCCACTAATTAAAGTGGGCACCTTGCACCAGTCCAAACGACCCTTATTGATGATTAGGTCAAAGATAACCTTTATGAAAGCTATCCTAGTGGTAGCTGTGGAGAGCAGCCTTCAGGCTAAGTCTTGAAGGAATGTAAAGCAGCTTGCTTTACCAGAACAGAACCTCCTGAGTGACCAAATGAAAGGAGAACCACACAAGTGTTATATAAAAAATATGTATTTATTACTAAACACTCTCTACTAATCTCTATGTGAGATTAGAACATAAAGCACACAATACTTAATCAATAGAACGGCAGTAAATAGCACAATACACAGCGGGCTCCAGGGGGAGACCGAACCATATACTAAATAAATGGTATAACAACAGCGACTTCACTAGACACAGTGCCTAGAGCACATAGAATCACTGGGACCCCAAGAAACCACTGAAAGGAGTGACACAGGGAGCCCACGGAGGACGGGTGCAGTGTGGGAACACAGACGCATGCTCCGTACAACTCTATGGGAAAGTCGCGGTTGGAAAATTACAGTTTAAGGACACTTCGGAGAGGACTTCAAGCAAACCCTTTGGAACATAGAAGGTTCTAAGGCCAGCACCCTTGTGAGTACCGAGGTACCCCTGTTATGTTATTTCTACTTTTAAAGCGCACGACACACCCGGGGGCATCTATCCCTATCTATTACCTATCCCAGAGGAGCCGGGTGCATAGGGGTCAAGTGGTGTCGGAAACCCTAGTTGTTTTCAATGGCGTGATGCGAAGAAGTGCTGCTGCCGGGAAGATGGAAAGTGTCCGGTGGAATCCAAGCCTGGATCCGAGGTGAGAAGAACCTGAAAGCAGAGGGGACAGAGTCTGGGTCACTTCAGGGTGACCAGGGGCTTGACAGACGTATGCCCACCGATGTCGGGTGCTTCAGGTGTGAAGATAGGATGCTTGACTCTGCAGCCACCGGGACAAGGAGACGTCAACCAAAGTCCGGAGGTGAGCTGTCCCACGAAGGATGTCGAGTGCTGAGGGGTCAGTGTCTGGATTGAACACCAACAAGCCTTGGCAAAGGCAACCCACGCGGGCAAAGGAAACAGGTTACGGTGTGGACCAGCAAGGTCCAGGAGACTCTCCAAGCTAAGGGGAGTCAGGGCATGTCCGGAGCAACCAGGGAAGCACAAGGAAAATCAAAGTGACCCTCGCCAGGACCCACAGGCTAACGGACCAAGGATTGCGAGGGGACCTCGAGCAAATTCACAAAGCACCATCCCACAGAGCACTCGTGGAGTGGAGGCTGGAGATCTTCAGTGGAAATGCTGCTCGGGGTCAGGACTACACGTAGTCCAAAGCACAGCCTCAGGGATCGCCAAAAAGCATATGCTGCTGCAAAAGTACACGGTGCACAGGGGTTCGGGTTGCACGGTCCCCACGCGGGATACTGGTCTCAGGATTACTGAAAAGTCAGATCAACCTCAGGGACGCTCGGGAACCAACCTCCTGTGTTGCATAAATCTTCGGAGTCCTCAGGAACTCAGGGGATGCCAACAGGTCAAATGCGTTTCGGTGCCTGCTGCTGCAGGGGAGTAACTCCTTTCCTCCAAGGGAGATTCTTCTGTCGTCCAGCGAAGTGTAGACCATCGAAGTACTTGGTTTCTATTGCAGAGTTTTGTCCAGGTAAAATCCAAAGTCCTGTAATCAGGTTTCCCACTTTATACCCAGGGAAGGGGTTGGACTGACTCTGGGGACCCTCCTAGGGGAGGGGCAGGACAGAGGGGTGGCTACACCCATGTCCTTTGTCCAGTTTCGCGCCAGAGCAGGAGCAAATGGCTCCTGGAACTGGTTTGAGCTGGACAATGCACAGGGACACCAAATGTGCCCCAGTGCAGTCTTTCTGGCACTCTAAGAGTGCACCCACCCAGCCCCAATACACTAAAGCCTGTCTGGGAGGTGGTCACACCTCCCTGTGACAGGAAACCTATTGTCAGGCCTTCCTCTGCTCGAGCTTGGCTCAGCAGCAGGAGGGCAGACTTGTGTCTGTGGCTGGCAGCATCCATTTTGTGATGCCCAGGCCCAGAAAGCTGGTACCGGGTATACCGGTGCTCCACATAAGTCCCTCTAGGAGGGTGGAATTATACCTCCCCCACCAGTTACTGGCAGGGAGGTATGATTCCAAGGTGTTTGACACCAAACAAACCATGTTTCTAAGCAGCCGCTTTAAAGTTAGCATTTACCGTGAGGTTATAATGCACTTAAATATATATGGTTGGCTGCATCACAGACAACCCCGGAGAATAGGTTCTCAAGGCTGCAGAGTGGCTCTGCTCATGCAGGGCACCCTCTCACACAAAACCCAGCACCCTGCCTTCAGGATTGATAAGGCCTGCCATAGGGGTGACTGATAGGTTTATATGTGCAGTGATTTAGAATAGATATAGGTAACCTATATCTAAGTAAGGGTGCATGCACCTCCTTACACAGGCTGCAGTAGCAGACCTGTGGTGTCATTTTGAATGGCTTCTCAGGGATGGCACAATACATGCTTCAGCCCCTGGGAGGCCTCTGGGGTACCTATGCCCTGGGTACATGGTGTACAATATACTAGGGACTGATAAGGGTACCCCAGAATACAATCTGGAGTGTATCTAATGTACATGCAATCAATTTACAGGAGAAAGCAGATAGTATGGGGTCCTGAATAGCAGGATCCCAGTTAGTCTAAGTCAAAAACAGTGATTCATCAGCAAAAAGTGGGGGTAACCATAAGAGGCAGATCCTACTCTCCTACATGGAGCTCCAGGCTTATACCAGCCATTATAAGCCTGGGGCTGCTCCATTGTCTTCAATGGAGCTCTCAACATTTTAATTTTCTAATATAGTCATATAGCCCACAGCATCGGGCTATACTGCCCATTAAAGGCCCACCACTTTGATGAGGGCCTGCAACAAGGTAGCAAGCGTTTATTGGCCGGTATAGCCCAGCTACTGTGGGCTATAAGTCAATTAGAACATTCCGCCCCATCAGGGCAAAATGCTCTAATTAGTAAAACAAAGACCTCCCGGAGCCCGAGGTGGTTGAAATCCCCTCGGGCTCCGTGAGGCCTTTGTTCACAGCTGTTGTTGTGAAAGACAAACATTGGAATGTTGGAGCTCCGGGATTTTCCCAGCCATTAGAGGCCCGGAGCTACTCCAATGTCTTCAATGGAGCACTCAACATTCCAATGTTCTAATATAGCCTTATAGCCTGCCGTAGCGGGCTATCCCGGCTATTAAAGGCCCGCTCCAGCGTTATCAAGGGAGCGGGACTTTAATAGCCGGTATAGCCCAGCTACGAAGGGCTATAAGGCTATTAAAACATTCTGCCACTAGAGGGCAGAATATTATAACAAATTAAACAAAGGCCTCTCGGAGCCGAAGTGATTGAAATCCCCTAGGGCTCAGAGAGGCATTTGTTCAAACAACATTGGAATGTTGCTCTGCGGGCCTTTACCGGCCCATAGAAGCTCGGAGCACTCCATTGTATTCAATGGAGTGCTCCACATTCCAATGTTCTAATCAGATTTAGAATAGTCCCTCATGCATTGTATTTGAAGCAGTTCCTAGAAGGTGGAACGTTACATAGCCAGCTGATAGCATGAGATGAGAGGGTAATACTCATCTGGATGGAGCAAAGCCCAAGTCCGATCTGTGCACCTTTTATGGTTCAAATCTTTTTATTCAAATTTGCATACCATGTACAGTAAGACAGGAGCGTTGCAGCACTCATTATGAGTCATATGTATTAGCATCGACATGAGGTTATAGCACAACAGTCCCTTGAAAATAAAGACCCCCGTCCCACACCCACCCCCTGTTATACTCAGTAAAAGACAAGACAAATGTCAAGAAAGAGGCAACTATGATATTGGATCTCTAGGTAATATCTGTCACTGGGACTGGGGGAGTAGGTTCAGTCAAGCAGAGAATGCATAGATATTTGGGGCAAGTGAGCTCTCAAAATTCCTTCGAGAGGAGAGTAAGGAATGGGCGCCAGAGCTCTTCAAACGAGGTGGTCTGATTCGTAAGTGAGAGAGTGATCTTTTCCATTCCCAATATGTGCCATAGGCGGTGGAGCCAGCCCAGGTGTGCGGGAATGCGGCTTGTTCCCCAGTGTGTAAGGATATTCTGGAGAGCAGCTCCCGGGGCTAACCCTATCTGTACCCCATTTCTGGATTTTAATGGGATTGAGTAGCCCCAGGATCGTATAAGCAGGTAATCTGGGGGGTTGTGTGTCGAGATGCAAATCTATATTGTCCAGTATTGGGTCTAATACTCTGATATTTTGGGGCAGTCCCATAATATGTGCAATTGCGGGCTATGAGAACCACACCCAGTCCGGATTACCTTTATGCAAGCGCAGTGGCGTAAGATACCTATAGGTAACCACCTTGGTGGCTGTTTCAATGCTAATGGTGTTGCGCACTGTATGTCGTGCTCTAGTAAATCTCACCCCATTCCTTATGGGACAATTGTCTGTCGAGCTCTGTCACCCAGGGTCTCTGGCTCGCGTTCGGTAATAGCATATAGGACTGACCCAAATGGAATACAGTTCAGAGATAAGTCATTTATCAAATGCTTTGGTTACAAGCCACTTCTCTTAGGGTGTAAGGACCAGAAAATTTGCCGGGAGTAGGAACCAATGGCATAATTGCATACAGTTAATTCTCTCTGTCTCTGGAAGTGTGTAGTCAGAATGTATCTGGGCAATTAAGAACACATCGTCCTCATCATACATGTAGCCCACTGAGTGGCAATTTTGTCTGCTGCCATATGGTAAATGCTCCTGGACCCATACTCGGGGAGAAATCAGGGTTATCGAACAGTGGCGTTAGAGGAGAGGGGAAAGACATGAGGGCCTGTCGCACTCTGACCTGGCTCCAGACCTCCATGGTTGCTCTAGTGATGGAGGACACATGGAGGCTTTTGGATCGATGTGTTGTCTTCAAGAAAGGAATCTTCCATAAATGTGATCCTGCTACCGCTCTATCCTGGAACAGCCAGCGCCTTTCCGACTCTTCTCTATTCCACTCTACAAGATAGCGCAGTTGCACCGCTTGATAATATCGTTGAAGATTTGGTAGGCCAATGTCACCTGCATTTTGGGCTAGATAGCGCGGGTCTTTTCTCATTTGCAGTCTTTTGCCCAACCAGACAAATTGGTTCATTTTGTTCTATAGGGTTTACATCATCCCCATAGGGCGTATCACAGGAAGGGTCTATAAAAGGTAAAGGACTTTAGGCAAAGCAGTCATCTTGAGTGCGGCCACACGACCAAACCAAGATAGCTAGTGGTGCTTCCAGTAGGAGAGGTCACTCCTAAGCTGCCGAAGAATAGAAATGTAGTTTAGGGTGGAAGTTGTCTGTATTGAAGAGACCAGCTGGATTCCCAGGTACAGAATAGCCTTGTTTGCCCATTGTATTGGGTAGTGTGCTTTAATTTGGGTCACTAGTGTCGAGGACATAGATAAGTTAGGAGCTTGAGATTTGTTAACATTAACCCAAAAACCTGAGGCGTGGCCAAAATCTGTCAATTCTGTCAAAAAGTCTGGGAGAAGTTGTCTAGGAACACAAAGACATCCTCGGCGTATAAGCTGATGGTATGCATTTGCACACGAAAGGTGATGCTGGTGATGAGGGGGTTGTCTGAAACCCGCTGGGCCAGAGGTTCCATTTAGAGAGCAAACAACAGAGACGACAATGGGCAGCCCTGCAGCGTACCGCTGTTAATGGAAAATGGGGTTGAGATTTTGTAATTCACTTTGACTGTTGCACTAGGGCGGCTACAACAGCTTAATATCCAGGCTCTGAATCTCTCTTCGAACCTGAAGTGGGCTAAGGTTGCTTGAGATATGGCCAGTGCACTTGATCAAAGGCCTTCTCTGCATCACTCGTCAGCAACAAAATCTCCCTGGTCAGGCGTTTGTCAATTAAATGCAATATGCATTTAGTGTTGTCGCTGCTTTGTCTTTGGGGAATAAACCCTGCTTGATCTGGGTCAATAATGTGGGACATTTCACCAAAGCAATCAATTGGTGCCCTGCAGTCCGGAAAAGCTATGGGCCCTAGCGGCCTTCCGATTGAACTTTATAAGGCAAATGCTTCCACGATCGCCCCATTCCTCATACGGATGTATGAGGAAAGTGTACACAAAGGTGTGCTGCTCGAAACGCAGAGGCTGGCCAATATCGTTGTCGTACACAAAAAGGGTAAACCCCCGGAGCTATGCAGCTCATACAGACCTATTTCCTTACTAGACCCGGAAGTCAAAATATTGGGCAAAATCCTGGCACGTCGTCTGTCTCCGTTTCTTCTAAAACTGATCCATCCGGACCAATCCGGCTTTATGCCGACCAGAAACACCACTCTAAACCTTCGACGCCTTTATGGGGTCCTGGGTAGGGCGGCAACAATCCGGGAGGATTCAGTAATTATGTCTTTGGACGCCAAGATGGCATTCGATATGATAGAATGGCCCTTCTTGTTTGCTGCGCTCGAGAGATACGGATTCGGGGATAGGTTCCTTTCCTGGGTGCGACTTCTCTACTCGGAACCACTGGCCCGTATTACGGTTAATGGGGAGCGATCAATGTCATTCGCATTACATAAGGGAACAAGGCAGGGATGCCCATTGTCCCCCTTACTTTTTACCTTAGCCCTCGAGCCCCTGGCTATATGGATCAGGGGTGACCCCCTCATTAGAGGCCTCAACTGGTCGGTCGACTGGATGGACAAGATATCCCTCTATGCCGACGATATTCTGCTCTATTTGGCCAGGCCTCGTTTCTCCATCCATCGTGTCCTTAATATTTTTGCCCTATTTCAGAAATACTCGGGCTACACCATTAAATGGGATAAAAATCCTTGGTGTACGTTCTGAGTGGGGAACGCCCGATCCTCCCTACAGGCTGCGAGGCCAAGATAGTTGCGGATGGTTTTGTGTACTTGGGTATATATGTCACGGCTAACTCAACGGATTTTTACGATCGCAATTTGGCTCCTCCTTTACACCGGTTCCAGGCTGATGTGCAGCACTGGAAGACACTGCCCCTCACTTTATTGGGCAGGGCTGCCCTCTACAAGATGATGGCCCTCCCCCAATTTCTTTATGCCCTACAGAACACACCTTATTTGGTTCCGCCGCATTATTTTAACGCCATTGACTCGGAGGTACGCACCTTGCTTTGGAATAATGGTACCCCTCGGATAGCTTTGGCCAAACTCACGAAAAGCTGGTACGACGGCGGTATTGCCCTGCCGACTATTAAAACTAATTATTGGGTTTCTCAACTAATAGTCCTCAACCATCGACCAGTGACGGATCCTGCTTACAGAATGGACAGGCACAATATGCTACCCGGTAATTATCCCCGGGCACTTTATGGTGGGAAGAATCAGGTACCAAAGTTTACTCCCACCTCCACCACAATTGCCCTCTGGCACTCTGCGACCGCCGCCCTGGGATGGAAGGCTAAAATCACACAAGTCACTCCGTTGCTTCACTCATGCCAGTTGGGAATGCTATCCTCACAACCTGGATTCGACAAATGGGACTTGATAGGCCTCACGAAGGTGGGCGATTTATGGGCGGGTGGCAAGGTGATCCCGTTCAGCGATCTCCAACGGGATTATCAATTACACAATGGAGAAACATTTAGATACCTCCAAGCCCGCAGTGCATTGAAAAAAGCTATACCTAAAGATACAGACCTACCGGTCTCCTCTCCTTTAGAAGACAGATTGTTAGATGATTATCTCCACGAAAAGGCCATTTCGTTAACTTATCGTAAAATATTGAATAACACACCGGACTCTCTGGAGAAGATGCGTGCAAAATGGGTGGATGATGTTGGGGACCTTAGTGATGACGACTGGCAGGAGGCCCTGGCTTCCCCCCGCGAGGTGGCGATTTGTTCCTGATTCAAACTTATCCAACTTAAACTACTACACAGAGCTTATTATACCAGCTCAGTGCTTGTCAAAATGGGTATTTTGGGATCCTCAACCTGTCCCAAAAGGTGTGGTCAACCCGGGACCTATCTACATCAGTGGTGGGATTGCCCGATTCTCCGAACATACTGGGGAAAGATCACTTTCGCAATGTCTACAATTTGCCACAAAGCTCTGGAGGTTTCACCCCGCCTCTGTCTTCTTAACATTTGGGAGGCTACCGATTTGTCTAGAACTGAGAGAAACTGGGTCTCCCTCGGTTGCATAGTTACAAAGCGAAACATAGCCAGGACATGGAAAGGGGTTGCTTGGCCATGGTTCAGTGATTGGGAGTCTGATATGGACTGGTGCATGCAAGTGGAGAGGGTCATATATGAAGGCAGAGGCTGCCCACAAAAATGGACTAGAATCTGGGGCCAATGGAATGAGAGCAGAGGGATGATATGTACACCTTTCAGTGATGATCCCCCACTTTCCGCAATCCACGACAATGAGTGATGTGTTGCTTATGTTGTAATAGATATCACACGTAACTGCATTGTTGATCCCCTGGATCGTTGTGATAACCGCTGTGTTTCTGCACTGAGACTGTCGCAAAAGATAGAAACTGCACTGCACTGTATTATGTTATTTTTTGTTTGTCTTGTCATTATCTTTTGTTTTGCAATAAAAAGATTTTTAAAAAAAATAATGTGGGACATATGAGGGCTCAATCTGGTGGCGAGTATGCTAGTAACGAGTTTTATATCTACGCTTAAGAGGGATATCGGATGGTATGAGCTGCAGTGCTGTTTATCTTGGCCTGGTTTAGGGAGAACCGTCATAGATGCTGTTAGCATCAAGGCAGGTGCTGATCCAGGCCCGGCAAATGAGTTAAATGTTCTAGTTAGAATCGAAGCTAGAAGCTGGCAAAAGACCTTCTGGAAGAGAGTTGGGAACCCATCTGGTCCCGGAGATTCCAAAACTTTCTGGTGGGCGATAGCCAAGATGACTTCTGCTAGATGGATGGAGCTATCCAGAGAGGTTGCCTGTGCTGGAGAGATTCATGTCATGTTTGCCTCTTGGAGATATGTAACACGGTGTACCTGATCAAGAGTTTGTCTAATGTAAAGTTCCCAGTAGAAATCTCTAAAAGTAGAAGCTATGGATTTGTCATTGAGTATTTTGCTACCGTCCACTGATCGCAGGGAGTGGACCCCATTTACTTGTCTTTGTATTCAGAGCTTACTAGCTAAGTCCCCTCTATTTAATAGGCGTCTTTTAGTGCAGTTTATTCTGCCCTATCCAAGTCTATACTCGCTAACTACGAGCGGGAAGCCGTTAATTGGTGCCAAACTCTCTGGCCCGGTACTTTGATGGATACTTTCTAACTCTTTAACCTGCAAGATAGGTGATCTCACTTCTCCATGCAATTTTGTTATCCGCAGCTCTATGCACCTTTTAAAGAATTGCCTCCTTCTTGCCCGCTGCCGCACGTCCATCCGGACCACTCCTCTGCTGCTCTCGCCTCTCCCACTGCTTCTGCTTCCGGGCCAGGTTGCTCTGCTGCTCTGTTGACAGTGTTTGGTGACCCGGCCGGTTGGTCGGCGTTGGGATGGCATCCAGGCGGAGGCTTCTCCCCGGTTCGGCTCAGGAGTGCTCCGAGTGGGAAATACTTGAGGACTTGATGACTTGCCGTACCTGAGTACGACTTCGAGGCCTGCACGCAAGGTCGTGCGGTGCTGAGACGGTGGCAGTGGAGAACCTGACTGTTTTGGTGGTGCATGGTGCCCGAGCGGACGACCCCGGATGATACTGCTGTAAAACGGTCCCATGGTTCAGAGTGACGGCACCCTAAGTCGGCTGAGACCGTACCTGGTTCGGTGCCTTTGTGGTACCTGAGTGTTCACTCCAGACGTTTGGGCAACTCTCCAAACTTCTAAAAACTTGAATTTTATATCTAGGGCTCAGCATCTTTGGCCAGGTGATTTGTGGTGTCTTGAGGTTGGGCATCTGTTGTCGGGCAGCCACCAGGGGCTCCTCTTCCCGCTGTGTCTTATCTCCCGGGGTTTGGCAGTGCGATGAGGGAGTGAGGTTACGCCTCATTCTTGGCCTTGATTTTTGGCTGGCCATCTATCAAATTTTGTTACTCAGAGCCCATGGAGGCACATTGAGCCCAAAGAGCCCCTGTGCTATATTCCATATAGGTACCATAATATAGGCCCCGGTAACTTTATTACCCTTCACCTATATTCTTCCCTACATTACACTTGTCACGGTTTACAGGGACTGACCTTTTACCTTGATTCGACACTGCATTCAGAACGCGGGTTTTCCCTAGTTCGAAATCTCATACATTATGCATGAGGATTCTTGGAAGCACAGCAGGGCTACCATCTCCTGTATAAAATCTATGTACAAAGTACATGCCCAACGTCATCCTTAGGCCGACACAGTAATACAGCGAGGTAGGATCCCTGGGGAGACCTATGGGTATATATACATCACATCTTGCTAAGATAGAGCAGAGGAGACCGAGACTTCCCGGCCGACACACTGACCAGAGATGCTGAGGTTCCTGCATGCAGACACTACAGCTCGCAGTGGTCTAACATCCCTCGCGGGGTGTCCAACTCAAGACCAGGACGGGGTCCCACAGTCTCTCACCTCAGGTAATGGGCTTGACTAAATACTAGAGGGATTCTTGGCTTAACACCTGCATACATGCTAGGTACACTTAGGTACATCTAGTTAGGGAGGCATCGTAGGAGTACGCATCTTTAATCATGTGTTTTATATACTCTAATGTATTCATGATTTTTGCACGATGGTAGAGCTATACCATCCATTCACCTTTATAGTACTGCTAATCATTTATATCTTATACTGTGTAACGGTTGTTGCAGCTCATTTATTTTACACCAGAATAACAACTGTTAAATAAATGCTTATTGAAAAACGCCCAGCCTATCTATTCGCTGTATCTCTCTGAGACAGACTAAGTAAGCACAAGTGACTGAGCGAAAGGTAGTATAATGTTTCCACGGTCCTGAGGGATCAGGGTTGTCATGTTCGATGGTTGCCAGGAACTATTCTCTCCCCGATAAGAGGAGACTCTAGTGGCACTGTGAGCTAGCTGGTATACAGGCTAACATACTCGGCGGGGGTGTTCAGAGTCAGTCTGACACCAATCCTACAGTGTATGTTGTCTAAATCAAGGTGAAGTCTCTCTTCAGTTTTTATTTTTCAGCCCTGATTTCAGCCCTGATCATCTATCATTTATCTTTGGTACTTTCTCCCGGATTCTGGATGAAGATGACTACCCCTCTATCCTTGTTAGTAGAATGGAGTCTAAAGCGATCACCGAGGGAGCGCAAAGACTCTTTGCAGAAAGTGGACAAGGCGGCGGCAGTCGGGGGCGAGCTCAAGACGGAGGTAAGTATAACCTTCTGCATCACATTTTATTTTTTATCGTTGGTTCAGTAATGAATACCTCCTCCCATTCATCTCCTCTGGTGCTCCGCTGTAAGAGAGCCCTCCCTAGCGCTCCAAAAAGTAAATTGCAGGGGAGAGTCTGTAAAAGGATGAAAACAGGAGGGAAGAAGGTATCTGGTCATCCTGATCAAAGTGTTTTATCCAGGTTCATCCCTTGTTACCTCAATAAGGAACATTGGGGCATATGTATCAAAAAAGCTTTTTGCGATTCCTAAATTGCGATTTTTAGCGAATCGCAATTTGATAATCGCAAACCGCGATGTAAATACATTTTCGCAATAATTTAGCGATTTCTTAAAAATCGCAAAATGCATTTGCGAACTCCATAATAGTGATTCCTTATTTGCGAATTCGCAAATAAGAAATCGCAACTTTAGCGATTCTGCAATTCAGGTGCAGCTTGATGACATCACACCCATGAAGTGTGACTGCCCATGCTGTTCCTGATTGCCTGAGGCTGTGTGAGAGGCTGGGAGGAGAAGCAAACCACTTTGGACTGCAACACCACCAAAAACAAATGGATCCACAGGAGAAGGATAAGGAGGAGGCTGGGAGGAAAAGGAAGCACAAATTCAGTGAGAGGGAGCAGGAGGTACTCATTGAAGAGATGGTCCATAGCCATGAGCTGCTGTTTGGGAAAAAATCCCTTCATGTCCCAGAATCACAAAAAGGAAAATATGGCTGGACATACAGGCAAAGGTGAATGCCATCGGTGTAACCCAGCGCACCATTGCTGACCTACGCAAGCACTGGTATGACATGCGCTCCAGGTCCAAGGACAAGGTGGCAACCAGGCTTGCGGAGGCGAAGAAGACTGGTGGGGGTACATCCACTGAGACAGAATCCACGCCCCATGAGGAGTTGGTGGAGTCCACCCTACAGCCTGAAAGTATCAGTGGTGTGGCTGACATCGACAGCTCCGACACTCCCAACACCACACAAGGTAAGGTGCATGCTAAATCAGCCCTGACACATTACCAACTTAATCACACACTCAGGAATGCCCCAACTACAAAGTAAGAATGCAACTCCATTCCACATTTTACAGCACACCCAGCAATGCATCATGGGAGATGTAGTCACACACATAATACAGTGGAGCAATGAGACACAGCAATGTATAAGCAGTTGAAGCAAATTAGTAAAGGAAAAAATGCTAGACAGTACTTAGCTAACCCAAATCCAGAAAACTTTATTAAGTGAACAATGTGAAGCAGAACACAAAATTAAAAGTGCTTTTTCATTTACAGTTGAACCTGAAACACAGGCTGACAATACTGAAGCCGAGGAGGCAGCACACACAGAGGACCAGGCAGGGCAAGAGGACACAGAGCAGATGACACTGCCAACACCTGTCCCACGGAGACACCGTTGGATTGTGCCTCCACTCCCACTGTTGGAAGGAGAACCAGAGTCCATAGGGGGTGAGGGCCAGCCAGAGCAGGAACAACGTGCACAACAGGTTCCGTAGGGAAGAAACTTGCAGGAGACGCAGGCCAAGGGCACACACCAGCGCAGACGCTGCAGAGGATCCTACTGTGTTTTCCGGCCAGGAAGGTACCATGGTGAAGGTACAGCGCCTGCAAACAAGAAACATGAAGTCAATACACAGGTAGCTGGTGTCTGTGAACCATAACCTGACTGACATGAAGAAGGGCAACAGAGATCTGAATGTTAAAATAGATGAGGAACATAAGGCCTGTGCGGACACCATCAGGGAAATGACAGGAGCAATAAAAGAACTCTGTGCCACCATGAAAAGAGACCAGGCATCCAGACGCAGGGGGAAACAACATCTCTACACCCATCTGGACACTTTTAGCAAGGCGGTCAACCGCCTGTCAAATGCCACTTCCGTGCTTCTTCATGCCGCACAGTGACCATGCAGGTCAAAATGGCACACTGCAGCCAGGATGTGGCCAAAGGGTTGGTGCAGGTGACGAATGCAGTAGACCAGCTGCAGACAGCTACCATAGGTGGCACCGGTCTCCTGGGCTCAGGGGACAGTGACGAGCTCTCAAGCCGAAGCAGCATCACCCCACCAATTGCTGAACCCAGACGGCATAATGTGAGGCAGGGAACACCATCGGATGCCTCAAAGGAGAGCAGTCAGCACCCTGAGTGTGCAACAGCAGGACGTGCACGCAAAAAATAATCTGTCACCACAGCAGAATGCCAACGAGTGAAGTAACCCATGGCATATGGACTTTTGCATACCCTTCATCCATGCACTGTGGACATGACATGTGCAACAGATTGTGCCACACATACAGTGTGTTTGTAGGCTGTGTGACTGATATTTACCTGAAGCTAAAGGAAAAATAAAACACAGTCATTATCAAATCATCATTTGCATTGTGTCATCATTACTCACCTAGAAATAGTTGTGTGTTATCTCATCACGTCTCTGTCGTCCCGCAGCTGCCCCTACACCACCTGCTGGTCTGTAACGTGGACCTGGTACCTCATCCTCATCTGATTCTGTATCTGTCAGTTCCACTGGTATGCCTTTTCTAGTCGCAATGTTGTGCAGCAGGTCTCAGGGCTGTATTGTAGTGCTCCTCCACTTTTATGCAGGCAGCGGAACCTGCTCTTCAGAATACCAAATGTCCGCTCAATTACACAGCACGTTGACTGTGTGCGCAATTGTATCTGCACTCTCTAGGATTAGCCGGATTGAGGTACGGTGTAAGGATGAATTCGCGGACTGCATATGCACTATCGCCTGAAGGATGAAAGACATATGGGTATTCACTCTACTCTCACCTCAGCCCTTAACTGTATTTAAGCGTGCTTGACATGCATTTACCTAGCAGGTAGCCCTCGCCAAATTCACCCCCAGTGAGACGTCTGTATATCCCACTGTGTCTGAAAATGAAGGACTCGTGTGTACTGCCAGGGTATTTTGCCACTATATCAGTTATGATATATTTGTATGTTGAGGGAATGGTATGATTTGCGGTTTCTGAATACATACTCATTGTTGGAGGAGGGTGTGAGGGCAACATGGGTCCCATCTATGCAACCAATGACATGGGGAAATTGGGCTATCTGGTAGAAGTCCAGTTTAGTTTGCCGCAATGCCTGTTGTGTGGAGGGGAATGTGATGTGATGATGTAGCCTCTGTACCATTGCATCCAGGAATGCATGGAAGAAGCGCGACAGGCAACTCTGGGAGACCCCTCCTGCTATCACTATCACCCCCTGGAAGCTCCCTGATGCCAGTAAGTGCAGTGAACAGAGGACCTGCACATGTGGTGGTATTGTTTGGGTCCTGCGGGTGGGGTGTTCAAGCATAGATTTTAGCTCTGCAATCAAGTCCAGTATGGTCGCTGAGTCCAGCCTATACTTCTCATGTATCTCTTCCTCCGTCTGCTGGAACAGAGTGATGTGCACTCTGAAGACCCGTTCCTGTCGCCTCCTTCTCTGTGCTGCTGCTTGAATCTGCATCCTCCTGGCTATCACATACAGAGCTGCCATTGTGGAAAGCCCTGTAGCATTGTGGGCCTGTTTAAATCGGTTGCACCTGTTTACCACCTGCTCAGAGTTGGTGGTAATAATCATGTGCAATTTGCGAATTTCATGAATTCGCAATTTGCCAATTATTGATACATAACTTTGCGAATTCGCAATTTGCGAAAACACTTTTTGCGATTATCGCAAATAGCTAGTCGGTGTCTGTGAAGTCACAAAAGTAATTCGCAGAATGTCTGATTCGCAAAATGGGTATTCACAATTTTTGTGAATTCCTATTTTGCACTGCGAAACAGTGTCATACATAGGGGGGAGCTATTTGACGATCGCAAACACTGTTTTTTAGCGATTTGCAGTGTTTGCGACCGCCAAATAGCTTGATACATATGCCCCATTGTCCTTAAACATTTCAATAATGGAGTCCAACCGCTGTCAGAGGAGGGGCTCAAAACTACCCACGAGCAGCTAAATGCCGAGGACTTAGCAGCAGATATTCTGTGTGCAGTAATGGATGAAGAGCAAATAGCCAACCTTTCGGTGTCTTCTTCCCAGGCTATAAGTGCATCTGTTAGCAGGGGTCCAAGATTGTCCTCCTCACCCCGCTTAGACGCTTTTTTATCACCTTCTCGTTCTGATGAGTCTGAACTTTCCCAGCCGAATTGCAGTGAAGTTCAACCGAATCGAGCTATTTCTTCACCTTATAAGGCTCCCATAGTCGGGGAATCAAACTCTACTTTCGGATCCCAGGGAAGGTCCTTCACGATTCAGTCTACCAAGTCGTCATCTTTGCTGGATGTAATGTTGCTTATGCAGACCACTCTACATGGGATCCTGGAAGCGTTGGTGTCACTAAAGTCAAATCAAGTGGACCAGTCAAAATTTTTGAAAGATATTCGGCATGAATTACAGCATTTAAAAAATAATGGGGGTGAAATTATGGTCAGTAAGGTACCCGCTGCAGTAATGGTCATAGAACCAGGGGGGGGCTCATAGTGCTTTGTCAGGGGATATTGAAAGTCAATCAAATTCGGATGGATCTGTTTATATTTCCAAATGCCCTATGATTGTGCGGAAAAAACACCATCACTTAAATCCTTTTAAATCTTTTCCAAGGTTTCGCTGTGCATAGGGGGAAAGTACTCGGAATGGCCTACTTGGGTCTTATGCCCAATGTGTAAACAAAAAGAAGGCCTTGAGTACGAAAGAGATGGCCAGTAATGGTGCTTGCTCCAAAGGTCAATTTTTGAGGTCTCTGGGTGGTAGATTTGTTGATGCATTCTCACACAAAAAAGTAAAGTCAAAGGTAAAACCTGTTCCTAAAAGTAGCCCGGACCCCACTCCCTCACTCCGGGTGATATGTTCCACTGTAAATAATAAAGTCTTAAAAGTAGCTTGCAGTAAGGTGGTTAAGCCCCAGACTTTGAATAAATCTTATAAAGAATTCCCTTCTCCTCCCGAATCCCCCCTCAGTTCGCAGTTGGTGACGTCAGAGCTTTTGTTGTATATTACCCGCATGGGGAAAAAAGCAAAGAAACTCCGACCTTTGAATCGCTCAAAAATTCTCCATGTATTCCATCAAATTTCCTCCCTTTCAGGGATCTCTTCGCAGGACTTAACCTCGGTTGGATTTCAACTTGGCGAACAAGGTAGAGAAGTCTCCAGAATCTCCTTCATCTCGCCCTGTATTGAGCAGCTAGTGTTAAAGGCAAAAGTGGACTTAGTTAAGGCAGGACTACAAGCTCCATGCCCCTTAAAAAATAGTCTGCCACCATTAGCCCCCCAGTTGGACCCTATTCCTCCAGCTATCTTAAGTATGCACAGCGGTTTATCCGCTACCCAATGGGAGCGGTATATACCGTATAACTCACCCGTAAGGCCTGAATGTACGTGGCAAAGTAACCAGCCACCTAATGATCTAAGAGTATTTATAATAAATTACAGACCACCCTTGCAGACTAAGCAGCCAGTTTGGGCACAGGGTAATAGGTTTTTCCCCTTACAGTATGCTTTGGAGGACGGTGACGAAGCACCAGACCTAGTCACCCTTAGAATAAGGGGTCCTCCCCAAACCTGAGAATCCTGAGTTGGAATTTCCATGGGTTCGAACGCCTGAGGAACAGTGGTAAATTGGAGGAAAGTTTGAAACCCTTCCACTTGGTATTTTTTCAGGAGTCCTGGTTGAGGGAGGACCAGTCAGTAGCAGGCTTTGTGGTTCTGAATAGTAAAGGCTGGAGCCGGGGTACGGGGAGAGCATCCGTGGGTGTCCTAACACTTATATCCACCAAGATCATTAAGAGATCATTGGAGGTCATTAATGTATCAAGTGGCCTCCAATTTTCAGTGGTAGAAATGGGTCTGGGTAACAGCACTATCAGATACTTTACACTTATAAATGTTTATATTCACAAAGCAGACCACCGGCAAATGAATTCTTGGTTGGAATTATTTGAATATCCCTTCCAGCGTCTGGTAGAAAAATATCCGGAAGCAGTAATAATAATGGCCGGGGATGTCAACGCTCGTCTCTTCCGTGTTCAGCGAGACCTGCAGCTGGAGGAAGTGTTGGACTTTTATAACATTCCCCCAGCGCAGTTCCCTTCTGGTGTCATCAATACTGAGTCAATGGCTAGCGAATCATGGCTTGATTTATTTAAATGGATGATACAACAATGATTCGCCAGCAGCAGCAACTTTGCGGCAGGACCAGTCTTTAGGCCCTATTGACTACATATTTACATCTCTTTGGCATTTCAACCTTTTTAAGGATTTTGAAGTGGCAAAATATAAGGGTAGTGATCACTGGGCAATTACAGCAGCTCTTGACTTGTTGGAGCCAGTATCCCCCCGAGAGGGTTCTGCCCCTAGGAGTGTCCTTCCCGCGTAGGCTTTCAACACGCCTGGATCCCATTCATCTCCAACAGCTCGCAACCCTTCAATTAGAGGAGAAGATTGATGTCCTCCCTATTTATTTAGGTGATATCATCATATGATACAATAAAATACTGCAACAAGTATTGGGCTGCCTCACAGTAAATATATGTGAGAGGGGTGTGCGTGTAGACCCTCGTTCGAAGGGGGTGAGGGGCTGGTTCCACTCCGACTGCCGAGAGTTAAAGCGATTGTGGAGTCGAAGTGTTAGGAGGGCAAGGTGCCACCCAAGCTCCTTGGCCTCCCAGGAACTGGTCAAGCTTAAACGTCAATACAAATCTCTTGGGCAGACGAAAAAAGCCTCCTTCTATCACAGTAAATGGGATGAGATGCAGGAAATTATCCTCCTTAAGGATCAGCAGAAGTTCTGGGCAAAGGTCAACGAGTCCAGTGGTCAAAATATGGGTACTCTCGTTTGTATGATCCCGGAAGCTCAGTGGACCACTTATTTGAGAGACCTATGTAGGGGACCCACTGAATCAGATAGGCCTCATAGAACTCTAGAGCAACAACTCCCCGTTGCTTGGTTTTCAATAAATGAAGTGTAAGCTATAATTGAAAGAGTAAAGCTCTCCCGTGCAGCCGGCCCTGATAACATCCCAGCAGTAATAATTAAAACAAACAGTGTATGGTGGGCCACGGTCTACTCACCCTGTTTAGCTGGATTGCCACGTCTGGTCTTTATCCTCTCTCCTGGAAAGGGTCAATAGTGAAACCAATTTTTAAAAAAGGGAGTGGTACAGACCCCACACATTATAGGTTGATAAGCCTTCTTGATATTTCACTAAAAATCTTTTCAAAGATTATCTTATCGAAGCTTGAAGTCTGGGCAGCGAAACTAAGAGAATTCCAATAGAGCAAGGGGGCTTTCGGGAGGGTCATTCCACCATGGATCACTGCTTCGCATTATTTGCCATTATTCGGAAGGCCCAGGAGGAAAATCAAAGGCTGTGCTGCTGGTTTGTAGACTTCAGGACAGTCTTCGATTCTGTGGATAGGGACATCCTATGGGGAAACTGACTGCCTGGGGGCTCCCATTAAACCTTCTTAGTGTACTTCAATCTTTGCACTCCAGTAACTGGGCCCAGGTAGAGCTAGATAAGTCGGGTTGCTTATCTCAAAGAATGCCCATTGAAAAAGGCCTTCGGCAAGGGTGCGTTTTAGCACCCCTGCTTTTTAGTCTTTTTTTAGCCGATCTCCCCTCCTTTATTTCCCAATCTAATTCCTTTTCCCCCAAAATCGGGAACATCACATTGCCTGTCTGCTTTATGCAGATGATCTGGTGTTACTGGATTATACCCCTATTGGTCTACAGAGGAAATTAAATGCTCTACAAACTTATAGTAGACAAAATCAACTTCACATTAATTTGGAAAAGAATCAAGATTTTAGTTTTTGGGAAAAGAGTAAATTAATGTAATTCACATTTAGATCTACAGGAGGTGGAGCAAGTCGATCAATATAAATATCTGGGCCTAACTCTCAAGAGGAATTTGAACTGGGGCATGCATCGGTATGCCATCGAGCAGAAGGCCTTATGCCAGGCCAGCTGCTTATCAAGTTTTAATAGCAAATTTGTGGGACTTTCTCATCTTCCATTATTAAGGGCCTATGAGGGGAAGATACCTCCACTGGGTTTATACGGAGGAAAGCTTTTTTTCACTTGACCGGACATGTGAATGGGACAGATTATAAGGGGTAGCGCTTAGAAGGCTTCTATCCCTACCCCAGGGTACTATGGTTCAGGCCATAAGGAGAGAGTGCAATCTGGGCTCTTGGAACTTGAAGGCCTTTACTCCGGCCCTAAGATATTTCAATACTTTTGTGGGGAATGATGAGGTGTTAAAAGTCTCCAAATTGTGTTGGGAAGAGATTCAATGCAGCAAAAGATCTTGGGCAAAGGCTGTAAGAAATAGATTAATTACTCTTAAGAACCTCCATTTAGATAGTGGTACAATTACATTCTGGTCCCCCTTCCCAGGCAAGCGCGCGTTGAAAGAATCGGTTGCCTCGGTGTCCTAATTGAATGACCTATCTTATCTGCGCAAGAAAGCATCCATCAGTTTCTCAATCCCTACACTGGGCCAGGACACTGTTTCCCTTATTTATCGCAGCTACCAGACCCAGGGCTGCAAAATGAAATATTGAGGGTCAGGGTGGGTTGCAATCCAATTTATTCATTCCGCCTATACTGGTCCAGGGTCCAGGATAACTGTGGTCTCTGCCCCTGCCTCCTGAAAGCTAAATGTACCCTAATGCATATATTGATGCATTGTCTCTTTTATCTTGTAAATCGAATTAAGTTTTTAAGGCCTCAGTTTTTTAGGTCTCGCCTATGCAGCGCGCATGCGCTGCATAGGCAAAAAGACCTTTTGCAATCGATTCGGCTTTTCAGCCAAAAACGTGCACGCGTTCCATTGCCTTCAATGGCAACGCGTGCACGTTTGGCGATTCACTTGCAGGAGCGAGCAGCTGGCGCCATATGGTAGCAATTATCGCTCCTGGCGCCGCTCGCTCCCGCAAGGGAATCGCACTCCCCCCACCCCTCCCACTTCTTTAACACAGAGTACTGTTTCACTTTCGCGGCCGCGGCGCGGGGCCGCACTTGTGTTTCAGTGCTTGTTTTGTTTGCTACGGTTGTGTAGAAGCATGGGGCACGCTTTGTTTCTGCATGCATTTATTTATGCACCATGCTTTCACTTTCGATCCTCTATATGGTTCCTTCCTTTGCCGCTATCCCAGACCTGCCTGGCAGCCGCCCGATCCTGCCCAAGGCCTTCTCCCTCCATGCCTCTCTCCATTCCTTGGCTCTGGCAGCACAGGTGGCCGTGGCTGGCCTGCTCCCATGGCTGCTGCCGCAGCAGGAAGCGGATGGCAGGGAAACAATGGCCAATAACGGTAGTGCCCGGGCGGGAGGAGGAGGTTGCCTGGGCTTGGCATTGGCGTGATGATCCAGCTCAACGTCGGAGGCACCGGGTAAGCACCGCTTACCTGGTGCCTCCAGCACCAGGTAAGGCGGGCCGTCAGTGCTGCAGCCGAGAGGAGGCTCTCCGGCTATAAGGAACTCTGGGAGGCACGCTGTTTAAAAAAATCTGTGCTTTGATCTTTTTTTCAACAGTGCAGCATGCTTGTTAGTTATAGTTTGCAGGACAACTGCTAAGACTTAAGTTGTTCATTCACGGGAACCAGCGTGGATTGTGTCTTGCTATCGGAAGCAGTGGATACAATGTTGATTGATGTGGGAACGAACATTTCTGAACCGGCGCACTGACTCCCTCAACATCTCGTGGCTCAACTGTAACTTTTTTGTGATTAAAAAAAAAATCGTATTCGTGAGTCCTCTCCTGCCTCTGGCCGGTACACTGTAGTGTAGGCGACCTTTCTACTATGCACTGGAACTTAATCCTCCGCTTCCCAGCCACAAAACCATTTTAACCTGGCAGCAGTTGAATCGGGCCTACGGAAGAGAATGCAGACTACAACCCCCAGAATGCAGTAGGTTAATAAATGAATCCGCGCTGGTGGAAACAACAAGTCTCTAGAACCATCAAGCCCTAGCGAGTGTTAACCCTGTGCAAGTGTCCACCTCGCAGATTGACATTAAATGCCCCAGCCTCTTTGTTTCATGTTATTTTAACCCCCTGGCAGGACGGGTCTTGCGTGATCACGTGTACTGTCTTAAGCCCAGCGTGCTATTTCTCAAGGCAGAATGTGGATTAGTAATTATTTTTGTTATGCCGCACATTTCTATCATACGGACATCTGCCATTGGCACGGCCTCGCAGCGCCTTGGAGGCAGTCAGGAGTCCTGCAGCCAGTCTCGTCCAGTATTGCAATTTATATCGAGTTTACGCTTTCGTAGTCAGATGCATTCATGTGATTACACTACAGAATCAAATGGAGTCACCGGATCACCCTACATACTGCGTTGTACACAACAAGCACATTACATGCGAAAACACACAAAAATATAAACCATTTTACATGCTCAACACATATGATCCTTAATTAGCTCTGCCATTATACATTTGCTGGTTAATGCCCGGTTACTCACCGGTAATATTCATTACTCCGAGTCCTGGTCTTCCCGTCCCATTCCTTACAAGTGAGCAGCTAGTCTGCTCCACAGAAACCTACCACCTAGCTGAGCTTTTCGCACCTCCCCCAATATGGCGCCACCATCAGGTGACCATAAAGGGGGAAGTGCGGCACCGTAACATCCTGAGAATACCAAAGAAAACCCAGAACGAAAACAGACAATCACCCAAAAAAAAACAAGACATGGAGGGAGGGAAGGGACCAGGAATGGGACGGGAAGACCAGGACTCGGTGTAATGAATATTACCGGTGAGTAACCGGGCATTACCTCCTCGTCCTGTCTTCCCGTCCCATTCCTTACAAGTGAGCCCATACCCAAGCACACGGTGATTGTAATAAAACAGACCAGAAAATGCGAGAAAACAGGTCCATTTAATCAACAGAAAGCAGTACAAATCATAAACCATGTACAGCAGACAAAACATGCGAGCCAAAGGCAGCCGAGGCCGCCATCCCCAACTGAAGACGATAATGGGAAACAAACGTATGGGGAGAAGCCCATGTGGCAGCATTACAAATGTCTCTCAAGGAGGCCCCCTTGAACATGGCCCAGGAGGAGGAGACGCCCCTGGTCGATCTACCCTGAACAGAAGAGGGGAGAGGACAGCGGGCCGCCTCGTATGCCGAAACCACAGCACCCTTGACCCAACGAGTCAAGGTGGACAAAGACGGACGAAGACCCCGCCCAGACATGCCGTAGGTGACAAACAACGAATCAACCTTACGGAAACCAGAGGTCCGATCCAAGTAAATGTGGAGAGCCCTCAGCACATCCAAAGAATGGAGGACCAACTCCTCCGGGGACACAGGATCCGGAAAGAAAACAGGGAGAACAACATCCTCCTGACAGTGGAAAGAGGACAGCACCTTGGGCAGAAAAAACTGACTGGGACGGAGAAGGACCTTGTCCGCGCAAAAACGTAAAAAAGGAGGCGAAGCCATCAAGGCACCAATCTCACCGACCCTCCGCCCCGAAGTAATGGCCACCAGGAAAAGAACTTTGGCAGAAAGGAATTTGAGGTCCACCGAGACCAAAGGCTCGAAGGGGGGACCCGTCAAGGCCTGGAGAACAAGGGGAAGATCCCAGGCAGGCACAGGAGAGCGAGACACAGGACGCTGAATCAAAAAGCTCCTCAAAAGGCGAGTCACCAAAGGGGCGACAGAGGACACAGAGGAACCCCGAAAAGCAAGAATGGCAGCCCACTGTGCACGTAGGGACGAAACAGCGAGACCCAAGACGAACCCATCCCGTAAAAAGTCCAACAGCCTCACAGCCTCACAGGAGGAAGAAGAGAGACCCTTCCCAAGACACCAGGAAGAGAAATTTTTCCAATGACGGTCATAGGACCTCAAGGTGGAAGGGCGCCGAGACAACTGGAGGCACTGGGCAACCTCAACCGAGCAACCCTGACCCAACAAACTCAACCTTTCAAGTGCCAAACCCCCAGCCGGAGGCGGCGCAGGGAGGCAACCCTGAGAAGAGGAGCCCGCAGAGGGGAGGGACACAGGGGAAACCTCCAATGGGGGCACACAGACAAGGTCAGAAGCAGGGGAAACCAAGATTGACGAGACCATTCCGGCATCACCAGAAGAACCTCTGCATGGTCCAACCGAATCTTCCGGAGGACCCGCGGAATCAGAGCAAACGGAGGGAAGGCAAACAGAAGACCCAGTGACCAAGGGACGGAGAAAGCATCAATCGCCCATGCCAGTTTGGAGGGCACCAGGCTGCAAAACCGAGGAAGGAGCGCAGAATCCTCCGAGGCAAAAAGATCCAACCACGGACGGCGGAACCGGAGGACAATCAGATCGAACAGATCCGGGGACAGACACATAGTCACCGAGGAGGGGAACACCCTGCTCAAAGAGTCCGCAGGCCCATTCTCCTTCCCCGGAAGATAGACCGCCGTCAGAGACAAGAGGTTCTGCTCCGCCCACAGACCAATCACCCTGGAAAGCAGAAACAGAGACCGGCACATGCCCCCTTGATGGTTGACATAAGCCCGAACAACTTGGTTGTCGGTCAGCACCGAGACCGCACGGCCCAGAAGGAGAGGAGCAAACCACTGAAGAGCCAACCAGACAGCCCTCAACTCCTTCCAGTTCAAGGACTGGAGAGACTCGAAACGGGACCACCGACCCTGAGCATTGGAGGCACCCAACACAGCCCCCCAACCCACCGCACTGGCATCCGTGGACAACACAACCACATGCAGAGGAGGAAGAAGATCGAACCCCCGGGAGAGAGACTGAGGGGACAACCACCACTGGAGATCCACCCGAATCCCAGGAGAGACGGGAATCGAGGCCTCGTAGTCCAGGGAGGCAGGATCCCAGTGCGACATGACATGATGCAAGAGGGGATACAAATGCAGCCTGGCCCAAGGGAGGAGATGCAACGTGGACGCCATCTCCCCCTGACTTCTCAACCAGAGACGGGCGGACACCTGAGACTGGGACAGAACCCACGAAAGGTGACGAAACAAAGTCAATTGGCGCTCCTGGGAAAGGAACACCATTCCGAGATCCATGCGGAAGAGAGCCCCCAGGAACTTCAGGGTCTGGGATGGCACCAGGGAGGACTTCCGGTGATTGATGAGGAACCCAAAGGACCCCAGCAGATGACACACCTGGTCCACATTCGACAGAGCCTGAGAAAAAGAAGGAGAAACAATCAACCAATCATCGAGATAGGGAAAAACCTGCAGACCACGGGAATGAAGAATACCCACCAGAGGGGCCAAGAGCTTCGTGAAAACTCTTGGCGCCGATGAAAGGCCGAATGGCAGCACCCTGAATTGGAAGTGCCGGGAACCCACAGCAAACCGGAGAAACTTCTGATCCTCTGCACAGATCGGGACATGTAGATAAGCATCCATCAGATCCAGGGATGGCAGGAAGCTCCCAGGAAGCACCAGATGCAGTATGGACAACAGAGTCACCATTTTGAAGGGACGACGAGGGATGAAGCGATTGACACGTTTCAAATCCAAGACAGGACGCAGATCCGAAGTATCCTTCTTGGAGACCAGAAAGAGGATCGAATAACAACCCTCGCCCCTTTCCTGGGCAGGAACCTCCACAATAGCCGCCTTCTCCAACAGAAGGCGCACACCTTCCAGCAAGGCCGCACGACGCAGAGGAACACGGGGCAGTGGAGTCACCAAGAAGAACGGAGGGGGAGGAGAGGAGAATTCGATTCGATAACCCTCCGACACGGTCTGAATCGCCCAGGCATCCGGAACTGACAACCACTGATGCAGGAAATAGTGAAGGCGACCCCCAACCGGCAAAGGCAGACAGTCATTGCGAAGAGGAAGAAGCGGTGGCAGCAACACCGGCAGGGGCCCGGGGCTTGGCACCTCCCGGGGCCCCCCGGCCACGACCCCTGCCACGAAAGGGCTGCGACGCACCCCGAGCCGAAGGCCCAAAGGCACGCCTGTAGCCAAAACCACGCCCCCGAGTAGGAGGGCAGACCGGGGCCACCAGTGTGCGATTCTCCGCCGACTGTTTCACCATCTCCTCCAGCTGAGGACCGAACACCTTGGAACCCACAAAGGGCAGCTTAAGCAGGACCGCCTTCTGAGAAGACTCAGCCTTCCAGGAACGCATCCAGATATGACGCCGTGCAGCAATCGAAGCACCAGAAGCAGCCGCAGCGGCGCTCAAATTGTCAAATGAAAGATCAGACAAGTAACGCACCTGCAACTCCATGAGGGCCAAAAGAGAGGTAGCATCCTCCCCTTCCTGCAAAAGAGAGGACAGGGCCTGAAAATCCTTGAGGAGGGACTGGACCATGTAATTTGAATAGGCCGTCGCCCTGACAGAAAAATTAGAAGCAGCATAAGAACGCTTCACCGCCCCCTCAACACGCTTATCCACAGCGTCCGAAGGAAGGACGTCATCTGACAGGACCAGTCCATGAGAGGAAAGCCCTGCCATCAAATTGTCAACCTTGACAGCCTGAGGAAACTCCGCAGCAAAACCATCCAAAGGATAACGCTTCGACAAAAAGCGTGGGAAAGCAGACTTATCCACTTCCTTCCACTCATGATCCAGCACATTGCGCACAGCACCATGCAATGGGAAGGATTCAGGAGTCGGCTGGTGATACTGCGTAAAGAAGTCATCCTCCAGGACATCCGACACAGGAGGAGAGAACCCCAAATTATCACGGACATGGGCAAACAAATCAGAGAGCTCAGCACCCTGAACAAAGCGCCCACGAACACACTCCTCATCATCCAGACCCAAATCGCCATCAGGAGCGCCCTGCGGATCCACAGACCCACGAGGAACCTTGGCAGGAGGCCCAGCAGACTCCCGAGCCTGAAAAGCAGCAGCCACAGCCTCATTGATCAAGAGGCGCAGGGCATCCAGAGGAGGAGTGGAGGAAGATGCACCTGAAGCCATGCCGCCGAAAATTTCACCAGCACCAAACCAGAGAACAGGCACTCAGAAGGACAGGTGCCAGCAAAAAAGGACCCCATGAAATACAACGGAAGTCCCGAGGGCCCGAGCTCATGCGGGACCAGAAAAAAAGGGGGCGGGCGCCAGAAAAAGGCAGCCGACCGCCCCAAAATCGCCCCAGGCAGCCCGAAACAGGACGGACCACACGCGTTGCCAGAAATCACCGCCGCAAACCCCCGCCCGCTAAAGCAGGGCGCCGCGGGCTTGGCAAAAACGGAAAACGGCCGCTAAAGCAGGCCGGCCCAGAAGCAGGTGAGCGCAACACGAAAACGGCCGCTAAAGCGAACCGCGACATGACAGAGGCATAACACATAAAAAGGGCGGCCGCTACAGCAGGCCGCCGAACATAAGAAAAAAAGGGAAGGGAAAACTTACCCCATCCGCTCAGCCAGGGACGAAAAAAGAACAGGATGTTACGGTACCGCACTTCCCCCTTTATGGTCACCTGATGGTGGCGCCATATTGGGGGAGGTGCGAAAAGCTCAGCTAGGTGGTAGGTTTCTGTGGAGCAGACTAGCTGCTCACTTGTAAGGAATGGGACGGGAAGACAGGACGAGGAGGTAATCTGCTTGTTTTTTACCCACTTGAGGTTTTTTTTCTTACATTTTTTTCCTACAGTTTCCTAATTCGCTGCTGCTGCTGCTGCTATACTTCTTCATTCGAGCACACGAGAAACAACCACATTTCCTAAACAGTTCCATCCTTTCAGCCTTATGACAATACTTAACACTACAAGACAGTAGCAAGAGTTAACAAGCATTTGCAATGCAATAGGTCTCACATTTACGAGAGTTTGAGGTATTGGCATTCTAAATGACAATGCCTTTTATTTACGTGTTGATTTTTGAAACATATATGGTGTCGTCCATAGGATGAAAGCTGTGGAGCTGTTGACAGAAATGCGTTATCTAGATATGGCTGTTGGAACTGCTCGGTTTTTACGGTCTGTTAAACAGAGTTTTAATGATGAACTGTAAGGGGTCGGAGGTGTTGGGTAGTTAGGGTGGGACTTTTTTATCATCTTCATTGTCATCTGTCTTTTAGAATGTTTTATGGACAACTGTCTAAATAAATAAATAAACTTACTTACTTTTAAAGAATTGGAAAAAATACTTCATCCGCACAGCTGTGCTGTCAAGCCAGACCCAAAATGGGTAAAATAACCTTACACAGAGAGGCCTTTATTACGAAACAAATTAGAACAGCTGTGCACTAATATTTGGTGTATTTTGCTATGCATGTAATTTCTACTTTGAGGGTCTTTTAGAGCATGTGAGAAGCTGTAAACAATCCGGGTAAATATATTGAAAATGGCCTGCAGCGGGTTTAACAGTACTTTTGCATCATTAAAAAAGTACTGCATTCTGTGCCTAGTAGTGCCATCGCACAAGCAAAAGGCGGGGGCTAATTTTGCACCAATAGTTGTGGGAAACAGTCAGAAGCAATGCTTGCATATTTTCCTCTTAATTTGCAGTAATCTCATGATTACTGGTTGTGGTAACGCTATTACCGACTCGTGGAACAGCAGGAAATCGGGCATTATGTGAGTGATTTCACCCAAAATGGTAATGCCGCACAGCTCTGCTGTGCATAAGCAGCAGAACGCATTCTGTCAGAGTCCGAAAAGTGCTTTTACTAATGCCATAAACTGTTGCAACACTTTAAAGAGGTAAGCTTTTTTGTGATGCTCCACACCAGTAAGTCCCTTATAACTACGTTCCTGATATCACCCGGTAACTCATCCCCAGATTTAATGACTCCGCGGACATTGATAACTGTGAGGAGGATGATGGGGATGGAAATAACAGGAATCACAAAAGGTACCGCCTTGGAAATGAGGAATTAACGGGTGAATCAGTACTTTGACTCAATTATTTCACCCTTAGTTTACACCTTCTATCAGAAGGTAGAGTCCCTGTGGTAGCATTACGGGGTAGTAAGGAGTTTGTAAGGTTCATGGAAGTGCAATGTTAAGGAGTCTTAAGGGTTTTTAGGGGTTAGGGAAGGGTAGCATTAAGGGCTAGAAAGGGGTTTTTAGGGTTCATTGAAGGGTAATGTTAAGGAGCAGTAAACATTTAGTAGGGTTCAGTGATGAGTAGCATTAAAGGATAGTAGTGATTTTTAAGGTTTCAGGGTAGTGTTAAGTGGAAGTAAGGGCTTTTCGGATGTAATGAAGAGCTGCATTAAGTGGTAGTAAGGGGTTTTTAGGGTTCAGGGAAAGGTAGTATTAGAGAGTAGTAAAGATTTTTAGGGTTCAGGGTTTGATGGATGGATGGTGTAGTGGAGTTTTTAGGGTTCAGGGATGGGCAGTGTTAAGGGATAGTAAGAGTTTCTTTCTAGTTCAGGGAAGGGTAGTGTTAGAGGGTAGAAAGGAGTTTTTTGGGCTCACAGCCGGTTAGCATTAAGGGGCATGTAGGAATTTTTCGGATTCATGGAAGACTAGTGTTAAAGTGTAGTAACAGGTTCTGAATTATGTAGTGTTAATGGGCAGTAAAGGGTTTTTAGATTGCAGGGATGGATAGCTGTAAGGGGTAGTAAGGGGTTTTAGAGTTCAGGGTTGGGTAGCATTAAGAGGGAGTAAGGGATTGTTATGGTTTATGGAAGGGTATTTTTAAGAGATAGTAAGGGTTGTAGAGTTCATGAATTGGTAGCGTTAAGGGATAGTAAAGATGTTTAGAGTTCATGGAAGGTTAACACTAAGCATTAGTAAGGGAGTTAGGATGCTGGGAAGGGTAGTGTCTTAGGATGCAGCATAGTAATGGGATTTTAAGGTTCAGGGCAGGGTAAATTGAAATTTGAAATTTGTACTTGTAAAGCGCACCCATACCCCCAAAGGGGTGTCCAGGCGCTGTACGCATACCGCTGTGGAACCCTTCCTGGCTTTTCCCTGTGAAATGTCCACTCCTGGGCACCCCCAGGGTGAAGCCAGGCATCCCAGCACTGTTTGGGCCGTTGTGGAGATTAAGCAAGCTATTGCCCAGAGTTGCAGAGTGGGACCCATGATTAGAATAGGCACCGAGGCGAGAATTATCAGGTCCGAGGAAATTGAGCCCAAGACCCGCCGAGGCGGGAATTGAACCCTGGTCCCAGGCCAGATCTCTGCATCAGGGTCTGCCGCTCTAACCATTGAGCCACACTTCTCCTTCTCCTGGGTAGTGTTAAGAAGTTGTAAGGGGGTTTTAGGTTTCAGGAATGGGTAGCATTAAGGTGTAGTCGGGATTTCGGTCTCATGGAAGGGTAGTCTTATCTGGCAGGAAGAGGTTTTCAAGTTTCAGGGATGGATAGGGTTAAAGAGCTGTATGTTTTTTTAGGGTTCAGGGATGAGTAGCTATAACGGGTATTAAAGGTTTTTAGGGTTCAGGGAAGGTTAGCTCTAAGCATTAGTCAGGAAATGTAGGGTACTGGGCAGTAGCGGTCGGTGGTAGGAGTGCCGGCCGGGCGGTGACGTGGGGTGGGGGAAGGGCAGGGTGAGGGGTAGTAAACCACGGATTACGGCGGAAAACAGGTAAGTAAACATTTAAATAAATAAAACGAATTTCGTTGCGCGCACTGCATCGCATTTGGCGATGCAGCGCTCACAACGAAATTCGTTATATTTATTTAAATGTTTACTTACCTGTATTCCGCCGTAATCCGTGGTTTACTACCCCCGACCCTGCCCCTCCCCCACCCCACGTCACCGCCCGGCCGGCACTCCTACCACCGACCGCTACTGGTACTGGGAATGGTAGTGTTTTAGGATGCAGAGTAGGGTAGTAGTGGGATTCTAAGGTTCAGGGAAGGGTAGTGTTAAGAAGTAGTGAGGGGTTTTAGTGTTCAGGGATTGGTAGCATTAAGTAGGTTTTTGGTTTCATGGAAGGGTAGTGTTATAGGGCAGTAAAAGGTTTTTAAGTTTCAGTGATGGGTAGGGCTAAAGAGCAGTACGTTTTTTAGGGTTCAGGGATGAGTAGCTATAATGGGTATTAAAGGTTTTTAGGGTTCAGGGAAGGGTAGCATTAAAGTGGAGTAAGAACATTTTGATTTCAGGGAAGATTAACATGAAAGGGTAGTACGGGGTTATTTGAGGTCAGGTAAGGGTAGCATTAAGGGGCAGTATGGAATTCTTAGGGTTCATGGAAGGGTAATGTTAAGATATAGTTCATGTTTTTGGGCTATGGCCGGGTAGTGTTAAAAGACAGTCAAAAGTTTTGGATTCAGGGAAGGCCGGTGTTAAGAAGTAGTGAGGGTCTTTAAGGTTCAGGAAGGGTAGTGTTAAGAGTAGTAAGGGTCTTTAAGGTTCAGGGAATGGTAGTGTTAAGAGTAGTAAGGGTCTTTAAGGTTCAGGGAATGGTAGTGTTAAGAAGTAGTGAGGGTCTTTAAGGTTCAGGGAATGGTAGTGTTAAGAGTAGTAAGTGAGTGTTAGGGTTCAGGTATGGGTAGCATTAAGGAGTACTAAGGTTTCCGTATTGAGGGAAAGGTAGTGTTAAAGGGTAGTAAGAGATGTGTAACTGTAAGGGGTAGTAAGGGGTTTTAGGGTTCAGTCATGGGTACCATTAAGGGGTAGTAAAGGGATTTTTTAATTCAGGGAAGGGTAGCTTTAAGCGGTAGCAAGGAGTTTGTAGGGTGCAGGGAAGAGCAGCGTTAAGGGGCAGGGGGGAGTTTTTAGGCTTCAGGGGTGTGTAGTTTTAAATGGTATTAGGGGTTATTAGGGTTTAGGGATGGTAGCATTAAGGGTTAGTATGGGGCTTTTAGGGTTCAGGGATATGTAGCATTGGGGTATAGTAAGGGGCTTTTAGGGTTCATGGAAAGGTAGTTTTAATGGGTAGTAATGGTTGTTAGGGTTTAGGGATGGATAATAATATGGGTTAGTACATACATTTGGGTTGAGTGAAGGGTAGTGTTTGGCGGTAGAAAGGCTTTTTAGGATGCAGGGAAGGACAGGTTGGAGTAATAATAAGTGGGTTTTAGGGATCAGACATGGGTAGCGCTAAGGGGTAATAATGTTCTTCAGGTTCAGGGAAGACTAGAGTTAAGGGGTAGACGTTTTTAGAGTTTGTGGAAGGGTAGCATTAAGGGCTAGTGAGGAGGTTTTAGGGTTCAAGTAGGGGTATCAATAGCTGCAGTAAGGTGTTTTTAGGCTTCCGGGAAGGGTAGCAGTAATGGGTAGTAAGGGCTTTTTAGTGTTCAGTATAGGCAGCGTTAATAGTTAGTAAGGTGTTTTTAGGGTTTAAGGAAAGATGCAATTAAGGGGTTGTAAGGATTTTGTAGGGTTCAGGGAAGGGTAGCGTTAAACGGTAGTAAGAGGTTTTTAAGATTCATGGAAGATTAATTTGAAATTGCAGCATATTAACCAAATTAATTCACTGAATGTATAAAAATACTTTTAACGGAATTAAATGTAATAGTATTGCAATACACTTCAAATTAATTACCAAATTAAAATTAAGATGCGAGTTGACTTTTTGTAATTGAAATCTATAAAGATAGAAATAATACTTTATGCAGAAGAATGACTCCAAAATGGAGCCAAGCGGCACTTTGTTAAGGTTGGTGACATCACGACCATGAAAGGCCTGCAGGGCCGAGGCCATTAGCAGGTCATTAAGAATGTCAGTGCACAGCTGCACAGAGCCCATCCCATGTCTGGCCCCTTCAACCTACCACAAGAAGTGGACATGACACATGCCTTCTTTTGGGCACAATCTCTCCCACGTTGAACCTGCTGAACAACCACCAAAGAGAGAGAGCAAAGGCCCCAGGTAATTTTAATATATGACCTCATGTCATCAGGTACGTCATCTTTCGGCTCGTGGCAATAACGCTACAGTGAATTCTGGGACTTGTAGTCCTGATTTACTGCAATTGAAGAAATTAGGGGCATATTATCAAGAACGGCGTTAAAATTATCACCGGTTTAGCGGCAGAAAACTGCCGCTAACGCGGCGATAATGGGCTTGATAATATGCCCTGGAGAATTCCAATAGAAGCCCAGGATCACACCAGAACATGGGCTTCTATTGGAATTCTCCAGGGCATATTATCAAGGCCATTATCGCCGCTTTAGCGGCAGTTTTCTGCCGCTAAACCGGTGATCATTTTTAACGCCGTTCATGATAATATGCCCCATAGTCTAAAATATTAGATCACAATGGTTTGTAGAAGGAAAGCCTCGAATGAAATTTGATGTCCCACATAACACAGAGCCATGCAGGTCAGGCAGTTTCTTACTTTCCCAGGGCGCTGATTTGCAGAAGCCATTCGGTTGGAAAAACACTCAAGCGCATCACTGTTGATCTAAGAGGAGACAGCCTGACTCTGAGGCAGGACAGCGCCCCTGGTTTCACAGATGTGGGTTTGTGCATCTTGAAGGCAGCACTGAGGGCAGAGCGCCCTGACACTCGCTCAGCACCCACTTCAGGAAGGACAGTGAGGCGTGCTGCTTAGCAGGGCTGCAGAGTGTTCCAAGAGCTAATGGCTTTCTGGAAGGAGAGTTTATTAGAGTTTTGTTTCAATGGTCTTCAAAAACGTACAAAACTTTTCCACGTACAATTATATGCAGAAAGTAGAAACCCAGGGGCATATTATCAACAGATGTATCGCCACATTTCCGGCACTTATCGTCGGAAAATCGGCGATTTTCCTATCACACAATCATCAAGGCGTCGCTAACATGCATTAGCGCATGTTAGCTGCCGTTTTTGTAACGCTACTCATGTTAGCGATATACATCGCTAATGAGATGCAAAATAGGCGTTCCTACGAAAAACAACATGAAAAAACTCGCAAACACGACATCGCGGTATTTACAACGCGGCCCCGGAACCGCGGAGCGATAAAAAAAGCAGCGGTTATCGCCGGATTCTTACGCCTGGTAAAAACTTGACTTAAGCAAGTCTTGTATGGGAGGTGGATTGTCTGGTTAAGTCCACACTACCCTATTAACAAGCTTTTCATTAGCGCTGTGAAATCATCGCTGGATTTCACACGCTAATGATGATTATCGCAGTCTATCGCTGGATTGTACATCGCCTGTTAGCAAAGCGTTGCTAATACGCCGCTAACACGGCGATGTAATTCAGCGATAGAGGGCGATAATGAAAAACGCGCTATGCGTGATTTGCGATATTTATCGCGTGTTCTTGGTAATATGCCCCTTTGTCTTAAAAATATAACACGTTTCCAATTAAAGCAGTTGTACAAATAATACATCTTCTTAAATATATTATAATACTAACAAAGTACCAGAAAGGTGACAGAAAACAGTTTATAAAACTCGCACTAAATAAATAACATAAATTTAAAAAAAAAAACCTTACTAAGAGGTAGTGCTAAGAAGCTAATTTCTCCCTGCATTTGTTCTAAATCCTTAGGGGGATATTCTCAAGAACGTGCGATAAACATCGCCAAAATAGGTTAACGCAAGTTTTCATATCACCGTATATCGCGGGAAAATAACTCTGTGTTAACGTCGTATTTTCAACACGGCGGTAACATGCGATAGTCTCCCGATAACGCGTCAAATGTCCGCGATAACATTACCGGGACGGCGATGAAAATCCAAACCCGAACGCGAAAAAAGTTGCGATGGGCCCAACCGCGATAAGACAATCAGCGAAAAGCAGCGCCAGGCCTGCAAATCACACACGTCAAGTGGGAAAAATCACTACAAAAGCAGAAAAAAAACCACAAACAAAAACCAAACTACAGCGAAGCACAATGGAGGCAGCCGGAGCAGGCACAGAGGACGGCCAGAACCCCACAAGCCCCCCGGAGGAGCAGCCTGGGACCTCGGGGACAGGGAAGGGCAAGGACAAGAAGAAGAGGAAGACGCGGTTCAGTCCACAGGAAAACAGGATCCTGATCACGGAGGTGATAGAACACCATCAACAACTGTTCGTCACCTCCACTGTGTCATTGGCAACAAAAAATGCAACATGGCAGTCCATCATGGAGAAGGTGAATGCAGTCGGAGTGCTGAGGAGGACAATGGAAGAGCTCAAGAGGCGCTGGAATGATGTGAAGCGCAAGACCAAGCAGAAACTCGCCAACAACCAGAAGGCAGCAATGGGAGTCCAGCGCCACAGGAGGTGGGAGTCCAGCGCCACAGGAGGAGCTGGACGAGATGGAGGAAATGATGTCCACAGTCATCAGTGGGGAGACGGTGGCAGGAGTTGGGGGACCGGACACTGCTCAACATGACCTGACACAACAGCAACAGGGTGAGTAACGACCAGGGACTGGGGGACGGGGGAGATGGGCACAATGGCACACATGCACAATCAAGCGGAGCACAGTGCACACCCACAATGACTCTGGATCATGTCCCTGATCCCCTTGGCACACTGCAGCACACATAGAAACAGCACGTAGGCCCCCGTCGACTATGTGCCTAGAGGAGGCCCGCCCACACATCACTTATCTCACAACCAACCTATGCACATGTGCTGAACCCAGCAAAGCTGCGGGTCCGTGAGCCACACTGACAATGCAAGTGACACTGCATGACGATTAGCATGGCTGCAGTCCGATCATCATGACATGGTGCACGCCACCACACTGAGGTGGCTGAGTGTGGACCACATCCGTAAAGGAGCAGGTCACACTCTGACACATCCACCTGCACAAACAACCCTGATGTCAACAACACATCTGCAGACAAACCATGCCCCAGAGTCCCAACTCCCACCAAGACCCAAATTCACCCAAGTCTGCAACATCTCAGTACTGTATGGGCACAGAAGTCAAAGGGACAAGGGGCAGCAAAATCAGAGCTGCAGGGGTGACTCTCCCAAAATGCAGCACACACACATGACATTCAGAGCACATCAGCATTGACAACAATGTGGTACAAACTGCAACACGTTTAAAACAGGACAGAGGACACAACAGGTGCCGCTTGTGTGTAGAAACTGGCCAATCACATTTGGCATAGCAGGGAAATGTGAGATGTCAATGTACAAGTGCAAACACATATCTGTGATGTTGACGAAATGTCCACTGTCCCGCATCAAATAGGCAGCTGCTCCTAAACAGTCACAATGTACATTGTCATGCAGTCTGCATGTGAACTTGTACAATGCGACAACATACATGTGAACACAATGTAATACTGCATCTCCCCTTCACATTGCAGAGGGAGCATCAACACCTCCTGCAGAGCAGCCCCAACAACTCTTCACTGATGACGATGAGGACATCCCCAACATCGACACCGAAGCCCTCCAAACCCTCATTGACAGCTTCGGCACCCCACCTCCAGGAGCAGGGCAGCCCAGCTGCATCGAGGAGACCCCACCCCCTGCACAGACCTCAGAGCAGGAAGCACCTACCACCCCGGCTGTCTCCCAGGACCCCCACGAACAACACATGGCCTTCCAACGCCATGTGTTAGAGGTCCAGGAGAAGATGGCTGATCAGGTGCGGGTGGGGTTCGACCTCATGGCAGCCAAACTTGATGCCATACATGGGTGTCTGATTCCCATCAGGGACCACTTACAGTCCCTAACGGACACCCACAGTCCGCTCCATGCTCTCCAACGATCCATGGCTGACATCACTGGAGTCATGATACTGAGACAAGAACAACTGTCCAGTCAGAGTGGCTTCAGCGATGTCAGCCGGGAGTTGGGAGATGCGGGGGCTCATGGAGAACATGGAGCGGATGACGGCGGAAAGAATGGCTGACACGGCTGCACACCAGCGAGATGTGGCTGGGACCTTCCATGCCCTGCAGCACATCGTCATGGCATTGCTGCCTCAAGGCCTTGTGCAGATGAATGCTGCTGCTGCTTCTACATCCACATCTCCTCCCCCTGATGTGTCAGTGCCTCACAGTGCGGCAGGCAATCCACCTCCGACCCCCGATGTGTCAGTGGCACACAGTGCGGCAGGCAATCCAACTCCGGCCCCCGATGTGTCAGTGGCACACAGTGCGGCAGGCAATCCACCTCCGGCCCCCGATGTGTCAGTGGCACACAGTGCGGCAGACAATCCACCTCCGGCCACCGATGTGTCAGTGGCACACAGTGCGGCCGACATTCCACCACCACCCACGTGTGAGGCACATGTGACATCAGAGGACGAAGATATGGGTGAATCAACCTTACTGGTAAGGAGGAGGCAGTAGCATTCATCTCCGCCATATGGCCTGTTTCTGCTTGGTTCTGCCCTTTGCATCATCACCTTCCACTGTCCCCCGATACACTCTACGACACTCACCTTGGACCTCGACATGGACTGCTATTTTCTGTTTGGTTACCAATGACACAGCGATCAGACTGCAGACTGAACTCTTCCTCTTCCGATGTGCTTGTCATTCCCTGAAGGACTCGGGCTGGCCCTCCACGGGGCAACAATGTAAAGTGGGGTTTGCATGGCCCTGTACTGCTCCAGCTTCAACACTCTACTGAATGTGAATTAAACATTCAGAATCGCACAGATGTTTCATGTCTTTGATCATTCAAGTATGAGAGTATGGATGAATGTAGGGTCAGTGATTCCCCCTTACGTCCATGTTGCTCATGTCGTGGGACTTGAGTCACAGGGTGCAACATTGCCGATTGCGGTACGGGTGGCGTAGACACTACAACAGAGACACAAGCATCAGTTACTTCCTTGTCCAGCCCAGAACTGAAGCACGCCCAGAGCCCTGGGCTCATTGTTCCCACCCCTACGCTTGCCTGCCATACGCCAGGCCAGTCCACTCCGCTTACGCTCAGAGGGGGGGGACAAAGCTACATGTCCCAGGTCTTCCCTGTAGTGATCTGCTGATCACTGGTCTATTTGTCAGCATGCCACAGCCACTCCCTGAGGGCTGGTTAACACCCACACCACACCCATCCAGCACAGGCGTCACAGGACATGTGACCCTGCCAATAAAAGGGGCCTAGCACATCACATTCCCCACTGCCGGAGATGACATGATGGCGTCCGCACCACGAGACTCAATCATAAAGGGTCCATGACTTGTGGCGCACTGGGTCAGTGGCACCCGCTGCACTGCAGCTGGCAGGGGCCTACCGCCACGTGACGATGACTTGCTTTGCACAGGGTTAGTGGCACCCGCTGCACTGCGGCTGGCAGGGGCCTACCGCCACGTGACGATGACTTGCGTTGCACAGGGTTAGTGGCACCCACTGCACTGCGGCTGGCAGGGGCCTACCGCCACGTGACGATGACTTGCGTTGCACATGGTTAGTGGCACCTGAAGAGCTGAGCGGGTGTGCAGCCTGCGATGATGCGTAGGCCTCGATGAGCTGTCCTGCTAATCGTGGTTCGATTTGAATTGTGAGTCCTGCTGGACCGTAGTGCACACCGAAGGCAGCAGTCAGCACACACATGACTCGGCGGTGCGGTGCCGCAGGGTGCGCTGGGGGCCTGTGGCGCGGAATCCAGCGATCGGCTGAGGAGGATGCACCGGCACGTGGTGGGCCCTCTTGGAGATACGCTGGTGGCGGCAGGTGAACATTGAGGCTTCGGTGCGCAGAGGCGGCCAGTCATCGCTGGGCGGAGGACCGGTCTGGGGACCAGGGCTGGGGTGCAGCAGGTGCACAGGATCGCGCCGGCACCACCGGTCACGGCGGCGGACTCGTGACTGGGTGGGGGGGGCCGCCCTTGCTGACACGACCCTGCATGCGATGATCGTGATGTGCGCGGGTTGGTTTGGGACGTAGCCACCTCATCTCCAGTGTGAATGTGCCCGTTGAAGGTGGTCGGCCACGTGTGTGTAGGCCTATGGACAGGTTGTGGCGGAGACTGAGATACACGCAGTAGTCACTTTGGTGGTGTATTTGTGACGTGTGCATTCCCACAGTTGTGAGTTTGGGGGATTGTGGAGTTGAGGTGTGTGGTGTGTTCAGATGGTACTTGCCGATGGGCAGTGCATTTCCATGGGGGCCATCCTCAAAGCACTGGTTGGTGGCGGACTTGCGGACATGTGGGAATCATGCACACTGCCTGGGGAGTTTGCGACGACATTGGTGGACAGGCCACGGTGGTCCACTTTTGTATGCACAGTGATGGCATGCGTGTGGTTGCTGTTGCGGTGATTGTGTGCAGTGTCGGCAGGGAGTACAAGTTGTACACGTGTGCTGTGAATCTCCCCCAACACGTGCGTGACGCCAGCTATGGCGTAGTTCCCTTGCGTGGTCTCAAGATGTTCCTGCGCAGTGTGGGGGGAGTGAGGGGCAGGGGTATCGAGCTGACAAACACCGTGATGCTTTCAGGTATGATGAGTCCTGCATGATGTGACCGTAACAGCAGTTCGTTACGGTTACGGCCACACAAACTTCTGTTACGGTCTTCTCATGCATGGTAACGTGTCTTCAGAAACCTGTGGGAGAAATGGTGACAATGGTCAAACTTCCGTATAGTCACATGCCTAAGTCCTTTTCATATCTCATCCCTAAACTTTAGAACACGCTCCACATAGAAGATGTCTAAACAATGAATCACAGTTCAGGACAAAAGACAAAAAACATCTCTGTATCCACTAATAGCCCGCCAGAGAGTTTTAAGCCAAGGACAAAGTGGGCTCTGGCCCAGGGCCCCAGTCTTTCAGGGGGCCCCGAGCTAGAGCCAGCTCTGTTCTGCAAAGAGTCTTGCCCAAATCACCTTTAATGGTTCTTAAACAGATTGTTTTAAATACATTTTTCCTTTTGTTTTATTTTTACTGTGGGTGATGTGTGAGAGTATTACAGACATTTTGCAGAGAAATGTGTCAATGTTTCATGCAACATACATAAAAATGTTAATTTTAGATCGAAACAGGACCACACAATTTAGAAATGGGAGGGTGCCATATAGATTATTTGCAGTCCTATTAGTGAGCTGCTGCTGTGTAAAAATATTGAAAACAAGATTCACTATCCCTCAATATTAGATGTAAACACATTTAGAATTTGGACCAGTGTGCCTGTGCACTGTCGGTGACCTGGACAAAGAGGGCATGAACGAGCTGAAATTGGATCATAAATTCAAAGCTTTTCTGAAAAGAGGCCCCCAAAATATGTTTGGCCCAGGGCCCCCAAAATCCTTTAGATGTCCCTGATAGCCCCCTGTGTTTCTCCACTTGTCCCGAAGCAACGCTATGGGCCCGATTCACAAAAGTAATCTGAGACAAAATCCTAACTTTACAACTTTCGGTATTCACAAAAGGCCTTTAGGAGTAGTAAAGTTAGGATTCCTAAATGCCTTTTGTGAATACCGAAAGTCATAAAGCTAGGATTTGGGCCCTATGTCTTAGCCAGCGCTGGGAAGCCTACGGGTAGCCATGTGCTTTAGAAATCCACATAGCATAGCACAGCATTTGTAGCGCACCCTTGATTATAAACTGCTTCTCCCTGTTAAATGCTTTGCCAGTCTTCTGGCTTGCCTGTTTTGGCACAAACACCCTTCTTTAAATGAACATACAAGAGGCACGCAATCGGCTCGGACCAGAAGTGGAGCAGCCACGATATGGACTTTGGTGCTCCCCGATTGCACCCGTCACTAATACATTTGTGATCAAATCCAATAATCAATGCTAAACCATTCTTATAAGAGTGACAGACACTGGATATAGTAATTAATGAGCAGAGTATCGAGAACTTAATACAGTTCTATATGAAATCCAGCATAGATTCGCCTTCTAAAGGAGGGGAATAAAAGGGGTTACGGGGCACAGAGAAATACATCTCCTTTTATAGGGCTTTATGCAGACTTTCAAACATTTCACACAAGCACATAGTACTCAGGATAAGCACCAATGAGAAGCAAGCAAGAAGAAACATTTCACTACAGATACATTCAGGGATTCTCCCATAACAGCATTTCATTGGATTTCACATTTTTTTGGAACAGACTCGATGATTCATTGTACTACAATAGCTTGATACAGTTGGGATGGCCTGGGTTAGGTACAGTGCGGGAACAATCCCTAGGAACATTCTCCATTTATTAGAGTAAAGAACACAGGGGCATATTAGCAAGGGCAGTATCGCCACTTTAGCTGCACTTTTTGCCGATAAAGCGGCGATATTTTTATTGCCCTATTAGCAAGCTGTCGCTAACAGCTGTTAGCGATAGCAGCCGTTTCGTTGCCGTTTGCATGTCAGCGATAATTATCGCTAATGACATGCAAAGTAGGCGTTCCCAACTAAAAGCAACTGCAAACAGTCGCAAACACAACTTCCCCCTATTACCAATGCCCGCGAGCGATAAAAAAGTCCCGCTAACCGCGATTATCGCTGGAATTTAACACCTGCTAAAAACTTGACTTAACCATCTTGTCAATGGGAGGTGGATTGTAAGGTTAAGTCCTCACCTGCCTATTAGCAAGCTTTTCATTAGCGCAGTGAATTTATCGCTGGATTTCTCGCGCTATTGCTGGGTTTCGCCGCTATCGCTGGATTTGTTATCGCCTTGGAGATAAGCGTTGATAATAACGCGTTATCTCCGCGATGAAATCCAGCGATAGCCGGCGATAAAAAAAACAGCGTTAAGCGCGCTTTGCAATAATTATCGCAAATCCTTGGTAATATGCCCCACAATTCTTTATTTATAACAAGGAAAAATAGTAGTAGTCATCACGTGGTATATTATGACATCAGTGCAAGATGGCGGACAGTGTAAACACAGTTTTATATTAGCATAAGCTCCATTTATAACACATTTCAATATAAAAAATGAACAACTCCCACACCTGTATCCAGTTCCTTTGTCATCATTTGTAATTTCCGCTTTGTGTGCAACCCCTGGAGAGCTGGCCACTGCCCTTATAAATATTTATTTAAAAGCACTTATAACATGGGTACAAAACTGCCAGCGCCCCCTTCCTTCAGTATCTATGTCTATATGTGGTATTTGCATAAACGTAGCCAAAAGGCCAAGGAGCGCGGGGTCACAGACAAGCATAAGGTGAACGAGTGATAAGAGAGGTAGCTGGGTTATGGACGGCTAATGTATTGTGATTTAGAGTCTAATTTAGAGTTTGAGGGATGGATTTAGTACCGTTGCCATGGCGTAGTACTTTACTCCTGCCCTAGTGAGGGTACTCAGCCCGCCAAATTCAGAGATGTGCGTCAACCCAGAGAATTTCTCGTTGATTTACAGGAGGCACCATCATGGAGGTTCCTGTAAATGCACTCAAAGTGAGATTTTGTTTTTAAAAATAAATAAAATGACCTCCTGACCATGGGAGATTTCTCCCACAGTGAGGAAGTCATTTTGCAGTTTCCACTGTCTGTAAACCTGGCGGTGAAGGACAGTGAGAACTGACCATGTGTTTGTCCACTCTAAATAGGGTGGGAGGACGCATGGCCAAACCCTTGGCGGCCCCTACTTCATCGGGCCATCGGAGGTGTATGTAGGCAGCGGAGACGGAGTGGTCTCCACTGTCTATATACGTAAGTTCTGCCCGTCCCTAAATGACGCGGACAGAACTTTCCTTTGGTGGAGAGGGCACTCCGTTGCTTTGCAATGGTTGACCCTTCTTTACGCAAGTGCGTCTTCAAGTGTTTCCTAAATCGGGGCAACGCTGGGGTGGTCCTGATGGATACCGGGATGCTGTTTCAGATCCTGGATGCACAGATGCTGGGGCGGTCCTGATGGATACAGGGATGCTGTTTCAGATCCTGGGTGCACAGATGCTGGGGCGGTCCTGATGGATACCGGGATGCTGTTCCAGATCCTGGATGCACAGATGCTGGGGCGGTCCTGATGGATACTGAGATGCTGTTCCAGATCCTGGATGCACAGATGCTGGGGCGGTCCTGATGGATACCGGGATGCTGTTCCAGATCCTGGATGCACAGATGCTGGGGCGGTCCTGATGGATACTGAGATGCTGTTCCAGATCCTGATTGCACAGATGCTGGGGTGGTCCTGATGGATACTGAGATGCTGTTTCAGATCCTGGGTGCACAGATGCTGGGGCGGTCCTGATGGATACCGGGGATGTTGTTGCAGATCCTGGGTGCACAGATGCTGCGGTGGTCCTGGTGGATACGGGTATGTTGTTGCAGATCCTGGGTGCACAGATGCTGGGGCGGTCCTGATGGATACTGAGATGCTGTTCCAGATCCTGGGTGCACAGATCCTAGGGTGGTCCTGATGGATACCGGGATGCTGTTTCAGATCCTGGATGCACAGATGCTGGGGCGGTCCTGATGGATACCGGGGATGTTGTTGCAGATCCTGGGTGCACAGATGCTGCGGTGGTCCTGGTGGATACGGGTATGTTGTTGCAGATCCTGGGTGCACAGATGCTGGGGCGGTCCTGATGGATACTGAGATGCTGTTCCAGATCCTGGGTGCACAGATCCTGGGGTGGTCCTGATGGATACCGGGATGCTGTTTCAGATCCTGGATGCACAGATGCTGTGGTGGTCCTGATGGATACCGGGATGTTGTTGCAGATCCTGGGTGCACAGATGCTGTGGTGGTCCTGATGGATACAGGGATGTTGTTGCAGATCCTGGGTGCACAGATGCTGGGGCGGTCCTGATGGATACGAGGATGTTGTTGCAGATCCTGGATGCACAGATGCTGGGGCGGTCCTGATGGATACTGAGATGCTGTTCCAGATCCTGGGTGCACAGATCCTGGGGTGGTCCTGATGGATACCGGGATGCTGTTTCAGATCCTGGATGCACAGATGCTGGGGCGGTCCTGATGGATACAGGGATGCTGTTTCAGATCCTGGGTGCACAGATGCTGGGGCGGTCCTGATGGATACAGAGATGCTGTTCTAGATCCTGGATGCACAGATGCTGGGGCGGTCCTGATGGATACTGAGATGCTGTTCCAGATCCTGGATGCACAGATGCTGGGGCGGTCCTGATGGATACTGAGATGCTGTTCCAGATCCTGGATGCACAGATGCTGGGGTGGTCCTGATGGATACTGAGATGCTGTTTCAGATCCTGGGTGCACAGATGCTGGGGCGGTCCTGATGGATACTGAGATGCTGTTTCAGATCCTGGGTGCACAGATGCTGGGGCGGTCCTGATGGATACGGGGATGCTGTTCCAGATCCTGGATGCACAGATGCTGGGGCGGTCCTGATGGATACGGGGATGTTGTTGCAGATCCTGGATGCACAGATGCTGGGGCGGTCCTGATGGATACCGGGGATGTTGTTGCAGATCCTGGGTGCACAGATGCTGCGGTGGTCCTGGTGGATACGGGTATGTTGTTGCAGATCCTGGGTGCACAGATGCTGGGGCGGTCCTGATGGATACCGGGATGCTGTTTCAGATCCTGGATGCACAGATGCTGGGGCGGTCCTGATGGATACTGAGATGCTGTTTCAGATCCTGGGTGCACAGATGCTGGGGCGGTCCTGATGGATACCGGGATGCTGTTTCAGATCCTGGATGCACAGATGCTGGGGCGGACCTGATGGATACAGGGATGCTGTTTCAGATCCTGGGTGCACAGATGCTGGGGCGGTCCTGATGGATACTGAGATGCTGTTCCAGATCCTGGGTGCACAGATCCTGGGGTGGTCCTGATGGACACCGGGATGCTGTTTCAGATCCTGGATGCACAGATGCTGGGGCGGTCCTGATGGATACAGGGATGCTGTTTCAGATCCTGGATGCACAGATGCCGGGGCGGTCCTGATGGATGCAGGGATGCTGTTCCAGATCCTGGATGCACAGATGCCGGGGCGGTCCTGATGGATACCGGGATGCTGTTCCAGATCCTGGATGCACAGATGCTGGGGCGGTCCTGATGGATACCGGGATGCTGTTCCAGATCCTGGATGCACAGATGCTGGGGCGGTCCTGATGGATACGGGGATGTTGTTGCAGATCCTGGATGCACAGATGCTGGGGCGGTCCTGATGGATACCGGGGATGTTGTTGCAGATCCTGGGTGCACAGATGCTGCGGTGGTCCTGGTGGATACGGGTATGTTGCTGCAGATCCTGGGTGCACAGATGCTGGGGCGGTCCTGATGGATACTGAGATGCTGTTCCAGATCCTGGGTGCACAGATCCTGGGGTGGTCCTGATGGATACCGGGATGCTGTTTCAGATCCTGGATGCACAGATGCTGGGGCGGTCCTGATGGATACAGGGATGCTGTTTCAGATCCAGGATGCACAGATGCTGGGGCGGTCCTGATGGATACCGGGATGCTGTTCCAGATCCTGGATGCACAGATGCTGGGGCGGTCCTGATGGATACCGGGATGCTGTTTCAGATCCTGGATGCACAGATGCTGAGGCGGTCCTGATGGATACCGGGATGCTGTTTCAGATCCTGGATGCACAGATGCTGCCGCGGTCCTGATGGATACCGGGATGCTGTTTCAGATCCTGGATGCACAGGTGCTGGGGCGGTCCTGATGGATACTGAGATGCTGTTCCAGATCCTGGATGCACAGGTGCTGGGGCGGTCCTGATGGATACCGGGATGCTGTTCCAGATCCTGGATGCACAGATGCTGGGGCGGTCCTGATGGATACCGGGATGCTGTTCCAGATCCTGGATGCACAGATGCTGGGGCGGTCCTGATGGATACTGAGATGCTGTTTCAGATCCTGGATGCACAGATGCTGCGGCGGTCCTGATGGATACCGGGATGCTGTTTCAGATCCTGGATGCACAGATGCTGCGGCGGTCCTGATGGATACCGGGATGCTGTTTCAGATCCTGGATGCACAGATGCTGGGGCGGTCCTGATGGATGCAGGGATGCTGTTTCAGATCCTGGATGCACAGATGCTGGGGCGGTCCTGATGGATGCAGGGATGCTGTTTCAGATCCTGGATGCACAGATGCTGCGGCGGTCCTGATGGATACAGGGATGCTGTTTCAGATCCTGGGTGCACAGATGCTGGGGCGGTCCTGATGGATACTGAGATGCTGTTCCAGATCCTGGGTGCACAGATCCTGGGGTGGTCCTGATGGATACCGGGATGCTGTTTCAGATCCTGGATGCACAGATGCTGGGGCGGTCCTGATGGATACAGGGATGCTGTTTCAGATCCTGGATGCACAGATGCCGGGGCAGTCCTGATGGATGCAGGGATGCTGTTCCAGATCCTGGATGCACAGATGCCGGGGCGGTCCTGATGGATACTGGGATGATGTTCCAGATCCTGGATGCCCAGATGCTGGGGCGGTCCTGATGGATACCGGGATGCTGTTCCAGATCCTGGATGCACAGATGCTGGGGCGGTCCTGATGGATACGGGGATGTTGTTGCAGATCCTGGATGCACAGATGCTGGGGCGGTCCTGATGGATACCGGGGATGTTGTTGCAGATCCTGGGTGCACAGATGCTGCGGTGGTCCTGGTGGATACGGTTATGTTGCTGCAGATCCTGGGTGCACAGATGCTGGGGCGGTCCTGATGGATACTGAGATGCTGTTCCAGATCCTGGGTGCACAGATCCTGGGGTGGTCCTGATGGATACCGGGATGCTGTTTCAGATCCTGGATGCACAGATGCTGGGGCGGTCCTGATGGATACAGGGATGCTGTTTCAGATCCTGGATGCACAGATGCTGGGGCGGTCCTGATGGATACCGGGATGCTGTTCCAGATCCTGGATGCACAGATGCTGGGGCGGTCCTGATGGATACCGGGATGCTGTTTCAGATCCTGGATGCACAGATGCTGCGGCGGTCCTGATGGATACCGGGATGCTGTTTCAGATCCTGGATGCACAGATGCTGCGGCGGTCCTGATGGATACCGGGATGCTGTTTCAGATCCTGGATGCACAGGTGCTGGGGCGGTCCTGATGGATACTGAGATGCTGTTCCAGATCCTGGATGCACAGGTGCTGGGGCGGTCCTGATGGATACCGGGATGCTGTTCCAGATCCTGGATGCACAGATGCTGGGGCGGTCCTGATGGATACTGAGATGCTGTTCCAGATCCTGGGTGCACAGATGCTGCGGCGGTCCTGATGGATACCGGGATGCTGTTTCAGATCCTGGATGCACAGATGCTGCGGCGGTCCTGATGGATACCGGGATGCTGTTTCAGATCCTCGATGCACAGATGCTGCGGCGGTCCTGATGGATACCGGGATGCTGTTTCAGATCCTGGATGCACAGATGCTGGGGCGGTCCTGATGGATGCAGGGATGCTGTTTCAGATCCTGGATGCACAGATGCTGGGGCGGTCCTGATGGATGCAGGGATGCTGTTTCAGATCCTGGATGCACAGATGCTGCGGCGGTCCTGATGGATACCGGGATGCTGTTTCAGATCCTGGATGCACAGATGCTGGGGCGGTCCTGATGGATGCAGGGATGCTGTTTCAGATCCTGGATGCACAGATGCTGGGGCGGTCCTGATGGATGCAGGGATGCTGTTCCAGATCCTGGATGCACAGATGCTGGGGCGGTCCTGATGGATACCGGGATGCTGTTCCAGATCCTGGATGCACAGATGCTGCGGTGGTCCTGATGGATACCGGGATGCTGTTTCAGATCCTGGATGCACAGATGCTGGGGCGGTCTGATGGATACCGGGATGCTGTTTCAGATCCTGATTGCATAGATAGAAATGGTCAGGTAATAAAACACTTTCTATGGAGACAAATGGAAGGAAGCAAAGCTGCGCTGTAATTCAACCCCTCACGCACCGTCATCCTAGGTGCCACCAGGTGCTTACCTCACTTCAACGTCCACTCAACTTCATCCCCCTCAATCTAATCTTACCTCAACCTTACTTCGTCTTCAGATTCAAATGTATCACAGCCCACATCTGCTCAAGATTAGTTCGGTTTCTTCTCAACCCTCTTCTCTCTTCACTCCTCACCCCCATCTGAACTGAAATCTCCACACAGAAAAAATACACTGCCAATCCTACCTTTTATATGTGGACGCTGCATCCTGCATGTCACTGAAGACCTTGAAACTGAATTTGTGCAAGTGTGAGTGTCTTGTTTTGGGTAGTATACTCCCTTTGGTCAGGGGCATGACGGCCATGGCTCTCTGAACACTACTTAACTTCTCTCTACAATTCATAATCAAGTTATTAAAGTTACCTTTACCTGGAATGGGACCAGAATATCGCTGTATTAAATACAAATATTGCGCCCTAAATATCACCTACCAAAGTATAGCCCCGCTGGAATTATTAATAGTAAATCTGAACCCAATGGAATGAGATTTTTGTAAACAATATCTAGCACACAATATTTATGTCAGACAATAATTCCATCTATCTTCTCTAAGCCCCACTCTATTCAACATTTATGTGCAACCACTGGCCAAAATTGTGGAGAAGTATCACCTCTCCATCTACTCTTCTGCGGATGATGCGCAAATTGTAGTTTCTCTGTCTTCAGGAGTAAGAGTCCCTCTCCCTGCATGGTTCCTTGCCTCAGGGAAGGCTGGATGCGGATTAACTGCATTAAATGAAATGGCACTAGACTGAGGTGCTTCTAGTAAGTAATCGACCTCAGCTATGGGGGCCCCACTGCTGCCCACCGAACTAGGCAACTGCCTTGTTTCTAGCCGGTCGATTGGAGATCTAGGCGTCTGGTTGGATGACAGACTCTCCGTGAATCATAACGTCACCAAGGAGCGGCTTGCGACTATTCCCAAGTGGGTACTTAAAAAAGCGCTATATAAATGCAATTACAATTACTTTGCTCAAGTGAAGCCAACGTGGCCAGCATTCCTAACATCAGATTGGCCAGGCAGGGTGTTCGCTCCTTTGCTTTTTTGGGGTCTAAACCCTGGAATGCCTTGCAAACTATCTTAGTGCGACTCTTTTCTGCTGTTCCCAAAGATGCTGGAAGCATGGCTCTTCGAGGTATAGCTTGGTGTAGGACTTCTCCTTCTGGTCTCGGATGTGCTAGTGCTGAGAAACCCTGGCTGGGTAGCTATGCGCTTTAGAAATGTGTTTGATTGATTCATTGATTGATATGCTGATGTGCAACACTCTTTGCAGACACGAGGATGCGCTCTCACATCCTCTGGGCAGCACTGACCCACATCTGGCATGCTGCTGCAGAGGTACTTCCTCTCTGGATGTAGGGCAGTGTAGCCATATAACCATGAGATTATTATAAGCGTTATGTTATTTTTGTTTTTGGGGTGGAGAGATATTCAGATCCACCTGCGTTGGGCTCACCATGATCCTGCGTGCTTCCTGGTACTTTGCATTTCAATTGTGACTTTAAATTCCTGGCGCTGTGGCGGCGCCATCTATCAAGGAAGGACCATGTTCGGGATACCCCTCAGGCTGTGCTGAACGCAGCAGCCAGACCTACCCTTGGTGGTACTTCTGCCCCTGGGCATAAGCAGGGTATTTATAAAACATCCTGTCTATGCCATAAAGCTCTAAGAACCATTGACGAGCTGCCTGATGATTTAAATGTAAGGTACATGGTGGCCAGTCTTTCTCCTCCGTGGCTCCTAAGGTGTGGCACGGGCTACCTGTCAACCTGTGTGCCTCTGAAACCAGGCCAGCCCTCAGTGTTTCACTAGCAGCTAAAATCACAATTGTTTACACAAACCTGTGTGTATCCTGGGCGTGGGCCTGGTGCCCCTTCCTGGTGTGTAAGGCAGACTTGGAGTGCTGTGCTCTGTCTGGAACTCTCCTCAAGGTGTAAGGGAGGGTTCCACTGCACCAAGACAAGCTTCAGGAAGCAAAACAACTGAAGGAGAGAAGAGCAGAGAGATGGCAGAGGGGAAAATGTGCTTCTCACTAGAAGGAAAGAAAGACACTAGCTCAGACATGACTTTCAGTGTTACAGCTGGGAAGGAGCCCAGAGATGAGTGACCTCTGCTGCGGTACCTTCCTCTGCTGCAGTACCTTTCTCCGCTGTGGTACATTCCTCTGTTGCGGTACCTTTCTCAGCTGCAGTACATTCCTCTGCTGCGGTACTATCCTCTGCTGCTGTACCTTCCTCTGCCTTGGTACCATCTTCTGCTCCTGTACCATCCACTGCTGCGGTACCTTACTCTGATGCAGCACCTTCCTCTGCTGCGGCCTCTGCTGCGGTACCTCCCTCTGCTGTGGTACCTCCCTCTGCTGCGGTACCTTCCTCTGTTGCGGTACCTTCCTCTGTTGCAGTACCTTCCTCTGCTGCGGTATCTTCCTCCGCTGCGGTACCTTCCTCCGCTGCGGTACCTTACTCCGCTGCGGTACGTTCCTCCGCTGCGGTACCTTCCTCCGCTGCGGTACCTTCCTCCGCTGCGGTACCTTCCTTCGCTGCGGTACCTTCCTCCGCTGCGGTACCTTCCTCCGCTGCTTAACCTTCCTATGCTGCGTAACCTTCCTCTGCTGCGGTACCTTCCTCTGCTGCGGTAAATTCCTCTGCTGCGGTACCTTCCTCTGCTGCAGTACCTTCCTCTGCTGCAGTACCTTCCTCTGCTGCAGTACCTTCCTCTGCTGCAGTACCATCCTCTGCTGCGTAACCTTCCTATGCTGCGGTACCTTCCTCTGCTACGGTACCTTCCTCTGCTACGGTACCTTGCTCTGCTGCGGTACCTTCCTCTGCTGCGGTACCATCCTTTGCTGCAGTATCATCCTCTGCTGTGGTACCTTTCTCGGTTGCGGTACCATCCTCTGCTGGCCTATCATCCTCTGCTGCGTAACCTTCCTCTGCTGCTGTACCTTCCTCTGCTGCTGTACTTTCCTCTGCTGTGGTACCCTCCTCTGCTTTGGTCTCTTCTTCTGCTGTGGTACCTTCCTCTGATGCGGTATCTTCCTCTGCCTCTGCACCTTCCTCTGCTGTGGTACCTTCCTCTGCTCCGGTACCTTCCTCGACTGTAGCACCTTCCTCTGCTGCAGTACCTTCCTCTGCTGCAGTACATTCCTCTGCTGCAGTACCTTCCTCTGCTGCAGTATCTTCCTCTGCTGCGGTACCTTCCTCTGCTGCGGTACCTTCCTCTGCTGTGGTACCTTCCTCTGCTGTGGTACCATCCTCTGCTGTGGTACATCCTCTGCTGAGTAACCTTCCTCTGCTGATTAACCTTCCTCCGCTGCAGAACCTTCCTCTGCTGCAGTACCTTCCTCTGCTGCGGTACCTTCCTCTGCTGCGGTACCTTCCTCTGCTGCGGTACCTTCCTCTGCTGCAGTGCCTTCCTCTGCTGCAGTGCCTTCCTCTGCTGTGGTAACTTTCTCTGCTGTGGTACCATCCTCTGCTGAGTAACCTTCCTCTGCTGCAATACCTTCCTCTGCTACGGTATCTTCCTCTGCCTCTGCACCTTCCTCTGCTGTGGTACCTTCCTCTGCTCCGGTACCTTCCTCGACTGTAGCACCTTCCTCTGCTGCAGTACCTTCCTCTGCTGCAGTACCTTCCTCTGCTGCAGTACCTTCCTCTGCTGCAGTACCTTCCTCTGCTGCAGTACCTTCCTCTGCTGCGGTACCTTCCTCTGCTGCGGTACCTTCCTCTGCTGTGGTACCTTCCTCTGCTGTGGTACCATCCTCTGCTGTGGTACATCCTCTGCTGAGTAACCTTCCTCTGCTGAGTAACCTTCCTCCGCTGCAGAACCTTCCTCTGCTGCAGTACCTTCCTCTGCTGCGGTACCTTCCTCTGCTGCGGTACCTTCCTCTGCTGCGGTACCTTCCTCTGCTGCAGTGCCTTCCTCTGCTGCAGTGCCTTCCTCTGCTGCGGTAACTTTCTCTGCTGTGGTACCATCCTCTGCTGAGGAACCTTCCTCTGCTGCAATACCTTCCTCTGCTACGGTACCTTCCTCTGCTGATGCACCTTCCTCTGCTGCGGCACCTTCCTCTGCTGCGGTATCATCCTCTGCTGTGGTATCTTTTTCTGCTGTGGTACCTTCCTCTGGTGCGGTACCTTCCTCTGCTGCGGTACCTTCCTCTGCTGCGGTACCTTCCTCTGCTGCGGTACTTTCCTCTGCTGCAGTACCTTCCTCTGCTGTGATACCTTCCTCTGCTGCGGTACCTTCCTCTGCTGCTGTACCTTCCTCTGCTGCAGTACCTTCCTCTGCTGCCATACCATCCTCTGCTGCAGTATCTTCCTCTGCTGCAGTACCTTCGCCGCTGTGGCACCTTCCTCTGCTGTTACCTTCCTCTGTTGCTGTACCTTCCTCTACTGCTGTAACGTCCACTGCTGCAGGATGTTCCTCTGATGCGGTATCTTCCTCTGCCTCTGCACCTTCCTCTGCTGTGGTACCTTCCTCTGCTCCGGTACCTTCCTCGACTGTAGCACCTTCCTCTGCTGTGGTACCATCCTCTGCTGTGGTACATCCTCTGCTGAGTAACCTTCCTCTGCTGAGTAACCTTCCTCCGCTGCAGAACCTTCCTCTGCTGCAGTACCTTCCTCTGCTGCGGTACCTTCCTCTGCTGCGGTACCTTCCTCTGCTGCGGTACCTTCCTCTGCTGCAGTGCCTTCCTCTGCTGCAGTGCCTTCCTCTGCTGCGGTAACTTTCTCTGCTGTGGTACCATCCTCTGCTGAGGAACCTTCCTCTGCTGCAATACCTTCCTCTGCTACGGTACCTTCCTCTGCTGATGCACCTTCCTCTGCTGCGGCACCTTCCTCTGCTGCGGTATCATCCTCTGCTGTGGTATCTTTTTCTGCTGTGGTACCTTCCTCTGGTGCGGTACCTTCCTCTGCTGCGGTACCTTCCTCTGCTGCGGTACCTTCCTCTGCTGCGGTACTTTCCTCTGCTGCAGTACCTTCCTCTGCTGTGATACCTTCCTCTGCTGCGGTACCTTCCTCTGCTGCTGTACCTTCCTCTGCTGCAGTACCTTCCTCTGCTGCCATACCATCCTCTGCTGCAGTATCTTCCTCTGCTGCAGTACCTTCGCCGCTGTGGCACCTTCCTCTGCTGTTACCTTCCTCTGTTGCTGTACCTTCCTCTACTGCTGTAACGTCCACTGCTGCAGGATGTTCCTCTGATGCGGTATCTTCCTCTGCCTCTGCACCTTCCTCTGCTGTGGTACCTTCCTCTGCTACGGTACCTTCCTCTGCTGATGCACCTTCCTCTGCTGCGGCACCTTCCTCTGCTGCGGTATCATCCTCTGCTGTGGTATCATCCTCTGCTGTGGTATCTTTTTCTGCTGTGGTACCTTCCTCTGGTGCAGTACCTTCCTCTGCTGCGGTACCTTCCTCTGCTGCGGTACCTTCCTCTGCTGCGGTACTTTCCTCTGCTGCAGTACCTTCCTCTGCTGTGATACCTTCCTCTGCTGCGGTACCTTCCTCTGCTGCTGTACCTTCCTCTGCTGCAGTACCTTCCTCTGCTGCCATACCATCCTCTGCTGCAGTATCTTCCTCTGCTGCAGTACCTTCGCCGCTGTGGCACCTTCCTCTGCTGTTACCTTCCTCTGTTGCTGTACCTTCCTCTACTGCTGTAACGTCCACTGCTGCAGGATGTTCCTCTGATGCGGTATCTTCCTCTGCCTCTGCACCTTCCTCTGCTGTGGTACCTTCCTCTGCTCCGGTACCTTCCTCGACTGTAGCACCTTCCTCTGCTGCAGTACCTTCCTCTGCTGCAGTACCTTCCTCTGCTGCAGTACCTTCCTCTGCTGTGGTACCTTCCACTGCTGTGGTACCTTCCTCTGCTGTGGTACCATCCTCTGCTGTGGTACCATCCTCTGCTGAGTAACCTTCCTCTGCTGAGTAACCTTCCTCTGCTGAGTAACCTTCCTCCGCTGCAGTACCTTCCTCTGCTGCAGTACCTTCCTCTGCGGCAGTACATTCCTCTGCTGCAGTGCCTTCCTGTGCTGCAGTGCCTTCCTCTGCTGCGGTAACTTTCTATGCTGTGGTACCATCCTCTGCTGAGTAACCTTCCTCTGCTGCAATACCTTCCTCTGCTACGGTACCTTCCTCTGCTGCGGCACCTTCCTCTGCTGCGGCACCTTCCTCTGTTGCGGCACCTTCCTCTGCTGCGGTATCATCCTCTGCTGTGGTATCTACCTCTACAGTGGTACCCTCCTCTGCTTTGGTATCTTCTTCTGCTGTGGTATCTTCCTCCGCTGCGGCACCTTCCTCTGCTGCGGTACCTTCCTCTGCTGTGGTACCTTCCTCTGCTGCAGTACCTTCCTCTGCTGCAGTACCTTCCTCTGCTGCAGTACCTTCCTCTGCTGCTGTATCTTCCTCTGCTGCAGTACCTTCCTCTGCTGCTATACCATCCTCTGCTGCAGTATCTTCCTCTGCTGCAGTACCTTCGCCGCTGTGGCACCTTCCTCTGCTGCATATCTTCCACTGTTGTTGTACCTTCCTCTGCTGTTACCTTCCTCTGTTGCTGTACCTTCCTCTACTGCTGTAACGTTTACTGCTGCAGGATGTTCCTCTGCTGCAGTATATTCCTCTGCTGCAGTACCTTCCTCTGCTGCAGTACCATCCTCTGCTGCAGTACCTTTCTCTGCTGCAGTACCTTCCTCTACTGCGGTACCTTCCTCTACTGCGGTACCTTCCTCTGCTGCTGTACCATCCTCTACTGTGGTATCTTCATCTGCTGCAGTAGCCTCCTCTGCTGTGGTACCTTCCTCTGCTGTGGTACCTTCATCTGCTGTGGTATCTTCCTCTGCTTTGGTACCTTCCTCTGCTGTGGCACCTTCCTCTGCTGTGGCACCTTCTTCCGCTGCGGTACCTTTCTCTGCTGCAGTACCTTCCTCTGCTGCAGTACCTTCCTCTGCTGCGGTACCTTCCTCTGCTGCGGTACCTTCCTCTGCTGCGGTGCCTTCCTCTGCTGCAGTGCCTTCCTCTGCTGCCGTGCCTTCCTCTGCTGAGGTAACTTTCTCTGCTGTGGTACCATCCTCTGCTGAGTAACCTTCCTCTGCTGCAATACCTTCCTCTGCTACGGTACCTTCCTCTTCTGCGGCACCTTCCTCTGCTGCGGCACCTTCCTCTACTGCGGTATCATCCTCTGCTGTGGTATCTACCTCTACAGTGGTACCCTCCTCTGCTTTGGTATCTTCTTCTGCTGTGGTACCTTCCTCCGCTGCGGCACCTTCCTCTGCTGCGGTACCTTCCTCTGCTGTGGTACCTTCCTCTGCTGCAGTACCTTCCTCTGCTGCAGTACCTTCCTCTGCTGCAGTACCTTCCTCTGCTGCTGTATCTTCCTCTGCTGCAGTACCTTCCTCTGCTGCTATACCATCCTCTGCTGCAGTATCTTCCTCTGCTGCAGTACCTTCGCCGCTGTGGCACCTTCCTCTGCTGCATATCTTCCACTGTTGTTGTACCTTCCTCTGCTGTTACCTTCCTCTGTTGCTGTACCTTCCTCTACTGCTGTAACGTTTACTGCTGCAGGATGTTCCTCTGCTGCAGTATATTCCTCTGCTGCAGTACCTTCCTCTGCTGCAGTACCATCCTCTGCTGCAGTACCTTTCTCTGCTGCAGTACCTTCCTCTACTGCGGTACCTTCCTCTACTGCGGTACCTTCCTCTGCTGCTGTACCATCCTCTACTGTGGTATCTTCATCTGCTGCAGTAGCCTCCTCTGCTGTGGTACCTTCCTCTGCTGTGGTACCTTCATCTGCTGTGGTATCTTCCTCTGCTTTGGTACCTTCCTCTGCTGTGGCACCTTCCTCTGCTGTGGCACCTTCTTCCGCTGCAGTACCTTTCTCTGCTGCAGTACCTTCCTCTGCTGCAGTACCTTCCTCTGCTGCGGTACCTTCCTCTGCTGCGGTACCTTCCTCTGCTGCGGTGCCTTCCTCTGCTGCAGTGCCTTCCTCTGCTGCCGTGCCTTCCTCTGCTGAGGTAACTTTCTCTGCTGTGGTACCATCCTCTGCTGAGTAACCTTCCTCTGCTGCAATACCTTCCTCTGCTACGGTACCTTCCTCTTCTGCGGCACCTTCCTCTGCTGCGGCACCTTCCTCTGCTGCGGTATCATCCTCTGCTGTGGTATCTACCTCTACAGTGGTACCCTCCTCTGCTTTGGTATCTTCTTCTGCTGTGGTACCTTCCTCTGCTGCGGTACCTTCCTCTGCTGCGGTACCTTCCTCTGCTGCGGTACCTTCCTCTGTTGCTGTACCTTCCTCTGTTGCTGTACGTTCCTCTGCTGCAGTACCTTCCTCTGCTGCCGTACCATCCTCTGCTGCAGTATCTTCCTCTGCTGCAGTATCTTCGCCGCTGTGGCACCTTCCTCTGCTGCATATCTTCCACTGTTGCTGTACCTTCCTCTGCTGTTACCTTCCTCTGTTGCTGTACCTTCCTCTACTGCTGTAACATCCACTGCTGCAGTATCTTCCTCTGCTGTAGTACCTTCCTCTGCTGCAGTGCCTTCCTCTACTGCGGTACCTACCTCTGCTGCTGTACCTTCCTCTGCTGTGGTACCTTTCTCTGCTGTGGTACCTTCCTCTGCTGTGGTACCTTCCTCTGCTGTGGTACCTTCCTCTGCTGTGGTACCTTCCTCTGCTGTGGTACCTTCCTCTGCTGTGGTATCTTCCTCTGCTTTGGTACCTTCCTCTGCTGTGGCACCTTCCTCTGCTGCGGTACCTTTCTCTGCAGCAGTACCTTCCTCTGTTGCTGTACCTTCCTCTGCTGTTGCACCTTCCTCTGCTGAATATCTTCCTCTGCTGCAGTACCTTCCTCTGTTGCTGTACTTTCCTCTGCTGCTGTACCATCCTCTGATGTGGTACGTTCCTCTGCTGCAGTACCTTCGTCTGCTGCGGTACCATCCTCTGCTGCTGTATCTTCCTCCACTGCGGTAACTTTCTCTGCTGTGGCACCTTCCTCTGCTGCATAACTGCCTCTGTTGCTGTACCTTCCTCTGCTGCATACCTTCCTCTGCTGCATACCTTCCTCTGTTGCTGTACCTTCCTCTGCTGCTGTAACATACTCTGCTGCGGTGCCATCCTCTGCTGCAGTACCATCCTCTGCTGCAGTACCATCCTCTGCTGCAGAACCATCCTCTGCTGCGGTATCATCCTCTGCTGCGGTAAAATCCTCTGCCGCGGTACAATCCTCTGCAGTGGTACCTTCCTCTGCTGCATTACCTTCTTCTGCCGCGGTACCTTCCTCTGCTGCGGTACCTTCCTCTGCTGTGGTACCTTCCTCTGCTGTTGTACCTTCCTCTGCTGTGGTACCTTACTCTGCTGTTGGACCTTCCTCCAATGCTGTACCTTCCTCTGTTGCTATACCTTCCTCTGCTGCAGTACCATCCTCTGCTGCAGTACCATCCTCTGCTGCGTTACCATCCTCTGCTGCGGTACCATCCTCTGCTGCAGTACAATCGTCTGCTGCGGTACAACCCTCTGCTGTGGTACAATCCTCTGCTGCGGTATCATAACCTGCTGGGTAACCTTCCTCTGCTGCTGTAGCTTCCTCTGCTGTGGTATCTTCCTCTGCTTTGGTATTTTCTTCTGCTGTGGTACCTTCCTCCGCTGAGGTACCTTCCTCTGTCTCTGCACCTTCCTTTGCAGTGGTACCTTCCTCTGCTGTGGTACCTTGCTCTGCTGTGGTACCTTCCTCTTCTGTTGCACCTTCCTCTGCTGCAGTACCTTCCTCTGCTGCAGTACCTTCCTCTCCTGCAGTACCTTCCTCTGCTGCAGTACCTTCCTCTGCTGCAGTACCTTCTTCTGCTGCAGTACCTTCCTCTGCTGCAGTACCTTCCTCTGCTGCAGTACCTTCCTCTGCTGCAGTACCTTCCTCTGCTAGGGTACCTTCCTCTGCTAGGGTACCTTCCTCTGCTGCGGTACCTTCCTCTGCTGCGGTACCATCCTCTGCTGTGGTATCTTCATCTGCTGTGGTATCTTCCTCTGCTTTGGTACCTTCCTCTGCTGTGGCACCTTCCTCTGCTGTGGCACCTTCCTCCGCTGCGGTACCTTTCTCTGCTGCAGTACCTTCCTCTGCTGCAGTACCTTCCTCTGCTGCGGTACCTTCCTCTGCTGCGGTACCTTCCTCTGCTGCGGTGCCTTCCTCTGCTGCAGTGCCTTCCTCTGCTGCAGTGCCTTCCTCTGCTGAGGTAACTTTCTCTGCTGTGGTACCATCCTCTGCTGAGTAACCTTCCTCTGCTGCAATACCTTCCTCTGCTACGGTACCTTCCTCTTCTGCGGCACCTTCCTCTGCTGCGGCACCTTCCTCTGCTGCGGTATCATCCTCTGCTGTGGTATCTACCTCTACAGTGGTACCCTCCTCTGCTTTGGTATCTTCTTCTGCTGTGGTACCTTCCTCTGCTGCGGTACCTTCCTCTGTTGCGGTACCTTCCTCTGCTGCTGTACCTTCCTCTGTTGCTGTACCTTCCTCTGTTGCTGTACGTTCCTCTGCTGCAGTACCTTCCTCTGCTGCCGTACCATCCTCTGCTGCAGTATCTTCCTCTGCTGCAGTACCTTCGCCGCTGTGGCACCTTCCTCTGCTGCATATCTTCCACTGTTGCTGTACCTTCCTCTGCTGTTACCTTCCTCTGTTGCTGTAGCTTCCTCTACTGCTGTAACGTCCACTGCTGCAGTATCTTCCTCTGCTGTAGTACCTTCCTCTGCTGCAGTACCTTCCTCTGCTGCAGTACCTTCCTCTGCTGCAGTACCTTCCTCTGCTGCAGTACCTTCCTCTGCTGCAGTACCTTCCTCTACTGTGGTACCTTCCTCTACTGCGGTACCTACCTCTGCTGCTGTACCTTCCTCTGCTGTGGTACCTTTCTCTGCTGTGGTACCTCCCTCTGCTGTGGTACTTTCCTCTGCTGTGGTACCTTCCTCTGCTGTGGTACCTTCCTCTGCTGTGGTACCTTCCTCTGCTGTGGTATCTTCCTCTGCTTTGGTACCTTCCTCTGCTGTGGCACCTTCCTCTGCTGCGGTACCTTTCTCTGCAGCAGTACCTTCCTCTGTTGCTGTACCTTCCTCTGCTGCTGTACCATCCTCTGATGTGGTACGTTCCTCTGCTGCAGTACCTTCGTCTGCTGCGGTACCGTCCTCTGCTGCTGTATCTTCCTCCACTGCGGTAACTTTCTCTGCTGTGGCACCTTCCTCTGCTGCATAACTGCCTCTGTTGCTGTACCTTCCTCTGCTGCATACCTTCCTCTGCTGCATACCTTCCTCTGTTGCTGTACCTTCCTCTGCTGCTGTAACATACTCTGCTGCGGTGCCATCCTCTGCTGCAGTACCATCCTCTGCTGCAGTACCATCCTCTGCTGCAGAACCATCCTCTGCTGCGGTATCATCCTCTGCTGCGGTAAAATCCTCTGCCGCGGTACAATCCTCTGCAGTGGTACCTTCCTCTGCTGCATTACCTTCTTCTGCCGCGGTACCTTCCTCTGCTGCGGTACCTTCCTCTGCTGTGGTACCTTCCTCTGCTGTTGTACCTTCCTCTGCTGTGGTACCTTACTCTGCTGTTGGACCTTCCTCCACTGTGGTACCTTCCTCCAATGCTGTACCTTCCTCTGTTGCTATACCTTCCTCTGCTGCAGTACCATCCTCTGCTGCGGTACCATCCTCTGCTGCGGTACCATCCTCTGCTGCAGTACAATCGTCTGCTGCGGTACAACCCTCTGCTGTGGTACAATCCTCTGCTGCGGTATCATAACCTGCTGGGTAACCTTCCTCTGCTGCTGTAGCTTCCTCTGCTGTGGTATCTTCCTCTGCTTTGGTATTTTCTTCTGCTGTGGTACCTTCCTCCGCTGAGGTACCTTCCTCTGTCTCTGCACCTTCCCTTGCAGTGGTACCTTCCTCTGCTGTGGTACCTTGCTCTGCTGTGGTACCTTCCTCTTCTGTTGCACCTTCCTCTGCTGCAGTACCTTCCTCTGCTGCAGTACCTTCCTCTCCTGCAGTACCTTCCTCTGCTGCAGTACCTTCCTCTGCTGCAGTACCTTCTTCTGCTGCAGTACCTTCCTCTGCTGCAGTACCTTCCTCTGCTGCAGTACCTTCCGCTGCTGCAGTACCTTCCTCTGCTAGGGTACCTTCCTCTGCTAGGGTACCTTCCTCTGCTGCGGTACCTTCCTCTGCTGCGGTACCATCCTCTGCTGCAGTACCATCCTCTGCTGCGGTACCATTCTCTGCTGCGGTACCATCCTCTGCTGCAGTACCATCCTCTGCTGCGGTATCATCCTCTGCTGTGCAACCTTCCTCTGCTGTGGTACCTTCCTCTGCTGTGGTACCTTCCTCTGCAGCGGTATCATCCTCTGCTGCTGTACCTTCCTCTGCTGCGGTACCTTCCTCTGCTGCGGTACCTTCCTCTGCTGTTGTACCTTCCTTTGCTGTGGTATCATCCTCTGCTGTGGTATCTTCCTCTGCTGTGGTACTCTCCTCTGGTGTGGTATTTTCTTCTGCTGTGGCACATTCCTCTGCTGCAGTACCTTCCTCTGCTGCAGTACCTTCCTCTGCTGTGGTACCTTACTCTGCTGTTGGACCTTCCTCCACTGTGGTACCTTTCTCCACTGCGGTACCTTCCTCTGCTGCAGTGCCATCCTCTGCTGCGGTACCATCCTCTGCTGCAGTACCATCCTCTGCTGCGGTATCATCCTCTGCTGTGCAACCTTCCTCTGCTGTGGTACCTTCCTCTGCTGTGGTACCTTCCTCTGCAGCGGTATCATCCTCTGCTGCTGTACCTTCCTCTGCTGCGGTACCTTCCTCTGCTGCGGTACCTTCCTCTGCTGTTGTACCTTCCTTTGCTGTGGTATCATCCTCTGCTGTGGTATCTTCCTCTGCTGTGGTATCTTCCTCTGCTGTGGTACTCTCCTCTGGTGTGGTATTTTCTTCTGCTGTGGCACATTCCTCTGCTGCAGTACCTTCCTCTGCTGTTGTACCTTCCTCTGCTGTGGTACCTTACTCTGCTGTTGGACCTTCCTCCACTGTGGTACCTTCCTCCACTGCGGTACCTTCCTCTGCTGCAGTGCCATCCTCTGCTGCAGTACCATCCTCTGCTGCGGTACCATCCTCTGCTGCGGTACCATCCTCTGCTGCGGTACCTTCCTCTGCTGCGGTACAATCCTCTGCTGCAGTACAATCCTCTGCTGCGGTATCATAACCTGCTGGGTAACCTTCCTCTGCTGCTGTAGCTTCCTCTGCTGTGGTATCTTCCTCTGCTTTGGTATCTTCTTCTGCTGTGGTACCTTCCTCCGCTGAGGTACCTTCCTCTGTCTCTGCACCTTCCTTTGCAGTGGTACCTTCCTCTGCTACTGTACCATCCTCTGCTGCGGTATCTTCCTCCGCTGCAGTACCTTCCTCCGCTGCAGTACCTTCCTCTGTAGCGGTACCTTCCTCTGTTGTGGTACCTTCCTCTGTTGCGGTACCTTCCTCTGCTGCGGTACCTTCCTCTGCTGCAGTACCTTCCTCTGCTGCAGTACCTTCCTCTGCTGCGGTTCCTTCCTCTGCTGCTGTACATTCCTCTGCTGCGGTACCTTCCTATGCTGCAGTACCTTCCTCTGCTGCAGTACCTTCCTCTGCTGCGGTACCATCCTCTGCTGCAGTATCATCCTCTGCTGCGGTATCATCCTCTGCTGTGCAACCTTCCTCTGCTGTGGTACCTTCCTCTGCTGTTGTACCTTCCTCTGCTGTGGTAGCTTCCTCTGCTGCGGTATCATCCTCTGCTGCTGTACCTTCCTCTGCTGCTGTACCTTCCTACACTGATGTACCTTCCTCTGCTGTGGTATCTTCCTCTGCTGTGGTACCCTCCTCTGCTTTGGTATCTTCTTCTGCTGTGGCACCTTCCTCCACTGCGGTACCTTCCTCTGCTGCAGTACCTTCCTCTGTTGCTGTACCTTCCTCTGCTGCGGTACTTTCCTCTGCTGCATTACCTTCCTCTGCTGCAGTACTATCCTCTGCTGCAGTATCTTCCTCCGCTGCAGTATCTTCCTCTGTTCCTCTGCTGCATACCTCTTCTCTATTGCTGTACCTTCCTCTGCTGTTACCTTCCTCTGCTGCTGTACCTTCCTCTGCTGCTGTACCTTCCTCTGCTGCAGTACTGCTGCAGTACATTCCTCTGCTGCAGTAGATTCCTCTGCTGCAGTACGTTCCTCTGATGCAGTACGTTCCTCTGCTGCAGTACGTTCCTACCTTCCTCTGCTGTTGTACCTTCCTCTGCTCTGGTACCTTACTCTGCTTTTGTACCTTCCTCCAATGTGGTACCTTCCTCCACTGCGGTACCTTCCTCTGTTGCTGTACCTTTCTCTGTTGCGGTACCTTCCTCTGCTGCGGTACCATCCTCTGCTGCGGTGTCATCCTCTCCTGCTTAACCTTCCTCTGCTTTGGTACCTTCCTCTGCTGCTGTACCATCCTTTGCTGCATACCCTTCCTCTGCTGCTGTACCATCCTCTGCTGTGGTATCTTCCTCTGCTGTGGTACCCTCCTCTGCTTTGGTATCTTCTTCTGCTGTGGTACCTTCCCCCGCTGCGGTACATTCCTCTGCTGAGGTACCTTCCTCTCTTGCTGTACCTTCCTCTGCTGCTGTACCATCCTCTGCTGTGGTACTTTCCTCTGCTGCATTACCTTCCTCTGCTGCGGTACCATCCTCTGCTGCAGTATCTTCCTCCGCTGCAGTACCTTCCTCTGTTCCACTGCTGCATACCTCTTCTCTGTTGCTGTACCTTCCTCTGCTGCTGTACCTTCCTCTGCTGCGGTAACTTCCTCTGCTGCGGTACCTTCCTCTGCTGCGGTACCTTCCTCTGCTGCAGTACCTTCCTCTGCTGCGGTATGTTCCTCTGCTGCGGTACCTTACTCTGCTGCGGTACCTTCCTCTGCTGCGGTACCTTCCTCTGTTGCTGTACATTCCTCTGCTGCTGTACAATCCTCTGTTGCGGTACCTTCCTCTGCAGCGGTACCTTCCTCTGTTGCTGTACCTTCCTCTGTTGCTGTACCTTCCTCTGCTACTGTACCATTCTCTGCTGCGGTATCTTCCTCCGCTGCAGTACCTTCCTCCGCTGCAGTACCTTCCTCTGCTGTGGCACTTTCCTCTGCTGCATATCCTCCTCTGCTGCGGTACCTTCCTTTGTTGCTGTACGTTCCTCTGCTGCGGTACGTTCGTCTGCTGCAGTACCTTCCTCTGCTGCGGTACCATCCTCTGCTGCTTTATCTTCCTCTGCTGCAGTACCTTTCTCTGCTGTGGCACCTTCCTCTGCTGCATAACTGCCTCTGTTGCTGTACCTTCCTCTGTTGCTGTACCACCCTCTGCTGCAGTACCTTCCTCTGCTGCGGTACCTTCCTCTGCTGCGGTACCTTCTTCTGCTGCAGTACCTTCCTCTGCTGCAGTAGCTTCCTCTGCTGCAGTACCTTCCTCTGCTGCTGTACCTTCCTCTGCTGCAGTACCATCCTTTGCTGCAGTACCTTCCTCTGCTCTGTACCTTCCTCTGCTGCAGTACCTTCCTCTGTTGCAGTACCTTCCTCTGCTGCGGTAGCTTCCGCTGCTGCGGTACCTTCAGCTGCTGCGGTACCTTCAGCTGCTGCGGTACCTTCCTCTGCTGCGGTACCTTCCTCTGCTGCGGTATCATCCTCTGCTGTGGTACTCTCCTCTGCTGTGGTATCTTCTTCTGCTGTGGCACATTCCTCTGCTGCAGTACCTGCCTCTGCTGTTGTACCTTCCTCTACTGTGGTACCTTACTCTGATGTGGTACCTTCCTCCACTGCGGTACCTTCCTCCACTGCGGTACCTTCCTCCGCTGCGGTACCTTCCTCCGCTGCGGTATCATCCTCTGCTGTGGTACTCTCCTCTGCTGTGGTATCTTCTTCTGCTGTGGCACATTCCTCTGCTGCAGTACCTGCCTCTGCTGTTGTACCTTCCTCTACTGTGGTACCTTACTCTGATGTGGTACCTTCCTCCACTGCGGTACCTTCCTCCACTGCGGTACCTTCCTCTGCTGCGGTACCTTCCTCTGCTGTGGTACCATCCTCTGCTGCAGTACCATCGTCTGCTGCAGTATCATCCTCTGCTGCAGTACCTTCCTCTGCTGTGGTACCTTCCTCTGCTGTGGTACCTTCCTCTGCTGTGGTACAATCCTCTGCTGCAGTATCATCTTCTGCTGCGTAACCTTCCTCTGCTGCTGTACCTTCCTCTGCTGTGGTATCTCCCTCTGCTGTGGTACCCTCCTCTGCTTTGGTATCTTCTTCTGCTGTAGTACCTTCCTCTGTCTCTGCTCCTTCCTTTGCAGTGGTACCTTCCTCTGCTGTGGTACCTTCCTCTGATGTGGTACCTTCCTCAACTGTTGCACCTTCCTCTGCTGCAGTACCTTCCTCTGCTGCAGTACCTTCCTCTGCTGCAGTACCTTCCTCTGCTGCAGTACCTTCCTCTCCTGTGGTACCGTCCTCTGCTGCGGTACCTTCCTCTGCTGTGGTACCTTCATCTGCTGTGGTACCATCCTCTGCCGCATAACGTTTCTCTGCTGCGGTGCCTTCCTCTGCTAGGGTACCTTCCTTTGCTGCGGTACCTTCCTCTGCTGCGGTACCATCCTCTGCTGCAGTACCATCCTCTGCTGCAGTACCATCCTCTGCTGCGGTACCATCCTCTGCTGCGGTATCATCCTCTGCTGCGTAACCTTCCTCTGCTGAGGTACCTTCCTCTGCTGCTGTACCATTCTCTGCTGCGAGAATCTTCCTCTGCTGTCGTATCTTCCTCTGATGTGGTACCTTCCTCTGCTTTGGTATCTTCTTCTGCTGCAGTATCATCTTCTGCTGCGTAACCTTCCTTTTCTGTTGTACCTTCCTCTGCTGTGGTACCTTCCTCTGCTGTGGAACCCTGCTCTGCTTTGGTATCTACTGCTGTGGTACCGTCTTCCGCTGTGGTACCGTCTTCCGCTGTGGTACCTTCCTCTGCTGCAGTACCTTCCTCTGTTGCTGTACATTCCTCTGCTGCTGTCCCATCCTCTTCTGTGGTACCTTCCTCTTCTGCAGTACCTTCCTCTTCTGCGGTACCTTCCTCTTCTGCGGTACCTTCCTCTTCTGCGGTACCTTCCTCTTCTGCGGTACCTTCCTCTGCTGCGGTACCTTCCTCTGCTGCTGTACCTTCCTCTGCTGCTGTACCATCATCTGCTGCGGTACCTTCCTCTGCTGCGGTACCTTCCTCTGCTGCAGTACCTTCCTCTGCTGCAGTACTTTTCTCTGCTGTGGTATCATCCTCTGCTGCATAACCTGCCTCTGCTGTGGTACCCTCCTCTGCTTTGATTTCTTCTTCTGCTGTGGTACCTTCCTCCGCTGCTGTATCTTCCTCTGCCTCCGCACCTCCCTTTGCTGTTGTACCTTCCTCTGCTGTGGTACCTTCCTCTACTGTCGCACCTTCCTCTGCTGCAGTACCTTCCTCTGCTGCAGTACCTTCCTCTTCTGTGGTACCTTCCTCTGCTGCTGTAGCTTCCTCTGCTGTGGTATCTTCCTCTGCTTTGGTATCTTCTTCTGCTGTGGTACCTTTCTCCGCTGAGGTACCTTCCTCTGTCTCTGCACCTTCCTTTGCAGTGGTACCTTCCTCTGCTACTGTACCATCCTCTGCTGCGGTATCTTCCTCCGCTGCAGTACCTTCCTCCGCTGCAGTACCTTCCTCTGCTGCAGTACCTACCTCTGTTGCGGTACCTTCCTCTGTTGGGGTACCTTCCTCTGTTGCAGTACCTTCCTCTGCTGCAGTACCTTCCTCTGCTGCAGTACCTTCCTATGCTGCAGTACCTTCCTCTGCTGTGGTACCTTCCTCTGTTGCGGTACCTTCCTCTGCTGCAGTACCTTCCTCTGCTGCAGTACCTTCCTCTGCTGCGGTACCTTCCTCTGCTGCGGTACCATCCTCTGCTGCGGTACCATCCTCTGCTGCAGTATCATCCTCTGCTGTGCAACCTTCCTCTGCTGTGGTACCTTCCTCTGCTGTGGTACCTTCCTCTGCTGTGGTACCTTCCTCTGCTGTGGTACCTTCCTCTGCTGCGGTATCATCCTCTGCTGCTGTACCTTCCTCTGCTGCTGTACCTTCCTCTACTGATGTACCTTCCTCTGCTGTGGTATCTTCCTCTGCTGTGGTACCCTCCTCTGCTTTGGTATCTTCTTCTGCTGTGGTACCTTCCTCCACTGCGGTACCTTCCTCTGCTGTGGTACCTTCCTCTGTTGCTGTACCTTCCTCTGCTGCGGTACTTTCCTCTGCTGCATTACCTTCCTCTGCTGCGGTACTATCCTCTGCTGCAGTATCTTCCTCCGCTGCAGTATCTTCCTCTGATCCTCTGCTGCATACCTCTTCTCTATTGCTGTACCTTCCTCTGCTGTTACCTTCCTCTGCTGCTGTACCTTCCTCTGCTGCTGTACCTTCCACTGCTGCAGTACATTCCTCTGCTGCAGTACATTCCTCTGCTGCAGTAAGTTCCTCTGATGCAGTACGTTCCTCTGCTGCAGTACGTTCCTACCTTCCTCTGTTGCTGTACCTTTCTCTGTTGCGGTACCTTCCTCTGCTGCGGTACCATCCTCTGCTGCGGTATCATCCTCTCCTGCTTAACCTTCCTCTGCTGCTGTACCATCCTCTGCTGCATACCCTTCCTCTGCTGCTGTACCATCCTCTGCTGTGGTATCTTCCTCTGCTGTGGTACCCTCCTCTGCTTTGCTATCTTCTTCTGCTGTGGTACCTTCCCCCGCTGCAGTACATTCCTCTGCTGAGGTACCTTCCTCTCTTGCTGTACCTTCCTCTGCTGCTGTACCATCCTCTGCTGCGGTACTTTCCTCTGCTGCATTACCTTCCTCTGCTGCGGTACCATCCTCTGCTGCAGTATCTTCCTCCACTGCAGTACCTTCCTCTGTTCCACTGCTGCATACCTCTTGTCTGTTGCTGTACCTTCCTCTGCTGCGGTACCTTCCTCTGCTGCGGTACCTTCCTCTGCTGCGGTACCTTCCTCTGCTGCGGTACCTTCCTCTGCTGCGGTACCTTCCTCTGCTGCGGTACCTTCCTCTGCTGCGGTATGTTCCTCTGCTGCGGTACCTTCCTCTGCTGCGGTACCTTCCTCTGCTGCGGTACCTTCCTCTGTTGCTGTACATTCCTCTGCTGCTGTACAATCCTCTGCCACGGTACCGTCCTCTGCCGCAGTACCTTCCTCTGCCGCAGTACCTTCCTCTGCTGCAGTACCTTCCTCTGTTGCGGTACCTTCCTCTGCTGCAGTACCTTCCTCTGCTGCCATATCTTCCTCTGCTGCCGTATCTTCCTCTGCTGCCCTATCTACCTCTGTTGCCGTATCTTCCTCTGCTGCTGTACCATCCTCTGCTGCGGTACCTTCCTCTGCTGCGTACCTTTCTCTTCTGCAGTACCTTCCTCTGCTGCTGTATCTTCTTCTGCGGTGGCACCTTCCTCCGTTGCTGTACCTTCCTCTGCTGCAGTACCTTCCTCTGCTGCAGTACCTTCCTCTGCTGCCGTATCTTCCTCTGCTGCCGTATCTTCCTCTGCTGCAGTACCTTCCTCTGCTGCAGTACCTTCCTCTCCTGCAGTATCTTCCTCTGCTGCCGTATCTTCCTCTGCTGCCGTATCTACCTCTGTTGCCGTATCTTCCTCTGCTGCTGTACCATCCTCTGCTGCGGTCCCTTCCTCTTCTGCGTACCTTCCTCTGTTGCTGTACCTTCCTCTGCTGCGGTACCTTCCTCTGCTGCAGTACCTTCCTCTGTTGCTGTACCTTCCTCTGCTGCAGTACCTTCTTCTGCTGTTGTACCTTCGTCTGCTGCAGTACGTTCCTCTGCTGTTGTATCTTCCTCTGCTGTGGTACCTTCCTCTGCTGTGGTACCTTCCTCTGCTGCAGAACCATCCTCTGCTGCGGTACCATCCTCTGCTGTGGTACCATCCTCTGCTTTGGTATCTTCATCTGCTGTGGTACCTTTCTCTCCTGCTGTACCTTCTTCTGCTCTGGCACCTTCTTCTGCTGCTGTACCTTACTCTGCTGTGTGTAGTAACTTGGTCTAGACAGATTGTTGTGTTTCAAGAGTATTTATTGTGGCAGTTACAAATCCGGTAGTTCTGCCCCACCAGGAGCAGCCAGCATGCTGCTCAGCCCTTCTCAACTGTAGCCTCTCACTCCCAACATTCCATATTACATCATTCTGAGAGAATCTCACTGGCAGAGCATGAACCACTTTGAAACCAGGATACTACACTGTGGTACCTTCCTCTGCTGCGGTACCCTCCTCAGCTTTGGTACCTTCCTCAGCTTTGGTACCTTCCTCTGCTGCGGTTCCTTCCTCTGCTGCGGTTCCTTCCTCTGCTGTGGTACCTTACTCTGTTGCGGTACCTTACTCTGCTGCGGTACCTTCCTCCACTGCGGTTCCTTCCTCCGCTGCGGTTTGTTCCTCCGCTGCGGTTTGTTCCTCTGCTGCGGTTCCTTCCTCTGCTGTGGTACCTTACTCTGTTGCGGTACCTTACTCTGCTGCGGTACCTTACTCTGCTGTGGTACCTTCCTCCGCTGCAGTTCCTTCCTCTGCTGCGGTTCCTTCCTCTGCTGTGGTACCTTACTCTGTTGCGGTACCTTACTTTGCTGCAGTTCCTTCCTCAGCTTTGGTACCTTCCTCTGCTGCGGTTCCTTCCTCTGCTGCGGTTCCTTCCTCTGCTGTGGTACCTTACTCTGTTGCGGTACCTTACTCTGTGGAACCTTACTCTGCTGCGGTACCTTACTCTGCTGCGATACCTTACTCTGCTGTGGTACCTTCCTCCGCTGCAGTACCTACCTTTGCTGCAGTACCTTCTTCTGCTGTGATACCTTCCTCCGCTGCGGTACCTTCCTCTGCTGTGATACCTTCGGAAGAGGCAGTGATCCAGACACAGAGTGAGCTCTTCTCCTTTCAGCTCTGTCCTGCACCAGAATGTAGGATTGTGCGTCATTTCCACCCCTGGTCTGGGACTGAAAGTTGTAACATCACAAGTGTGCCCAGAAAATGCCAGCTTAGCACTTTCACAGAAGAACAGATTCCTCTAAACACATTTGTGAGAGGATACAATGATCCTTGGCAAAAAGTCCACAAGTCTTAAACCTGTGTGTGGCATGGGAGAGCCCAAGGAAGCCTGTTTGTGCCTGTCCCCGACCTGATACATACCCACACACTTCTCTTCTTGACCACAGGGTCCTCTCTGCTCACATGAATCAGGAACAGGCTTGCCAAGTGTATTTAGGCTCTCAGTCGATCAGCTTTTTCCCTCAGACTCTTGGCACACTAAAGTGTGTCCAGGAGTTCATTCTTGATCTCTAATATCTTCACTTTTTAATAAGGACCATTAAAAAATAACATTTTTATTTATCAATTGTTTTCACTAACTGAGAGCTGCAGCCATATCACACTTTTATGCAACAGACTTTTGGGCTGCAAAACCTCTGCCTGTCCTCACAAAGATATCAGGGTTGAGTTGAGTAGCAGACCAGCCCCGACCCTCAAAGGATGACCCCGGAAGAGAACAGAGCGCGGGGCACCGGCTGTGGTACAGAAGTGCAGTCTCGACACATGGGGGCTCAGTAGGGTACTTACAGCTCCCAAACCTGGACGGGTGTGTGACTACAGGGCGGAGCTCCCCTGGTGTCCTTGATGTAAAGGAACCCCAGACTGAGGGCTTCTTAGGACATCGCACAAGGTTAGAGAACTCTATTTGTTGTATGCAACACTTCAATCAATCAACAAGGATTTGTAGAGCGCGGCGTATCACCCGTGAGGATCTCAAGGCGCTAGAGATACTATATGCTTCGTGGTGATCTGTTCATTCAAACAGCCAGAACTGCTGGAGCGATGAGTAGTTCTTTGGTGCAGGGGAGTTCGCCATGTGTGAGAAGGAGCGTCCCCCGCTGTTACCTGAGACTTAGAGTGATGCATGGAATGAGTGAACTATAGGCAAGGACAGCCCTGACGAAGGACGTTGACCCTCAGAGGTCCTCAGAGGCACTAGAGATGGCCGAAACATGTAGGCAAGTTTAATAGTGGTATGATAGCACTATACCCCATAAATAATCCATCAATAATCCACACATACCCTTTTTAGTCATATCTGGGGTACTCCATTAATAAAGTGGTAATTCCATGAGAGTATAACCCAAGATATTTTTAAACATATGGATGCCTTTGACTATCCATTCAAACTTTATCTGAACTCCCGAATCGCGGTAGAATTGCACAAGGTGGTATTCACCTACTTTGGTGTGTATAAGTCACCACGATGAAGCATGCCTGCAGTCTGCAGATAATATAATTTACGGCTCTATAAAGTCAGCCTAAAAATAGCCAACCACTAATTTGTGTGAGTTATACTAAAATGCAGCTACATATTTAGGTCTAGCCTTACAGAGCAGCTGTCTGCAGACCTTATGTGATCAACAGAAAAAAAAGTTTAAGAAGCACCACCAACATGTTGATCTTCCTCCCTACTAAATTTGATTAGACACAATTTGTGTGCTTTCACTAAATATGGAGTGCTTGGTTTGGACAAATTATGCTCAAAACGGTAGTCGTGCGTTGTTTATGGCGACAAGCCAATGAGTAAAGCTCTATGTCTCATTGGTTCATTGAGAAAAGGTACGTCAAATGCTATGGCTCTGATCTTTTTATTATGAAACGTTTTGACAAAAGCCGTAGGCCTGAATTACTTAATGTGAGAAATTTAGGCGAAAGCCAATGGCCTTTATTGCTGGAATTTTATTACACCGTTTTAAAGCCTGAGGCAAGTATTTTCTAACAAGGATTCACACGAATTATCTTAGTAGTCAAGGGATTTTGTTATTTCTCACAATTCAATTCAATTCAATTGATGTCATTTGTAAAGCACCAGCTGCCTCCAGAGGAGGCGTGCCGGCGCTAGCAGAAAACTCTTAAGGAGTGGAGAAAGAAACTGCCCATCTAGATCCCAGCTACACAAATGTCAAAAATCAATCTTTTGAGGCTATGTCTGAAAATGGATTCCGAGGGAGAGCATCGCAAGCTGAGTGGCAATGAGTGCCACAGTTTAGAGGCAAGGTAGCTAAAGGATCGGCCACCTCGTCTGACTTTGTGTATGAGCGGAACTTGAAGCACTTTGAGATTATTGGATCTCATGGATCTAGAATGGAGACAGGGCTTGAATCTGTTCCTCGATAGAGAGGACCTTTGTGAGTGACTGCCCTGTAGACCAAGGTAAGTCCCTTGAATTGGATTCTCTTGTTGACAGGAGTATAGTGAAGGTGACGAAGATGATGGCTCACTGGCGAGCGCCGAGGAATCTTCAAGATAAGGCGTGCGGCGGAGTTCTGGATTGTTGGAGCCGTTGGGTTAGAAAAGCCGGCAAACCCAGATACAGACTGTTGGCATAATCCAGTCTGGCCGCACCCAAGGCACGAACAATCCCTGGTTTATGTGGACTTTCATTGTTTGTAGATCTGGAACCGCAGCAGTCCGTGGGGGCTTGTAAGTTAGTCCACCTAAGAAGTAGGTCCGTTGACCATAAATGATGGGACATTGTTAACGTCGATTCCAAGTCACAGAGAGAAGGAAGGGGCTGTGCATGGACCGGAAGCAAATTGCATGGTATAATCCGGGGACAAATACAGCAAGAAGGGGTTTCACACTGCGAACTCTCTGAGAAACTGTATAGAAAGAGGCTTTACATTGAACTGCTTGCCAAAAACTGTACAACGTGGTTTATATTGTGCACTCTCTGACAAATACAGTAGGAAGGTGTTTAACATTGTGAATCCTTGCCAAACACCATAGGAAGGTGCTTTACATTGGGAATTTCTGTCAAATGCAAGAGCAAGTGGATTTACACTGCAAACTCTGATAAATGCAACAGGAAAAGGTTTTACGTTGTGAACTCTCTTGAAAAATGCTATAGGAACAGGTTTTACGCTGTGAACTCTCTTGATAAATGCTATAGGAACAGGTTTTACGCTGTGAATTCTCTTGATAAATGCAACAGTAAGAGAATTGCTTTTGACATATGAGGAGTTTCGCTCTCCACACTAGATTAAGCACTTTTTGCCACGCTTTACTCTTCCTTGCCATCCACAACTTTTCGTATCATTAGCAACACATGACTATCTCCTAAGTGCTGCTTTCTGAAACAGAACAATATACCGATTACGACCTGTTTTTGGCATATTCTTCCATACCTTCAAGCCCTGGAAAAGTCACTGCGTGACGAAACACATGTCGGCTGTTATCCAGTATTAAGAACTGAAGAACATACATTTTGTGAAACATGAATGTACTGAAGATCATTTAATATATGCATCTCTACAATAAAGAAAATTCTCTTCTCAACACTAGTACTTACTTTTTGGACCGTATACGTCTCATATTAATATGCAATTGAGTGCTTTGGGTTCCTGTTCATAAGATTATCACATTGGACCTTTAATCCTATTCTGAACTCACACCTTCGGTAGTAGGGTGTGGGATAAACTCAAAAGCACCACCCCATAATTTCCTATGCTCTGCATTCATTACTGCATTCCCACTACAATTTGTATACTAATACGAGGTGCGATTCTTAGTCCAATACTACCTTTTCTTATAATTATATATATTGGGGACTCTTGATAAATGCAATGGGAAGAGGTTTTACATTGTGAACTCTCTTGATAAATGCAATAGGAAGAGGTTTTACATTGTGAACTCTCTTGATAAATGCAATAGGAAGAGGTTTTACATTGTGAACTCTCTGATAAATGCAATAGGAAGAGGTTTTACATTGTGAACTCTCTTGATAAATGCAATAGGAAGAGGTTTTACATTGTGAACTCTTGATAAATGCAATAGGAAGAGGTTTTACATTGTGAACTCTCTTGATAAATGCAATAGGAAGTGTTTTACATTGTGAACTCTTGATAAATGCAATAGTAAGAGGTTTTACATTGTGAACTCTCTTGATAAATGCAATAGGAAGAGGTTTTACATTGTGAACTCTCTTGATAAATGCAATAGGAAGAGGTTTTACATTGTGAACTCTGATAAATGCAATAGTAAGAGGTTTTACATTGTGAACTCTCTTGATAAATGCAATAGGACGAGGTTTTACATTGTGAACTCTTGATAAATGCAATAGGAAGAGGTTTTACATTGTGAACTCTCTTGATAAATGCAATAGGAGGAGGTTTTACATTGTGAACTCTCTGATAAATGCAATAGGAAGAGGTTTTACATTGTGAACTCTCTGATAAATGCAAAATGAAGAGGATTTACATTGTGAACTCTCTTGATAAATGCAATAGGAAGAGATTTTACATTGTGAACTCTTGATAAATGCAATAGGAAGAGGTTTTACATTGTGAACTCTCTTGAAAAATGCAATAGGAAGAGGTTTTACATTATGAACTCTCTTGATAAATGCAATAGGAAGAGGTTTTACATTGTGAACTCTCTTGATAAATGCAATAGGAAGAGGTTTTACACTGTGAACTCTTGATAAATGCAATAGGAAGAGGTTTTACATTGTGAACTCTCTTGAAAAATGCAATAGGAAGAGGTTTTACATTGTGAACTCTCTGATAAATGCAATAGGAAGAGGTTTTACATTGTGAACTCTCTTGATAAATGCAATAGGACGAGGTTTTACATTGTGAACTCTCTGATAAATGCAATAGGAAGAGGTTTTACATTGTGAACTCTCTTGATAAATGCAATAGGAAGAGGTTTTACATTGTGAACTCTCTTGATAAATGCAATAGGAAGAGGTTTTACATTGTGAACTCTCTTGATAAATGCAATAGGAAGTGTTTTACATTGTGAACTCTTGATAAATGCAATAGTAAGAGGTTTTACATTGTGAACTCTCTTGATAAATGCAATAGGACGAGGTTTTACATTGTGAACTCTTGATAAATGCAAAATGAAGAGGTTTTACATTGTGCACTCTCTTGATAAATGCAATAGGAAGAGGTTTTACATTGTGAACTCTTGATAAATGCAATAGGAAGTGTTTTACATTGTGAACTCTTGATAAATGCAAAATGAAGAGGTTTTACATTGTGCACTCTCTTGATAAATGCAATAGGAAGAGGTTTTACATTGTGAACTCTTGATAAATGCAATAGGAAGAGGTTTTACATTGTGAACTCTTGATAAATGCAATAGGAAGAGGTTTTACATTGTGCACTCTTGATAAATGCAATAGGAAGAGGTTTTACATTGTGAACTCTCTTGATAAATGCAATAGGAAGTGTTTTACATTGTGAACTCTTGATAAATGCAATAGTAAGAGGTTTTACATTGTGAACTCTCTTGATAAATGCAATAGGACGAGGTTTTACATTGTGAACTCTTGATAAATGCAAAATGAAGAGGTTTTACATTGTGCACTCTCTTGATCAATGCAATGGGAGGAGGTTTTACATTGTGCACTCTTGATAAATGCAAGAGGAAGAGGTTTTACATTGTGAACTCTTGATAAATGCAATAGGAAGAGGTTTTACATTGTGAACTCTCTTGATAAATGCAATAGGAAGTGTTTTACATTGTGAACTCTTGATAAATGCAATAGTAAGAGGTTTTACATTGTGAACTCTCTTGATAAATGCAATAGGACGAGGTTTTACATTGTGAACTTTTGATAAATGCAAAATGAAGAGGTTTTACATTGTGAACTCTTGATAAATGCAATAGGAAGAGGTTTTACATTGTGAACTCTTGATAAATGCAATAGGAAGAGGTTTTACATTGTGAACTCTCTTGATAAATGCAATAGGAAGTGTTTTACATTGTGAACTCTTGATAAATGCAATAGTAAGAGGTTTTACATTGTGAACTCTCTTGATAAATGCAATAGGAAGAGGTTTTACATTGTGAACTCTTGATAAATGCAATAGGAAGAGGTTTTACATTGTGAACTCTCTTGATAAATGCAATAGGAAGTGTTTTACATTGTGAACTCTTGATAAATGCAATAGTAAGAGGTTTTACATTGTGAACTCTCTTGATAAATGCAATAGGACGAGGTTTTACATTGTGAACTCTTGATAAATGCAAAATGAAGAGGTTTTACATTGTGCACTCTCTTGATCAATGCAATGGGAGGAGGTTTTACATTGTGCACTCTTGATAAATGCAAGAGGAAGAGGTTTTACATTGTGAACTCTTGATAAATGCAATAGGAAGAGGTTTTACATTGTGAACTCTTGATAAATGCAATAGGAAGAGGTTTTACATTGTGAACTCTCTTGATAAATGCAATAGGAAGTGTTTTACATTGTGAACTCTTGATAAATCAATAGTAAGAGGTTTTACATTGTGAACTCTCTTGATAAATGCAATAGGACGAGGTTTTACATTGTGAACTCTTGATAAATGCAAAATGAAGAGGTTTTACATTGTGAACTCTTGATAAATGCAATAGGAAGAGGTTTTACATTGTGAACTCTTGATAAATGCAATAGGAAGAGGTTTTACATTGTGAACTCTCTTGATAAATGCAATAGGAAGTGTTTTACATTGTGAACTCTTGATAAATGCAATAGTAAGAGGTTTTACATTGTGAACTCTCTTGATAAATGCAATAGGAAGAGGTTTTACATTGTGAACTCTTGATAAATGCAATAGGAAGAGGTTTTACATTGTGAACTCTCTTGATAAATGCAATAGGAAGTGTTTTACATTGTGAACTCTTGATAAATGCAATAGTAAGAGGTTTTACATTGTGAACTCTCTTGATAAATGCAATAGGACGAGGTTTTACATTGTGAACTCTTGATAAATGCAAAATGAAGAGGTTTTACATTGTGCACTCTCTTGATAAATGCAATAGGAAGTGTTTTACATTGTGAACTCTTGATAAATGCAATAGTAAGAGGTTTTACATTGTGAACTCTCTTGATAAATGCAATAGGAAGAGGTTTTACATTGTGAACTCTTGATAAATGCAATAGGAAGAGGTTTTACACTGTGAACTCTCTTGATAAATGCAATAGGAAGTGTTTTACATTGTGAACTCTCTTGATAAATGCAATAGGAAGAGGTTTTACATTGTGAACTCTCTTGATAAATGCAATAGGAAGTGTTTTACATTGAGAACTCTTGATAAATGCAATAGTAAGAGGTTTTACATTGTGAACTCTCTTGATAAATGCAATAGGAAGAGGTTTTACATTGTGAACTCTTGATAAATGCAATAGGAAGTGTTTTACATTGTGAACTCTTGATAAATGCAAAATGAAGAGGTTTTACATTGTGCACTCTCTTGATAAATGCAATAGGAAGAGGTTTTACATTGTGAACTCTTAATAAATGCAATAGGAAGAGGTTTTACATTGTGCACTCTTGATAAATGCAATAGGAAGAGGTTTTACATTGTGAACTCTCTTGATAAATGCAATAGGAAGTGTTTTACATTGTGAACTCTTGATAAATGCAATAGTAAGAGGTTTTACATTGTGAACTCTCTTGATAAATGCAATAGGACGAGGTTTTACATTGTGAACTCTTGATAAATGCAATAGGAAGAGGTTTTACATTGTGAACTCTCTTGATAAATGCAATAGGAAGTGTTTTACATTGTGAACTCTTGATAAATGCAAAATGAAGAGGTTTTACATTGTGCACTCTCTTGATAAATGCAATAGGAAGAGGTTTTACATTGTGAACTCTCTTGATAAATGCAATAGGAAATGTTTTACGTTGTGAACTCTTGATAAATGCAAAATGAAGAGGTTTTACATTGTGCACTCTCTTGATAAATGCAATAGGAAGAGGTTTTACATTGTGAACTCTTGATAAATTCAATAGGAAGAGGTTTTACATTGTGCACTCTCTTGATAAATGCAATGGGAGGAGGTTTTACATTGTGAACTCTCTTGATAAATGCAATAGGAAGTGTTTTACATTGTGAACTCTCTTGATAAATGCAATAGGAAGTGTTTTACATTGTGAACTCTTGATAAATGCAATAGGAAGAGGTTTTACATTGTGCACTCTCTTGATAAATGCAATGGGAGGAGGTTTTACATTGTGAACTCTCTTGATAAATGCAATAGGAAGTGTTTTACATTGTGGACTCTTGATAAATGCAATATGAAGAGGTTTTACGCAGGGGCGACTGGCACGTATGTGCACCGGTGAGGCCGGCGGTTGGTCACACAACTAAGTCATGGGTGGGTGGGTGCATGCATGCAGGCAAGGCAAGTGGCAAATAATAAAAAATAACGTCACTTACCTTGCCTGTGGCACATCTGACGTCCTCTTCGGTCCCTCCTCCATCAGCTCTGCGGGTTCCAGACTCCTAGGAAGTTCCACTAACCAATCCTGGTGCTACTCTCAGCAGCATGAGAGCAGCACCAGGATTGGATGGAGCGTCCTGGCAGGACGCTCCTTCAGGCCCTTTAGGCCAGTGCTTGGTCTCCACCCAGCTGTCTAAGACAGCTGAGTGGAGAGCTGCCAATGTCAATGGGCTATCCAATAAGCAAAAGTACGGGGCTTTCCTTAGATGACTAACCTCTTTCTCACCCAAAATTTTGTTTTTGCAAGTAACTCATTTCGAATTCCCCAAAGTTGTTTATTCCTAACTACTATACAAAGGCATACTTCGCTTCTGCTGGGTTTGCCATGAGGAGTGTTGCAATTTATTTTGGACGCGGGCCAGACTGGAACATTATGCAGGTCCAGAGGGACCTCGAAGGCAGGTGGATCTGGATTACTGCTGGAGTGAACGGTTACATATGTAATCTTGTGAATTATTACGCCCCGATATTTAACGATCCAAAATCTCTTATTTTAAAATCCATGATTTGATGAGAGGAGCAGTGGGTCCAATAATAGTAAGGGGGGATTTCAACTATATTCAGGATCTAGCTAGGGACACCTCGAATAAAACTAAAAAACAGTAGAAGCCAAATACTAAAAGGGTATTAGATGTTATGATCCACGATTATCAACTTATTGATCCATGGCGCAGAGCCCATTCAGGAATGTCACAATATACTTATAATTCTCGTCAATTTCAGTCCGCTTCGCGTATAGATTACTTTCTTATTTCTTGCTGAAAAAGGAAGGAGTGGAAGAATTTTACGGAGCATCCGCAGGATGCCATAGCAGGATGCGGCTAGTTTGGTTGCCTGATGATCAAAAGTAAGTGACTGATCTAGCCACATGCCTAGACTTTTGATCTGGTTTTTGGGTGTGGGTGGGGAGCCGAGACAGCTTGGCCATGCTGGGCCGATGCCAGAAATGGGTGAGTTGCCCAGCAGCATGAGCTCCGTTTTATCTCCAATTAGTTTGAGGAAGGAGAGTTCCCTCCATTTGGTGACTCTCTCCAGACAGGGGCCTAGACTGGTCGAGGTGGATCCTGGATGATTTAGGGCCACCACTAATTGGGTGTCATCGGCGTACGTAACAATGTCTATCCCGAAGGGGAGGACAATCTGTGCCAGAGGGCTCATATAGACATTGAACAACTTCAGGCTCAGGGATGAGCCCTGAGGGATGCCGCAGCCAAGTGGGATTTGATCTGAGGAGTTATCTCCTTCAAAGACTTGAAAGCTCCTGTCCTTGAGGAAGGACTGTAGCCAGGTGATGACACTACCTGATAGACCAACATTCCTCAGTCTGTGGATCCGGATGTCATAGTTAACAGTGTCGAAAGCGGCACTGAGTTCCAAAAGGATGAAAGCCATCAATCCTCCTTTGTCTAGGATCTTTTTGGCCTTTTCAACCACTGCGAGTAGTGCAGTTTCAGTCCAGTGCTGGGGGCGAAATCCAGTTTGTGACGGGTGAAGTATGTTATTAGATTCGAGAAAAGCAGAGATAACTGAGTTAATGTGCTTTTCTAGCATTTTGCTGATCCCGGGGAGGAGGGAGATAGGGCGATAATTTCCAAGTGTATCAGGGTCAAGACTGGGTTTCTTCAATAGCGCCCTCACCATGGCGTGTTTCCAGGTTGGGGGTACTAGTCCGGTCGAGATGGAGGAGTTTATCAGCTTCAGCAACACTAGGAAGATTGTATCCCCGGCCTTACTTAAAATTTGGGGAGATGCTGGGTCATTGGGAGAGCCAGATTTTACTGAGGCACATATATTCACTAGGGTGTCCATTTCCATCAAGGGAATTTCCCTGAGAAAGTGCTCACCGGATACGGAGTGCTCCATAAGCCGCTGATTGATAGTTGGGACGGGGGGTGAAGGAATTGTAGATATCCTTGATTTTATTGGAGAAGAACTCAGCAAGTTCGTCACAGCGTGCGTTTGAGCTGTCAGGTGGAACATCCCTGACTGTTAGTTTTAGGAGGTGCTTGGCGATCTTAAAGATTTCATGTGGGGAGTTTGAGGCAGAGTTGATTCTTTCCTCATAGTATAACGCTTGTGCCTCCTTCACTTTGGATTGGTAAATTTTAATAGAGTCCCTGTAGTTCTGTTTGCTTGTTGTATCGTAATTTCTTCTCCATTTCCTCTCAAGTCTTTTGCAGATTTGTTTGTACTCATGCAGTTTAGAGAAGTACCATGGAGAGGGGTTGTTCCTGGTTTTCTTATGGATATGTTTCCTAGGTATAACTAGGTCCAGGGAGGAGTTGATCCACTGGTTAAATTGGTCATACGCGACCGTGGGGCAGGGATCTAGGATAGGTATGTAGTTTATCAGAGCTGCATTGCAAGAGTCCAGCGGGAGGTTGGACCAGGAGCGTTTCCAGCTACTGGTTGTGCCGGTATTGGGGGGGGGGTGCTTTGATAGATCCCAAGAGAAGGGGACCAGGAAGTGGTCAGTTGATACCGAAGTTCAGATAACGGCGAGTCTACTGATCGAGTGAATGGCCGTGGTTCTGCAGTTGGCTGGTGCTAAACATAAGCTAAGGGAATTCTTTGTTCTCAAATAGATAAATAGTTCACGTACATTTCAACAATGAGTTTATGAAGAAAGCCAGATAATCGGTAAATTTTTGGCCTGGTCACCTAGGGTGAAGCAGGAAACTGCATTAATTACTGAATTGCAGGATCCCGGGTCGGGGGTTCTGGACTCTGAAAAGGAAGAGGTTGAGAAGATCTTCCTTGCGCATTATAGGAAATTATATGCAACTAAATACACGGTTTCGAAAGAAGCAATACATCAGTATTTCTTGGCTATTAATCTACCGGAACTGTCAAATATCCAGGCAAAATAATTAGGGGTCGATATTACAGCATCGGAAATTTGTCAAGTTATAGACTCAATGCCTTCTGGAAAGGCCTGCAGAAAAGATGGTCTTCCAATAGAGTTTTATAAAGTGTTTCAGGAAGAATTATTAACCTTTTTAGTCAAGCTCTTTAATCCGGTGCAAACTGGCGGAGAGGTTCCACTAACATTCAAGGAATCGATTATTGTTAGTTTTGTTAAAAGGGAAGAATCCCCATGACGTCAACTCATATAGACCCATTAGCCTACTAAATTCTGATTAAAAAATCTTAATGAAAGTCTGGGCTAACCGAACCACGCCTATCGCCAGAAGGTTATTGATAAAGATCACACTAGCTTCCTGCCAGGAAGGTAAATGTCTTCCAATACAACCTTTTTAATACATGCAATTGATTTTTTTAACACCAATCAGATACCCGCGCTTATAATGATGGTAGAGTACCTTGTCATTTGGGATACTCTGTTTTTTGCTCTTAAGAGGGTGGGATTTCCTAGTTCAATTATTAATATGGCGCAGATGTTTTTTATTCTAGCATAGCCGTAACTATAGATATGATTTGGGGAACTCGTCAGAACTGTCCCTTATCGCCTGTACTTTTTATTTTTTTCATCAAACCACTAGCAGCCAGGATAAGGGCAAATCAAGGAATTGAAGCACCAATAGAAGACATATCCAAACTTAAACTGTTTGTGGGCAATATAATTTTATATCTTAGGCCCAAAGAACAAAACATAAGAAGGATCTTGGCCAAGTTGGAGCAGTTTCAGTCTATTGGAGGGTACAAAATTAATCATAACAAAACATAAATACTGATGTTCAACACTTTATGTAATACTCTTCCTGGTAGCTTTCAGTGCTCTGTGTTTTCGAGTAATCCAATTCCATATCTCGGGGTCTACGTAACTAATTCTTACTGCCGAGCTCTATAAGCTGAATTATGAGGTTATGTTAAGAAAAATGAGAGACCTTTTGGATAGATGGTCTCTTCTCCCTCTTACACTTATCGGCCAATTACATCTATTAATTATCTTATTTATAAATGTCCAGATAAAATCAACACAGCATTTTTCAAAGAGTTGGATGTACTTTTTCGACAGTTTTTGGGAGTAGAAAGGTCCAGAGAGTAAAATATCCAGAACTACAATTGGCAATAAATCAGGGGGGCTGGCACTGCCCCTGATTCGCACATACTATGAAGCCTCTCTCTTAGTTATTTTGGTTCGTATAGTTGATTTTAAGGGCTCCTTAGATAATTTTTTGGGGAAAAAATAGTAAAGGAAGTGGGATCACAGCTCCCAGTCTTCACAAACACAGCCAAACTCCCCAAAAAAACTAGGTATAAGACGTTACAAGACCTTCGTATAAGACAGTAGACACTATATTCTATTGACTCTTCGGCGGCTGGTTATGATTATATGCAATTAAAGGAATGTAAGGTCTTAGGGCTATATATCCAGTCTAGCCAATTAAGGTTTTGGAATGCAGATGGCTTCAGCAAGCTGGGCCATTTTCTGCTGGGAGGGAGATGTATCACCCGGCAGGAAATTTTAGCTAGGTGCAGGGATCACAGTAAGCCATTCTTTTTTGGATTTATACAAATTATCTATTTAGTCCAAAAATATTGTCTGGTATCCTGCGCTGGTCCATCATCGTTAGCGGCCGCTCTTTTTAAAGCAAGGTTGAGCAGGGTGGGTAATTGGTATAACTTTCTGCAGAATCAAAGGGAAAACCATCTAATGAAGAATTTTTTTGTTAAAATTACTGAGACACCGCACTGCTCATTTTCTGAGGTCGAGTGGCAGACGATCTCGGAGCTTGGTAATAAAGCCTTAATGGATGCTCATTTTAAGCGTATGTCTTTTTGTCACAATGGATGGCATATTATACACCTAAAGCCCTCCACAGGATGTATCCGGAGTTGAATGATAGATTTTTTTGTTGCCAGCAATCAGGCGGAGGAGATTGGCTTCATACTTTCTTCACCTGCCCATTGCTGACCCAATTTTGGCAAAAAAATATTTGGTGCTCTTAACAGAGGCTTACAGAGTCAAATAGACCTGGAGGCAGCAGTGGCACTTTTCGGCCTGTCAAAACAGAGGCAAATTTCCACAAATATATATGGCAAGGAAGTTTTTATTTTTATTACCTCCATAGTGGCTCGATCCTTGATTCTGCAGAACTGGAACACATAATTGAGTTCCTACATATTTAGAATGGCATAAGAAAATGATCCGTACCAGGAAAATTTAAGAGGCCTATGCTAAAAGGGTTGATGCACTTAAAAGATTTCCGCGAGTTTGGAGTTTCATGGTACAACTTGAGAAGGATTTCTAGTGCTGCTATGATAGAGTCCACTTGTGATCACAGAGAATTGTGGACGGAGGACGGCATAGGAAAAGAATGGAAACATTTTATTGATTCTTGCACGGTTGTCCAAGAAAGGATATGAAATTTTCACTTTTTAAGGATTTGTTTTCTATATTACACTAATATGTAGGGTAGGGTGGGATTCAGTCGATTGATGTTAACTTTTTTCTTGCTTTTTGTAATGTCACAAAGCGTAATTTAAATCTACTCTAGACACAATGCACTTTATTCCTCTTTAAGGAGGGCCGGAGATAATGGTATTTTAGCAATAAGTGATCCCTGTTTTGTATCTTTTTTATTATGAAGTCTATTTTGTTGTATCAAAAATATTATTATCATTCTACTTTTATTATTTATGATGTAATGAATTACTCTATTATTCTGCTCAATAAAAATTATTTTAAAAAAAGAAGTGTATCATTCCAGTACAAAGCCTATGCTAGACTCACGGAGACACCCTTGCCCTAAGGCGCAAAGGTGTCTCTGTGGCGCGCAGCAGCTGATGTCAGCGCCGGTGCTAGGGAAAGGGGCTGATAGGGCCATATTGCTGTAAATATGGCGCTCTCCTGGTCTCTCCTGAATCTGGCTCCCGGTGTCTACAGAAAGAGACTGTATGTTCACATCAATGTACACCTTGAGTCTGCCTAAAATGTTTGATGGGTCTCTCTAAGCAGAGACCACATTGGAATGTTTATGCTCACGTTAAAACCAAAAGGCCTACTTTATTGTTTTTTCAATATGGTGACAAAGGTAGTAGGCCTTTCATTTTACATTGCAAACAACTTAACAAAGCCTGTGCACCTAACCTTCTCGATTGTGTAAAGCCTCATATTTTCCAATAGGCCAATTTAGAAGCATTAGTAGTTTTTATGATTAAATCCTGCTGGTGCGCAAATTCTCACATGGTATCTCACAGATAATAGGAGCAGACTACATTTACAAGGTTAGTTGCCCCTGTGATTTTCCTTTTGGATACATGATTTGTACCATGGTTAATCTGCAAGGCCATATACGAGGGGTTCTAGTTTGTGCTTCTTTTTAAAATCTTGTACATTTTATTTATTTTGATTATAGTATTTAGTTGTGTGTGCATGAAATAACTCAAAAATGGTTTGCTAATTTTTTTCACTTTGCACGGTCAGTACGTCAGTGTTTATAAATTACATTTTAAGAAGGACCGCCAAAGCCAATAGGATTTGCTTTATTGTGCCGCACTTTGCACTCTAACAGGGACAGCACTCACCCTGCACTCACATGGGCAGAGTCTGTTACCAGTGTCATTGTGCATAAGGATGGGCCCACCGTAGAAGCTCCTCACCCACGCACACAGGGCACTCCACAACACCGGACCAGCATACCTCAACAGACGACTCAGCTTCTACACCCCCAACCGCCAGCTCCGCTCCACTGACCTCGCCCTCGCCACATTCCCCCACATCCGAAGAGCGACCTCCGGCGGCAGATCGTTCTCCCACCTCGCCGCCAAGACCTGGAACACCCTCCCCATCCTCCTACGGCAGACCCAGGACCTGCTTACCTTCAGAAAACTCCTCAAGACCAGGCTATTCAAGCAGTAGCAGCATCCCCCCCCCCAGCACCTCGAGACCCTCACGGGTAAGTAGTGCGCTTTACAAATGTTCTGATTGATTGATTGATTGATTGATTGATTGAAGTGCCCCTCAAACTCTTATGTCTAGCACACATTCATAAATCTTTGGCTGAATGGGTGGTCCCCTGAAGAGTGGGGCCACCCTGCAGCACGGGGGCTGGAGGGGCCTGTATCACTCCCCAGTGTTTTACCTCTAGTGTCCTGGTAATAGAAGCCACAACCAAGACAGGACGTGTACTTTCTCTGGTGCGAAGGAACATAGGCACAACCAAGAGTACATGAGAAGAGGAAGAAAGCATGTGAGAGGGCTTGTAGGGCTGAAGCCGGGGGCTGAGTTACTCAGGACAAGTGCCAGCAAGTGGCTTGTGCACCATGCACAGCGTCTTAAACAAGACGCGCTTATCCACGGGTAACTTGTGGAGGAAGTCCAACTGGATGCGTGCATGAGTAAATTAAGCAGCAGACATGGCAGCTGAATTTTGCACAATCTGAGAGCAACAGATAAGATATTTAGGTAAGTCAAGCAAAACTCCATACCTATAATCCAAAAGGGATGACATAGCTGCCTGGATCACCAAACCTCTCCCTCTAATTCAGAGGCACGGAAACATTTCCTTAAGCTCTTCAGAAGGAAGAAACATACCAGCCACCTTGTTGCTATGCTGGCAGAAGGTAAGATCAGCATTGACAGAAACATCAACATTTTTCGTCACAGTAGCAGGAGCCGAGAATGGGCCAAGAGCCAGCAACTGTCAAATGGAGGTCTCGGTGTAAGGATGATTCGCTGTAACCCACGCGCTGCATCGCCATATGCGATGCAGCGTGCGCAACGAAATTCGTTTTATTTATTTGTTTGTTTACTTACCTCTGTGCGGCCGTATTCCGTAGTTTACTACCCCCACCCTTCCCCACCCCCGCGTCACCGCCCGGCAGCACTCCCACTATGGGCCGCTACTGCTGCTGCCCCTTGCTGGTTGGTGTTCAAGCCCCTCCTCTACCCGCAGGCTCCGGGCCTGCGCCTCATCCCTGGTGGGCTAGTGGGGAGTATCTTTGCTGTGCTGCTGGTCTGCCTTCTGTCCTTGTGCTTTCTGATTCTTTTTCCCCCTGCCTTCTTTGCACTCTCTTTTACCTTTTTTCTCTTTTTCCCCCTTTATGCTTTCTTTTTTCACTTTTTTACCCTATTTGCACCGTGCCCCTGCTGCTGTTTCACCCCCGCGACCTAGCCCCATTACAGTGCCTCGTTTTCCCGCTTCCCACCTTCGAGCTGTCCAGCCCTCACCCTTCACACTACTTAATGGTGGCCACTGTGCAGCCATGCCGTTGGCGTGTCAAAGGAAAGCCTGTCCGCACCTGGACCACGCCCAGTGCCACGGACCCTGGTTCTCGGACCTTTCACAGATACGACGCCAGCACCCTCCTCCCCTTCAACATCAACGCCACGCCGTCTGCCACCTCGCGTCGCCGAAAGACACCTAAGAGCCTTTCTCCTGCCGAAACTGCACTCCAGCTCCTCCCGCCGCCCGGCCAACCCACAGCGCACCTGACTGGCTCAGCTGCATCCTCCTCAACATGCGCTCCACAAACACACCACGGAAATCTGAGACCTCCTCAACTTCATCTCCCCTGACATCGCCTTTCTCACAGAAACCTGGACAAACCCCATCTCAGGCCCGGACATCGCCACTGCCATCACCAACGGCTACAAGATCACCCACAAGGACCACACCAACTGACCAGGAGGAGGTATCGCCATAATCCACAAGAAATCCCTCCTCCTGACCACCCACTTCGACAACCCAACGTCAACCATGGAACATCTCTCCTTCATGGTCCAGTCCAACCTCAACACCAAACTCCGGGGCACCCTCATCTACAGACCGCCTGGCCCCACCTGCTCTTCACCGACACCATCATCGACTTCATCACACCCCAGGCTCTCGCATCTATTGATTACATCCTACTTGGCAACCACAACTTTCACCTGGACAACCCAAATGACCAGAACACCGCATCCCTTCTAGAGAACCTCACCAACATTGCCCTGAAGCAGCTGCTCACCTCTCCGACCCACGCAGCGGGACACACGCTCAACCCCGTCTTCTCCACCAGCAAAAACATCACCTACAGCCACACATCCAAACTTCTCTGGACTGACCACTACTGCGTTCATTTCACCTTCATCAAACCCACCGTACACCATTGCACCCACTGCCCCCCACCCCCACCATAACTGGAACAGGGTCACTGAAGAACAGCTCAGCACCACCTTCAGCTCAACCACACCACTAACATCCACAAAGGCCAACACCGCAGCACACAACCTCCACGCATGTATCTCCAACTGCTCCGACACGCTGGCGCCCCCTCAAGAAAGCACCCGGCAAGCAACACACCAAGAAAGCCAGCTGGTTCACTGCTGCCCTCCACGAGTCCAGACGCACCCGTAGACGGCTCAAGAAAAGATGGAGGAACATCAAAACCCCAGAAGCCACTCAGACTTCAAAGCCACTGTCACCGCACACCACCTCCTCCTCAAAACCATAAAGAAACCAGCACTCCAAGATAAAATCAGCACCAACACACACAACAGGAAAGAACTCTTCGCCATCATCAAAGAGTTTGCCAATCCCAACAGCTAGACCACAGACATCCCACCCTCCCAAGATCTCTGCAACAAACTGGGCACCTACTTCCACCATAAGATCAAGCAGATCTATTACAGTTTGGTCACTCAAGACCCACCCAACACTCCCGCTACCACCACACATGTCCACTCCGCCCCCAACAGATCCTGCTCTGCTGGACCCCGCTCACCACAGACGGCACATTCAAGACCATGAAGAGCATTCACTCTGGAGCGCACCCTTGGACTCCTGCCTGCACCACATCTTCCACAGAGCTGCCACATCCTTCGCCCCTGAATTACGCCGCACCATCAACTGCTCCATCAATAATGTCACCTACCGCGACAAGTGGAAACGCGCTGAGATCAACCCCCTGCTGAAGAAACCTTCTGTCAACCCGACAGACCTCAAGAATGTCAGACCCATCTTCCTGCTCCCCTTCCCAGCCAAGGTCATCGAGAAGGCCATCAACGCCCAACTCTTCGCGTTTATCAAAGTCAACCATCTCCTGGACTTCTCTCAATCCAGCTTCCGAAGCAACCATAGCATCGAGGCCGTCCACCTCGCCGCCACCGATAACATCCGCTCCCTCCTCGACCGTGGAGAAACAGCAGCCCTCCGGGATGAAGTGATTCAGGTTCTGTACTAGGGACCACCTCTCAGCTGCCTTCGATACCGTTTCCCACTGCACTGTAAGCACAAGCCTCCACGACGCCGGCATCCATGACAAAGCACTGGACCTGATCCGTTCCTTCCTCACGGTAGAACACAGTGAGACAGACTACCACCGTTCCACTCAAAACCCACGGAGATTGGCTGCGGAGTCCCATGGGGCTCTTCCCTGAGCCCTACGCTCTTCAACGTCTACAGGGCAACTTAGTCAAGCATGTTTGTCATAGTTTAGTTATAGTGGTCAGTGAGGTCGTCTACTGTATGTAGGTGAGGATGTGTGTGAAGTTGTGCTTCAATTTTGGATTCCAGTGTCTATAGGGGAAATTGTGTGGATGTTCCTGGCCCAGTGTGTGTGTTTATTTGGTGTGTTTTGGTAGAGTGTGCGGTTAGCCTTCAGTCTGAAGTGTGTAAGATGGTGATACGACCAGTCAGGGGTGTGAATGATTGAAGAGATGCAAGTTCACTTCTGGTAATTATTGCATCTAGAGTAGAACCTCTGTTGTGGGTTTGTCCTTTGCAGAGTTGCTTGATGTCATTGATTTCAAGTAAGTTAATTAAGTTACAGAACATGTTTTCATCTCTGTCATTCAAGTGAAGAATGAAATCTCCTAATAACACATCTTTTGTGTCAGTTAGAGAGGTGATCAGCCATTACAACGCGGCTGTTTCACCGTAAGTCATTACATCGCATGCGTTACAACGCATGCGATGTAACAACGCGTACCATTACTATGCTTACCATTACATCGCATGCGCTTTACAACGCATGCGATGTAATGGCTATCAACATCGTTGTGAGGAAACTGGGGCTCTTCCGTTTCCTCACAACGACGTTAGTGACTTGCACTGCCCTCAGACGACGCTGGAACCAGGAGAGAGGAACCACGAGGAGAGAGAGGTAAGGGGAATTGGGGGTAGGGGAGGGTCGTACTGGGTGTAGTGTTTCAGTGTAGGGAGCGGACTGGGGGCGGGGGAGGGTCGTGCTGGGGGTAGTGTTTTAGGGTTCAGGGTAGTGTTGTGGTGTTTGTGGAGTGTAAGTAGGGGGGTGGGTCGTACTGGGTGTAGTGTTAGTGTTGTGGTGTTTGTGTAGTGTAGGGTTGTGTTTTAGGGTTTAGTGTAGTGTCGGGGGGTCGTGAAAGGTAGTGTTTGAGTGTAGGGATCGGACTGGGGAAGGGGGAGGGTCGTGCAGGGGGTAGTGTTTTAGGGTTTAGGGTAGTGTTGTGGTGTTTGTGTAGTGTAGGGTAGTGTTTTAGGGTTTAGTGTAGTGTCGGGGTCATGCAGGGTAGTGTTTGAGTGTAGGGATCGGACTGGGGGTAGGGGGAGGGTCGTGCTGGGGGTAGTGTTTTAGGGTTTAGGGTAGTGTTGTGGTGTTTGTGTAGTGTAGGGTAGTGTTTTAGGGTTTAGGGTAGTGTTGGGGGTCATGCAGGGTAGTGTTTTAGTGTAGGGACCGGACTGGGGGCGGGGGAGGGTCAGTGCTGGAGGTAGTGTTTTAGGGTTTAGGGTAGTGTTGTGGTGTTTGTGTAGTATAGGGTAGTGTTTTAGGGTTTAGTGTAGTGTTGGGGGGTCGTGCAGGGTAGTGTTTGAGTGTAGGGACCGGACTGGGGGGCGGGGGAGGGTTGTGCTGTGGGTAGTGTTTTAGGGTTTAGGGTAGTGTAGTGGTGTTTGTGTAGTGTAGGGTAGTGTTTTAGGGTTTAGGGTAGTGTCGGGGGTCGTGCAGGGTAGTGTTTGAGTGTAGGGACCGGACTGGGGGGCGGGGGAGGATCGTGCTGGGGGTAGTGTTTTAGGGTTTAGGGTAGTGTCGTGGTGTTTGTGTAGTGTAGGGTAGGGTAGTGTTTTAGGGTTTAGGGTAGTGTCGGGGGGTCGTGCAGGGTAGTGTAAATGTAGGGAAAGGACTGGGGGTCAAGGGAGGGTCGTGCAGGGGTACTAAATTAGGGTTTAGGGTAGGGCAGGGTAGAGTCACTTACTTTTCAAACTTTTACCATGAGTATATTTACCACGCATGCCTTTGCGTTGTAATGGCATGCGTGGTAAAGGTTTAGTCGTGGTAAAAGTTTGCGATGTAATGGTATGTCGTTGTCATTGACATCGCGTAGTAATAACCGCGTTGTAATGGCACGCGTTGTATTAATATGCGATGTAATGAGTCATATTAGTTAGAGATAGTTCTTCAATGTAGATTGACCATTTCACAGGGGAGGTGAAAGGTGGTATGAAGTTTGATAGGGGTTGAACCTTTAGTTATTAATTAGACTCCTATGTATTCGAATGATGAGTAGCTTGTGGTCTCAAAGAAGTTGAGGCATATAACATTTTTGTGAATGATTGCTATTCCGCCTCCTGTACGTCCTTGTCTGTCCCGTTGAATAATGGAATAGCTAGGTGGGACAAGCAGGTCGAATATGGGGATGGAGTGTTCATTGAGCCAGGTTTCAGTCAGGAGTATAATGTCCACTCCATTCGTTAATATGGTTTCAACTATTTCAGTTGCATGCTTAACTGCTGACCTACAGTTCAGAAGCAAACAGTTTAAGGGGTCAGGACTGTTTTTTGGGGAGTGGATGTTTGTATGGTGGTGTATAGAACTGGGGGTTTGGGTACTAGGACGGATCTGCCAGCAGATGTGTAGTGATGAATATGAGAGACAGAGGACGGGGCTGGGGGAACGAGTCCTAGTATGACTAGATCTGGACAGAGTTATGTGTTTAAAATGTAAAGTTGTTAATTAGGATGGCTGAATATGCTGGTGAGTCTGCCTATAGAGAACCATATCAACTGACTGCCCCTCAGCTAGGCTTCTTTTGAATCGACTCCTCCTCTCTTGAGCAAGGGAGGCTTCGGTTAGTCCTCATTCAGTTTCTAGTTGGAGGAATGTACTCTCCCTCTCTCTAAGGTGTGAGTCTTCAGGTAGTCCTATTTCTGTTTCTATTTGGAGGAGGTCCTAAAAGGTAACGATTAAGAATGGCAAGGAATTAACGCTAGGGACAGGTCAGAAAACTGTAAAATTAGAGGTTAATGAGAGTTTGACTCAGAGTGTCGCTGTAAACAGTTTGGCCACTAGGTGGAGCTCCAGGCTGTGGTTAATGCAAAGTCCACTTTTTTGTTGTTGCCCTGGGAATTGAGGTTAATGCTGGACTGAGGGCGGAGTCCTTTTTAGGTCTTGCTGAGGCAGCGCATACGCGCTGTCTCTTTGAAACTTGTTGTATTTACAATATGGGCTTCAAGCACCACCCATCTTTTTAATTGGTTCCTTTTACTGTTCTTCGTAAATGCATGCTTTTGTTTGGTTAATATGCTTAGTAGTCCCTCCTTTTGTACTTTTGTAGCCTCCCTGAGGACTGCCTTGTTACAGGTGCTCTTACTCTTCATATCATTTATTACACTTTGTGAGCACTCTTTTTTTTATTTTTGCTTGCATCGGCTCGTGCTCAGTTACGGATTGTTGAGTTTGATTGATCAGCTTGTTATTTGCAGTGGCATTTTTACTTTTTCAACACAGTTCATGCACTTATCCGCTTGCTTCCCTAGTGTGTAAATGTTTTGCTTCCTCATTTTGTTTCCTTTCACCATTGATTTAGTGACGATCGTCATAAATTTACATTCTAGTTTTTTTCTTTTTTTAAGGCACAGTTTTACTGATGCCGAGAGACTTAAACATGGTTCTCAAGGTCCAAAGTCAGCAGCTCTGGAGGATACGCCACAGCCTCTCTCCTGTTGGGCATAGGCGTCAATGTGTTTGTCTTCAACTTTAAGAATTTATTTTTTTCTCACTTGAAGCGAGCTGCCAGCGACAAAGCCTGCTTCCCTGGGGCTGTTCACCTCATCTCCATTGTGACGCTCTCGCCCTCCCTCTCACTCTCCTGTGACCAAACACACAGTGCACATGCACATGCTTATCCAACAGCTTCCCTAACGTGCAAATGCTTTATTTGACTTACTTATCGGCATTCCTCATTCTGTTTCCTTTTGCCATTGTGTAAGTAAGGATCGTCAGGTATTTACAGTCTATTATTTTTAAGGCACAGTTTTGCCGACGCCGAGGCTGGAACCTGGTTCCCCAGTTCCAAAGTTGGCAGTCCTGGAGGTAACACCACAGACTCTCACCTAATGGACATAGGGGTCAGTGTGTTCGGCTGCGACTTTAGTAATATAGGGGCATATTATCAAGGGCTCTATCGCCGCTTTAGCGGGACTTTTTGCCGCTAAAGCGGCGATATTTTTAACGCCCTATTAGCAAGCTGTCGCTAACAGGCGTTAGCGACAGCTTTCCGGCGATAGCGGCCGGGTTTTACATCGCCTTGCATGTCAGCGATAATTATCGCTAATGACATGCAAGGTAGGCGTTCCCAACTAAAAGCGACAGAAAACAGTTGCTTACATACCTATCGCCTATTAGCAATACCCGCTGGACGATAAAAACTCGCGCTAACCCCGATTAGCGCTTGTTTTTTAGAACTGATAAAAACATGATTTAGCAATGAAAGTCAATGGGAGGTGGATTGTAAGGTTAAGTCCCCAGAATTAGCGATAGGATTTTATCGCTGGATTTCTCGCGTTAAAGCTGGTTTCGCCGCTATCGCTGGATATTTTATCGCAATGGAGATAAACCTTGCTAATAGCATGTTATTTCACGCGGTAATATCCAGCGATAGCCGGCGATAAAAAAAGGCGCGCTAAGCAAGGTTTGCGATATTTATCGCATGTTCTTGCTAATATGCCCCATAGTTTTAACACGCTTGCTTTTGCTGCAGGAGATTGCTTGCCAAGTTTGGGAGGCCCAAGGCTTTCTGGTGGGAAGGGACTGGACTGTCTTCGTACTCTTTGGCAGTGATTAGTGAAGTTAGTGCATAAAAATGTTTTTTATTTCCTTTACACTTGCTTTTCCAAACCAGATGGTAACCCTGCACTTTGATTTCAGCTCCGAGGCAGGAGTGTTGTGCCAAGGTGGAAGCTATCAGTTTCAAGGCAGAGGCATCGCCGACTTCCCTCTGAAAGTTATTTATACCAGGCTCTGCTTGTCAGTCTGTCCGCTGCATTCCCAAGTGGCAATGTGAGCTTCTGCTCTGCTGCTGTAGTCCGTTAACCCCCAAAATACAGGCCACGTTCTCAGGTTTTCTGCTGCTTGCATTCCATCGGGCTGCGTTTCAAGGGGTGGCAGGCATTTAACTGCCAGGCAGGATTACCCTGCGCCTGTCCTGGGCGAGCAGGCAGCAGATAAATAGCAGATGTGTTTAGAACAATTGTTCCCACTGTTCTTCCCACTGGAAAGCCATTGGCTGAACAATGGGGTGTGTGCTTCAGTCGTTAAAGTGAACAGTTATTGGAGGGGGAGAACATCGGTGTACAAATAGTGCGATCTCAGTTTCCAAGCTTGTTCGGGCTGTCTCACTTCGCAGTGGCTATTACAATTACTTCATTTTAGCTTCTGGTTTATTAGCAATAACTATCACTTAAGAATCATGCATCGAGTATTGTTGGTATAACGTTCTGTATATAAATTCAGCTTTGAAGAATTACTTATAAACGAACTGCTGTGTTTTGTGCAATTGAAAAGTGCAAAATATATATTTTTTAATCATGCAAAATATTTAGAAGTGGGATGAAAAAGAAGGGGTCTCTGAAGGGGTTGGGGCCTGTGTACTTAACAGCGTGACGTAAACACATAAACTACGTTTCTGTGATTCCCACGGTGTTCCACCCAACCTGTAATTTGGGTCCGCTCTGAGCTTTCTATTATTGCATCTAAATATAGACCACACCAACTGGCATACAACCGAAGCCAGCTAGGACTATTTGCTTTGTCAATGACTGTTAGCTGTTTAGGATAAATGAGTAACAATGATTGTGTTATAAATCATTAGTAATGAAAATGTGTAAATTCTGAAATGAGGCGGTGAATTATACATCACTGAGGGCTGTGGACGGGCCAGGGGTCTTCAGTTTCTCGCTCACTCCCGTTATGTTCACTCTGCATTAGACATATACGCTCCTTTTTCCTCTCCACTTCTCGTCCATCTTCATATCTTTCCTTTTCCGCTCCTTCTTTTTGTTCTCTTCTGAATGCACTTCCTCGCATCTCCTTCACTTCCCAGCCCCAAAACAAACCAGGCACTCACTCACATATAAACACAAGGGGGCATATTTACGTTCCCTGGCGCATCCCTGCATATCAGCAGGGATGCGCCAGGGAAAATGCGTCACGCAAGTTTACCATTGCGCCACGTCCGATGCGCCGCATTTACAATGCGGCGCATCGCGGCGCAAGGATAAGCAGATGCGTGACGCATCTGCCGGCGGAAGGTTGGCGCAGTGCTGAAGTTGTGTCGCAAGCGCGACGCAACTCCAGCACTGTTCCAACCTTCCTTATCCCTAACATGGTGCGTCAATCCTTACGCCTGCTTGCAAGCAGGCGTAAGGATTTGACGCACCAGCGCCGGAAAAGTGACTGCGTGAAATCTTGTAGATTTCACTACGTCACTTTTCCGAGGCGTACCTGCGCCGGAACGCCCCCTGCTGCGGATGCGCCCACATGAAACCTGACGCAGGTTTCATGTGGCGCAGGGGCTTACTACGTGACGCATCTCCCTAGATGCGTCACGTTGTAAATATAGCGCAACGCGGCGCATGGTTTGCGTCGCCGCTGCGTCACATGCGTGACACAACGGCGGCGCAAAAGTGGCGCAAGGGGCTTGTAAATATGCCCCTACATTTTCTTGTTTTCACCTAGTCATTATTCTGACAACTCTGTACCTCTTTCAGATACATTTGCAAAGAATCACAATTCTTCAGCCGTAAGAGCTCTCAGTCGTGGCTCGTTATTAAACCTAGAGCGACTCAGTTCACTCCAAGTATGCACCATACAAAGTAATATGCTACATGGAAAAATAAAATAAGCAAAACCCCACAAACTGGAAATAGCTCTTAGGGAGTGAAGATTAAGTACAACATGAAATATAAACAGGAACAAATGTTGCTATGTTATGAGTACAGTGCACTTACCACTGGGCGCTGTTTCTCCAAATCCATAGCAGAAGTGACAGCACGTGACCTTTAACCTTCATGCCCTCCCCAGCTTCTAGAAAGAGCCCACGCTCGGTTCTGGAAATGTAATTAGCCATTTCCACAGCTCGGGAGATGCCGCTACATTAGCACTGCGCGGTGATGAAGGTGGGGGAGGAGCTGAGACAAATTGACGGTTGCCTTTTATCTTAAAAAACGTAACTGCGGTGCAGATACGCACGTTTTCATACCTGTGTCGGCAGCAGAAGAAGCGTAAATGCATAAATATCGTTTAGTGATTCAGCTGCCAGAGGCAGGAGCTCTCACCTGCGAATATTCCGAAACTGCCATCTGCATTACGGCACCATTTTACTCTTTGACCCTGAAGTACACTGCCAATGCCAAACAAAATATATTTACATAGTCCCAACGTGTATAGGATTTCAAGTCGTCTTTGCGGTACCCGACCTTTGGAAGCGCCTGTTGTGTTTTCACTGAAGAGCCAATCAGTGGCCATTAATCATGTGCTCTTTAGCTCCCCTAAAATGCCTCACGCAGACATCCCCGCCTTCCTATGACATCAAATGGAGTTGGCAACAGCACACCCCTTAATTAAACTTCACTACATAACACTCCACAACACAAAATAAAATTCCACATATTTACACTCCATGACACACAATCCCACTCCACATAATTCCAATTCACTCAATACCACATAATTACTATCCACATAATTCCACTGCACACCATGCCACATAATTCCACTACACAAATCCACTCCACATCACACAAATCCATGCCACACAATACCACAACTAACAAATTCAATCCAAACCATATAATTCCACTACACAACATATACATCCACTCCACACCATAACATATAAGTAAAAAACATTTACATTTACTACACCAATTGCTCTGACTGTTGTTTTACTTTCTTTTGTAAAGCACATGCTTTTGCCATAGGCCGTCTTTGTCAATTACAAATTATGCGTTAAAGCCTGATTGGAGGTCACTTTGTAGCTCTTATCTGTTGGTTTTTCTAAGCATAATATATTTTGTTATTTGGAAAAACTCTAAAAGGTTTAAATAAACATAGCACACAAAAACGACATTTAAAAATGTATACCTACTATTGGTGTGTGGGAGGGGGGGTTAGTGCATTTTTAAACTTTTTTATTATAACTTTTCAACATGATGCACAGCAGCCACGCTACTCTACAACATAGCATAAAGACATTGGCAAAGCTAATAGCTCTGGCTAAAAACTTATAAGGTCCCAAAGGTGAGGCCTGTTGGCTATGCCAATGCTTGCTAGTTTTAGGGCTTGATGTTTTACTTAATTTGAAAGAAGACTGCAGAGCTTTGGAGGGAAGATGGCTGCCTGATAGCAAAGAACATGTGGCAATAAAGTCAAAATGGGGGCAGTCGAGTCATGACGCAATAGACCACCGTGGAGAACAACCAAGAAACCTGGGGGCTTATTTACAAGTCCCTTGCGCTGCCGTTACGTCACTTTTTCTGACGCACAGGTGGCTCATTTTGCTGCCCCATATTTACAAGGACACGTGAAGCCACCCTCTGTGGCTTTTCGTGTCCTTGTAAATATGGCCCCTTTTCACGCAGCACTTCACGTGAAAGGGGCGTGCCATGGGTGTTGCTCTGGGTGCTCCCACGTCAGACCCATGGCTTCTGCTGCATACCCAGATTTCCAACCTTTCGTAAACCTGGGAATGCGTCCAAATCCTACGCCTCCCAGGGGAGGCGTAGGGAAGCGCAAAAAGGAGAACTGTTTTCATTTCTCCTCATTTTGCCTCTTTCTTTGCGTGCTGCATCCAGCCGCATGCACAGAAAGAGGAAATCACCGCTTGTGATTGTTTTTGTGCAGGAAGGTGTCCCTTCCTGCACAAAAACAATCTCCCCTGAAACGCAGACACCCTTGCACCGTGGTGCAAGGGTGCCTTCATTAGCACATTGCAGTCACATTGTGCGCCAGTGCAGGGGAAAGCACAGGGATGCAACATGTTATTGTAAATATGTCGCATCCCAGTGCCTTGAAAGTGACTCAGTGCAGCACAGCCAAATGGCTGGCGGTGCCGCGCTGAGTCACTTTCTTGTAGATAAGGCTCTGTGGCCTCTCTCCACAGCAGCAGGCAGTCTGCAAGGCTTTTGCAGCTGAGCTGGTGAAACGCCAAATGCACGGAGCACTTTTTGGGTTCCGGAGTAGCATGCTACTCACTGAAAAGCACTTCAACACCTCATCAGGTGTAGCAATCGTTATAGAAATGCAAACCCTCCCCTCTTCTATTCCCCCACTATCCTTTTCAATCTAAATAACACACTAACAAGTCCACCGCTAACATTAATTTCATATTATCATATACTAATTCACCACTAATCCTTTTTGGGTTCCGGAATAGCATGCTACTCGCCGAAATGTACTTCAATGCCTCATCAAGGAGAGCAAGCGCTATAAAAATGCAAACCCTTCCCTTTTCTCTCCTTCCATTATCCTTTTTCAATCTAAATAACAAACTCACATGTCCACTACTCAAATTAATTTCATGTTTCACTATACTAATTCACCACTAATCCTTTTTGGGTTCCGGAGTAGCGTGCTACTCACTGAAAAAGCGCATTGACGCCTCATCAGGGGTAGTAAGCGCTATATAAATGCAATTACAATTACAATAACGTGTCGCTGGGTGGGGTTGGGAACGAAAGAACCAGCTGCTTAATGGCTTCTATATTCGAGCAGCAACTTGAGAGCTCAAATTGGCGCTCTGCGGGCAGAGCCAGAGAGTCCACTATTGAAAGAGAAGGCCCGCGAATACGGCCCACTGTCCAGGTGGGCGCCGCTCCTGTCGATGCTCGCCGCTGATAATCGCTGAGGCTTTCAGCTCATGGCTTTGGGAAGCTGTTAAATTCTAGACAAAGGGTACCAGTGGGCGGACAAAGAGTGAATTAGGTGTGCCCTCGAAGGGGAGAGCGTTTTGGAGCCTTGTTTTCAGATTATTGTTAATACCTGAGAATAGCGCACAGAGGAGTGTGGACGCTAATCACAAGCACTGGCAGGGCTGTCTGTACGTGGGCCAGTGCAGGGTGCACCCCCGGTAGCCTGGCATCGCATGGGCACAGATCTCTGCTGAAGACATCAGCAATGCCACCGCCGGGCATCAGTGCAGCTGTTACAATTCACAGTGTCACACGCTTAAAAATCTCAATAAATCAGGAGGTGTTACTATGCATGTCTACATTAGTTTGGCTTTTATGATATCTTTAAAAGTCTCCTTGGCAGAGAGATTTAAAGTGCTCTGTGGCATCCAAGGCCTTTGAACGGCACATCTGTCTTAAGCTAATGGTCACATCACGCAGTGATTACACGCACGGCGGCAGACAGCGCTTATATACATAAAGAGCCATGGTGGGTGCCCTCATTGCCGTTTTATTACTGAGATAAGGATGTAATTGAAACTAGAAACCATGTAGTCATTCCTGCAGGCGCGAGTTCATGCTAGCCTCTTCTCCTGCTCCCGCTGCCCCTCCCCCACCCAATGAGTCCACTGGTTGTGACCACTATGGCACTCCGGAGGTTCGTATCCTTCCTGATTGGTTCTGTCTCTCTTCCCCTGCATAGTCTGTTCCCCTCTGCGCCCACTTGTCTCGATCCCCTCAAATGGATATTATTATTGCTATTAACACATTGGATGGAGGCAGTGCTTTAAATGGAAAAATATAAGTGCAGGTACTCACCAAAAGGAGCGTGGACTTGGGGTGGAGTTTGGGGCGGGACTAGGGGCGGAGCCTGGGGCAGGGCTAGGTTTTCAACCTTTCCAAACTTTATATGCAAGAAATCCAAGTGCAAAGTAAAAAAATCGGAAGTATCTGTCCTATGGTTATGGCCTTAATAATAATAAGGGTATGTTCAAAACCGTCTCTGAATTTTGCCATCAAAGCTTTGCATGCTGGAATTTCTAGAAACCCTTACTTATAATGAGAAAGGAGAACTACAAGTCCCAGCATGCAAAAGCATTACCAGCTAAAATCAAGAACTGTCTGAAAGTCTACTCTAAAGCATTCCATGAAGCTGCCTGTCGCATTTGGGTTAAACATGGTTTCTCATACGAAACAAGCGGTTTAAATGCACCAAACCACAAATAAATTGTGTTGCCTTTAAAGTGTTTTTTGTTTGAGAGTAATCGTAAAATTGGCGGCAAGGGCAAGGATTTACATTCAAGTAAAAATGCTTAATTTAAATTGCTGATGAACTAACATTTACAGTCATTTAAAACAATGGCATGCTAAAAAGCTGTACTGCCTAGAAGAATGCACCCCACACCCTCGTCCATTAGTTTTATGGTGGACTCTCAACTCCTACTGTGCAGGATCAAAGGGTAAACAAAACACCCTGCCGCCCCACGCTGCTGGAAGAGTTGCAGAGAAGCACAACAGGATTGCTGTGTCCTGGTGACAAGAGTTGCTGTTCTGGTGCTCCTGTGGGAACTCAGCTCAGGATTGCAGAATCAGAGCAGGTCGTGTGAAAAGTGCTGCAGAGGCACGAGAAAATGAGGCGCACCACCTGTGTCTAGGCAAGGCCCCCATGAGTACCGGTACTCTCCTTGTCCTAGGAGAAGTTCCGGCACTCAAGGGGCGAAAATTAAAAAGTGCCGGTACTCCGTACCGGTGAGTACCGGCCCATTTAAAGCAGTGGATGGAGCGAAACACGTGTCGGCTGATGTTAGCAACACAGCAGATAAAAGATTACATGTTAGTAGAATAAAGGAATTGTGTGGCTGATTTTGTGAATGGAGCAATTACAAGAGTACACGTCTAATAATAAAGTCACTAAAGATATAAGCAAAAAAGTATTGTTTGTCTTGCATGAATAACGGAGCACCACATTACATGTGTTAGTATTCAAAGGCGTATAACCTGTTAGTGCTTTGTTTTATCACATAGTGTGTTCCACTGCCTCTTCTTGTTTTCTTGAGCCGCCCTGCACCTTCCCTGTAGGGTGTCCTTGCTTCTTCCTACACACTGCGGCCGCCATTTTATGTTGCCGCCTTTTAGGTCTCGCCTGAGCCAGCGCATGCGCTGATCTGCGAGACATTTAGAAAGCGGGTTTTGAAAGTGCTACCACAGGCATTTTGGTGGCCACAAGCTTGCGTGCACGCAAGCGTGCACGCGCACAGCCGCCATCTGTCTTTCCTCCTGTCACGGGTCATTAAGTGGATCAAGATGCACTTTCACTTTCGCGGCGCGCGCGTTGACTAATGCTCTTTTAAATGTGTTTCTACAGATGATTACTTGCCTGATTACTGTGTATTTTCATTTTGTGTACATTTAATGTATAATAATTTGAATTCACTGCGCTATAAACTACTTGGAATGCTTGTTATGTGCTGGGTTTTGCTTTTATCGGTCCTCAGTTTTTCTTATTGTTAGTCTTGATGTGTTATTGTGCTTTTCTGTATATAGAGACTATTGTTACCTTTGGATTGTGCTGGGTTCTGTGGATTCTGTGGTCATCAGTTAGTGTTGTTGGATTTTTGGAGGCCGGTGCAGATGGGGCTCTTTCGCTGTTCACCGTTGGCCTACCCTGCTTCTCATCTGCTGCTGGTTCTCTTGACCTCATTACAATGCTACTAGTACTGATGTCATGTTTCTTAGCTATTCGCACATGGCAAATCCTTCTTCTTGTAGAACTAGTTTAATGCTCAGATGGTTAATTTATTGCATTAAACGTTTAGTAAAATTGACTATATTAACTTGCACACTCATCTGAGAGAGCACTGTGGGGATAAAGGCTAGGCAAAAGTGATGGACACAGCTCTTCATCACTGTAGTTTGTACTTTATGTTGCCGAGGAGTGACCACTCAGCACCTCTTTACTTTTCAGATAATAACACTGGCAGGTAGTTTTAATATGGGAATTGGAGAGCACCTACACGTTTGGTTACTTTTAGAAGTAGGTTACATTTCACTACTTCAATCAATCAAATGCACTCAGTCAATGATGTGGCTACAAATGTACATGGCGCTAGTGCACATAAAGGTACAGTTGTGGGGCTTGTTTGTGTTTACTCCCGAGCTGCGTCATTCGACGTAAACCCAAGCTAAGGCACAGTTGTGCGCAGTGAAAGAATAGCCCCCCCCCCCCATCTCCTCCCAGATCCATTAAGCAGCCCTGCCCCTCCCTTTGTTGGCTTCGCTGTGCTTTCACTTCTGCTCTTTTCTTTTAGAGCTGCTGCTCTGGGGCAGTGACACAGATGTCCCTTGGAGACAGAGGCGTGGTTTCATCTTCAGAGCCTACTACTCTCTACTACTACTCACTCTCTACTACTCTCTACTACTTACTCTCTACTACTCTGTACTACTCTACTACTCTCTCTCTACTACTCACTCTCTACTCTCTACTACTCTCTCTACTACTTTCTACTACTCACTCTCTACTACTCTCTACTACTCACTCTCTACTACTCTACTACTCACTCTCTACTCTCTCCTACTCACTCTCTACTCTCTACTACTCTCTCTCTACTACTCTACTACTTTCTACTACTCACTCTCTACTACTCACTCTCTACTACTCTACTACTCTACTACTCACTCTCTACTCTCTACTACTCACTCTCTACTCTCTACTACTCACTCTCTAACTCTCTACCTCTCTACCTCTCTACCTCTCTACCTCTACCTCTCTACCGCTCTACCTCTCATTCGTCCATCTTGCTTCATTCATTCTTTCCATCCTTTCTGCGCTTCCTCACATCCACCTATCATTCTGCCTTTTCCATCTATCCTCCTCTTCATCTTTCTATCCACCCTACATTCTCTCCATCCTTTTATTACTTTTTTTATTTCTTTTCCATATATCTAACCAGCCATCATCTTATCTTCCTTCCATCCGTCACTCTCTTTTCTATCCATCTAGTCATCTTTTCACTATCCATCCATCATGCGTCCTTCTCCCCAATATCAAAGTGAAAGGAGCCATAAACAACAACTTAAATATTTCATGTTATATTGAACTGCGAGTGACAACCACCTCTTGCTCGAGCTGTTAAAGTTGGGTGTTAGTGACGTACCCATTACCTTGTTTGCTGATTGACGAGACGTATTTAGGTAAATGAAATCAGTGCTGTGTTGCCTTTCCCTCAGTCTGTACCGAAGACACTCCTCGTCACCCCTCCCCCAGAACAAGCTTCGTTCACATCGGCTGACGTTCAGAGATACACACAGGATTACACAATGCAAGCATAGGCCACACCACGCCCTCCAGTTGGAATCTTTTGAGAAGCCTTTGCATCAACAGCAACAAGGACATCTTAAACAAGCATTGGCATAGCCAATAGGTCTCGCCTTTGGGACCTTATAAGTGTTTAGCCATGCAACAGTTGATGTTGTTGCACCAAGGATATTGTGCTGCATAACTAAATACTTATAAGGTCCCAAAAGCGAGACCTATTGGCTATGCCAATGCTTGTTTGTTGTTGTTGTGTGTGTTATTTGTATTATTTATGTCCCTCTGCCTGTCCTCATCTGTCCCCCACACCTTGCACAGTGTACATAGGATGCTCCTCACCTCACCCACACCGACGCTGCCATTTTGTGACAGCAATCCGCCTTTTCCTGCACCACAATCTTTACACCTTTTCTCATCTGTGCCTCACTTTTAGCCCCCTATACAGGGTGCCACCTTGTCTTGCGCATCCCTACCCTCTGTTGCACACAGTTACTTTCCTGTTGTGTTGGTTGTTGTTGTTTTTTTAGGGAGTGCGCCACAATTCACTTGCTTCTTATACAATAATAATGTGTTTTTACATTGCACTTCGTGGTTCACATCTGCCATTGTTCAGCAGTATAAACAGCAGTGTGGCTAGTAAGATGTTTTATGGTGTTCAATATACTGTCCTTGGAAGGCTAGAAGGCCGAGTTGGCTCTGCTGATATTGTAAGCGATGACCAGTAGGTCACCACATGTATCAGCAGGGAGCGTTTAACTCAGTGAGCCTTCCTGCCAGTGCTTGTATCACCATGGTGCCCGCTCTGCAGCGTCCTTCTCCGTCGTTCTTGCCCTGCCTTTGGGTCCTCTCTAGTAGGACTGTGTTGATACAACCCACGGGATGGGTCCTGGTGCTTCCAGCCTGTGGGTTTCTCTGTTACAGCTTGTTATCGGCTCCATATAGGCGCAGTAACATGAATACAGTGATGATGCTTGTTACACCCCTGAAACTCGACCTGCGGTCCTCCATCTCCCTGATTCTTTCACACCCCAGAGGTAAGCCCATACCCACTGAGACCCAGGAAAGGCATCAGTAGCCACTTTAAGGCCAATAATCCACGGGGGTGTAGTGTACAGTGGGGGCATGACTGCTAACATCAGTGGGACCTTTGAGAAGTGATGGCCAAGATTGATACTCTGTTCCAAGAAGCGAGACTTACACCCAGTGAGTGACACTGTACAGGCCTGACAAAACACCACTGCAAGCAACTGGAGCGTAAATGGAGAACAAGTCAAAACACCACAGATAAAGACACAAATCAGTGCTAAGATGCTATCACCAGCAGATATGGCACTGTTGTCACACTGCACCACACAACATGAAAGGAGCGTTCACGTGCACCTCCTGCAGGTTTTCATGCACTCTCCCAAACCGTTCATCCACCACTCACACACCAACAGCACCCAGCATCCCACTCTCTCACATTTACACAAATAAAAAACACCCGCTTATGCTCACACAGACCAACCACCACCCACACAACATGCCACACTCGCTTATATGCTCCTCAACACCTGCTCCCTCTACAAACAAACCATGGAGATATGGGACCTACTGCATGGCCATGCACCGGACCTGCTCTTCCTCCTGGAAACATGGCTAAACCCAACCTCTGCATCAGACATTGCTAAAACCATCCCCGCCAGCTACAGGATCACCAGGCAAGACAGTCAGCACAAGACCGGAGGCGGAGTCGCCATCATATTCAAAGATACCGTCAACTGCAACATGAAACACCTCACATTCAAGATACAGTTCGCAGCCAGTTTATCCTGGGCGGAACCCTCATACACAGACCACAAGAACCCTGAACCGGTTTTGCCAGTGACATCACGGAGTTTGTCGTAACCCTCATCATCAACTCCAGCACTTTATCCTCCTCGTATACTTTAACTTTCACCTAAAAGACCGCATGAACCAAGCTCTACAGACCTTCGAGATAAACCTCAAAAACCTCAGCCTAACTTAGCATGTTATTGTACATGCCCACGCTTCTGGACACCTATTAGAGCTGATTTTCTCCTCAATCAGCAACATCACAGTCGACAAAACAGCAACTATGATCTGGACCGACCATGCTCTTGTTAGTGTCAACATACCTGTGAGAAGTTGGCCTGGTATATGCTTTCCACTAGTTTTAGTGGGCACCTTGCACCAGTCCAAACAACCCCTTATTGATGATAGGTTTAAGACAACCTTATTTGAAAGCTATCCTAGTGGTAGCTATGGAGAGCAGCCTTCAGGCTAAGTCTTGAAGGAGTGTAAAGCAGTTTGTTTTACCAGTCTATAATCTCTTGAATGTCTAAATGAAAGGAGACCACACCAGGTATATATATAAAATATATGTATTTATTCCTAAACACACCTTACTAGTCTCTTTATGAGGCTAGAGGTCAAAACACATGTGTTACACTTCAAATATCACAGTAAATTAGCACAATATACGATAGGCCCTAGGGGCGAACCAAACCATATATTAAGAAAGTGGTATAAGAACCACGAATTGACTAGACACAAGGCCTAGAGCCTGTAGAATCGCTGGGACCCCAAGGAACCACCCAAGGTAGTGACACAGGGGACCCACGGGGGACGTGTGCAGTGTGTGAACACAGCCGCGAACTCCGTTAGCTTCTATGGGGAAAGTCGTGGTTAGAGTTTTAAAGTTTAGGGACACTTAGGAGTGGACTAGGAACAAACCCTTTTGGACTTAGATGGTTCTAGGGCCAACACCCACGGGAGCACCGGAGTACTCGTGTTACCTCACCCAGGGAAGCCGGGTGCATAGGTGTCAAATGGTGTCGGGTCGCGTCGTCGTTTTCAATGGCAGCTTGCTGAAAAGTGCTGCTGCCGGGAAGAGGAGAAGTGTCCGAAGAGATCCAAGCTTGGATCGAAGATGTGAAGAACCTAAAAGCAGAGGGGACAGAGTCTGGGTCACTTGCCAGTGACCAGGGGCACGATAGTCGAATGCCCACCGATGTCGGGTGCTTCAGGTGCGAGGAGGGGAAGCTTGACTCTTCAGCCACGAGGACCAGGAGGCATCGAGGACAACCAAGAGCTGGATTCAAGCTGTCCCACAAAGGATGTCGAGTGCTGCAGCATCAGTGCCCGGATTGAACACAACAAGCCTTGGCAACAGCAACCCACGCAGGAAGAGGAAAGATGCTTCGGTGCGGACTAGCAAGGTCCTGGGGACTCCCCAAGCGATGGAGAGTCAGGGCACGTCTGGAGCAACCAGGAAAGCCCAATTAAAATACAGTTGTCCTTCTCAGGGACCCACAAGTTGACGGACAAGGGATCGTGAAGGGACCTCAAGAGGAATCACAAAATGGCAGCCCATGGGTCACTCGGAGTGGGTAGGCCAGCAATCTTCGGTGGATTCACTGCTCGGGGTCAGGGCTACAAGTAACCCAAAGCACAGCCTCAAAGATTGACAAGAAGCATATGCACTTGCAAATGTGCATGGTGTCCAGGGGTTCCGGTTCCATGGTACCCACGAGGGCTACGGGTCTCAGCTTTGCTGGGGACTTGGGTCAGCCTCTGGGAAGTTTGGAAACCCACCTCCTGGGTTGCAAAGTCATCGGCGTCCGGCGGGAGCTTCGGAGATGCAGACCGGGCAGATGCGTCTTTGGTGCCTGCCAAGCAGGGGAGTAACTCCTTTACTCCAAGGGAGATTCTTCAGTCATCTAATCATGTAGATCGTCGAAGTTCCGGGATTTCTGTATCAGAGTTTTGTCCAGGTGTAATCTAAAATCCTGTAGTCAGCGGTTCCTTCTTTATACCCAAGGAAGGGGTTGGATTAACTCTGGGGACCCACCTATGGGAGGGTTTGGAAAGAGGGGTGGCTACACCCATTTACTTTGTCCAGTTTCGTGCCAGAGCAGTGGCTGGTAGCCCCTGCAACCGGTTTGAACTGGACTATGCACAGGGACACCAAATGTGCCCCCAGTGCAGGACTTCAAAGCACTCTTGGAGTGCAACCACCCAGCCCCAATCCACTAAGGCCTGTCTGGGAGGTGGTAACACCTCCCTGTGACAGGAAACCTATTGTCCAGGCCTCCACTGCTGGACTTTCGGTCAGCAGCAGGAGGCCAGACTTGTGTCTGTGGCTGGCAGCATCCATTTTGTGATGCCAGGGCTCTGTTAGCTGCTACCAGGTATACCGGTGCTGTCATGTCTCTCCCTCTAGAAGGGTGGGATCATACTCCCACACCAGTTACTGGTGTGGGGGTATTATTCCAAGGTGTTTGACACCAAACACGACATGTTTCTGTGCAGCCATCCCAAAGTTAGCATTTACCGCGAGGTTATAATGCACTTAAGAGTATATGGTCAGGCTGCCTCACAGACAACCCCGGAGGATAGATTCCAAAGGCTGCAGAGGGGCTCTGCTCATGCATGGGCACCCTCTCACACAAAACCAAGCACCCTGCTTTCAGGATTGATAAGGCCTGCCATAGGGGTGACTGATAGGTTTATATGTTCAGTGATAGGGTGAGATATAGTGAATCTATATCTCAGTAAGGGGTGCAGGCACCACCTCACTCAGGCTGCTGTAGCAGTCCTGTGGTGTCATTTTGAAAGGCTGCCCAGGGGTGGCATAATACATGCTTCAGCCCCTGGTAGGCCTCTGGGGTACCTATGCCCTGGGTACATAGTATACCATATACTAGGGACTTATAAGGGCACCCCAGAATCCAATCTGTGGTGTACCTAAGGTACAGGGAATCCATTTTAAAGAGAAAGCAGATAAACTGGGGCCCTGAATAGCAGGGTCCCAGTCCAACTAAGTCGAAAACCAGCAAAACACCAGGAACAAAGTGGGGGCAACCATGCAGTCAGATTCCACCTTCCTACAATACCCATCCAGCATCACCACAGACCTTCCACCACGGATCTGCTGCAGCAGCTGGAAAAGTTCTCTCCACGCATTTGCCTGAGCACACCAGCAACTTGTTGAAAGCTATCAGGAACCTCAACAGGTTTCGTCCCGCAAGTGCAACTCAATGCCAAGAGCCCAACCACAGGGCAGCTGGTACACAGAGTAACTCAGTCTGACAAAATATCCCTACAACTTACTGGAGTGCAAATGGAGAACAAGTTTAGGCATCACAGATAAAAGACACCTTCAAATTGGCCCTATGATTCTACCAGCAGCAGATAGGGAACACCAAGCGCACTGCTCTTGCAGATCGCATCAATGCCGGCACTAACAGCAGCAAGGACTTTTTTGCCATTATCAAATACTTCACTGCACCACCTGATGACTGGAGCAACATCATCCCCTTGCAAGCCTTTTTCAACATGTTCTAAAAATTCTTCTACAACAAAGTCACCTCCATATTTGGTAACTTCTACCCTCAACTGGACCCCATCACCTTCGCAACTCAACTTCCCATCATGACTGAACTCCAAACCCCGCTGTCACCACTGTTGACACTGCTGCTATCATGAAGACCATCAAATTACAGCCCCCACCTGCTCATTGCCTCCACCACACCTTCACCAAAGGGCCACTACCCATCAGTGAAGCACAAACACCCATCCTCAACACCTCCATCAACTCAGCCACATTTCCAGACACCTGGAAACATGCCACCATCACACCCATGCAGAAGAAACCATCCGCTGGTCCAGCCACCCTTTCCAACTAAAGACTCAACTCTTTCCTATAATACCCTGGAAAGGTTTTATAGAAACGTACCAACCGATGCATCACCAACCACCTCAGCAACCACCAACTCCTCAACGCCACTCACACAAACAGTATTCATCGCCACCACAGACAACATCCACATGATCTACTGGACCTTTCTGCATCAATTGACACAGTCTCACACCCCACCCTCATCAGTCACCTACTCGAGATTAGCATTCAAAGACCCGCTCACCACTAGGTCCGCTCCTTCTTAACTGATAGAACACAAACTGTCAACCTGACACCTTACTCCTCAGAAGCCGCAAACTCATATGCGGAGTGCCTCAAGGTTCATCTCCCAGCTCCACCCTCTACAGTGCATAAATGATTTCTCTGGCCAACATCACCCATGCGCACGCCATCAACATCCTCTACTACACCAATGACACACAGCTCATACTCCCATTCCACATCAGAGCCTGCTCCTCTATTCTTGAATTCCCCTGAAAGCTGAATTCCTGGTTTTTCAATTAACCAACCTACCATAGGCAGGGCTAGGCACACACACCTGCTCAGTGTCAGGATACCCCCGGGGTGGCAGTGTGCATTACAAATACATATACCATAACACCATTGTTCCTCATCCATCGGAACACTGAGAAGCACGAGACACAACATTCTAGCATGGTAAATAACCTCACAACAGTAGGCTGAGGCTCTGGTTGGGGGCTCTTGAGGTGCACAGACAGCGTTAGGCTGGGATTGTGTTGGTTAATAGACCTCCCTATCTCTGCACTTGACTCTGTGGTTGGCTTGATTTTCTGACATTCTCTCTGCTTTCAGATTTGTCATTTGATGTTTGTTAATAGAATGAGCCATCACCCTATAACATTACGCAGCTACACCCCATTTATGAAGGTTCTTAAGTGGGCCTGGGCACGTGTTTCTACTTTAAGAAATCTGAAGCCACTGAACTTCCTGGGATGAGGCCCACAGCTGCCTATTGAGACAGGGTCTGCAGGGCGCAGGAGGCCTGCCTCAGAAGGGCTGCCAGACAATCCAGGCTGCCACAAGCCAGTTAAAAATATCTCCCTTTCATACAGCTCTGGCGACCCAGGCATTATCCCATCAGTGCTATTGTTGTGTAGTCACAAAGCAGCGCCTTCCAGGAAAAAAGACGAGCAGCGCCATCTCCTACATGAAGCAAAAATCAGAGTCAGCGCTCACTGGAAGCCCAGGTATTGTTGTCAGCCTCAGCGGGGGCTCTCAGAGCAAATGTGGGGAAGGCCCGCAGCACAAACCCTTCCTGTGCTGTCCGCAGGATGCTGGGACCTGGTACCATTTACATTAATACTTTGCAGGCCTGAACTGAAGGATGCCTAAACATCTACTATGATAACCATGAAACAACAGAATCTGCTCCCTCAGCTCTACCCTGCCCCAACCTTCCTTCTATGCACAGCTTACAGTACCACAGTGTTAGAAATGGTGTTTCTGGTTGGCTAGGGTATGCACCTCAGTCGAGCAGAACCCACCACTCTAGTCAGGGCAAGTCAGTTACACAACAAGGATAACCTGTGCTCACCCTCTGGTAGATTGGCGCAGAGCAGTCAGACTTATCATCAGAGGCAATGTGTAAAGCATTTGTGCAACACACACACACAGTAACACAATGAATACACCACAAAAAGACTCCGCACAGGTTTATAAAAAAATATCTTGGTTTATTTTAAAAACACATACGGGACAAAATGACATACACAATATATACTTTTCTAGGTATGCATACACCAAGATAGTACTTGTTATCCTGATCGCAATAAGGTCATAACTATAGAAATCATGTATGTACTTTTCATGGTTTCATGTTTCTTAAATATCACATAAGGTGCATACAAAATAATCCTGCAGTGCTTAATCCAACTGGGCTTCTTTTAGAGCCTTTACGGTAATTTCTCCTGTGTTAAAATGACACAAGTTTACGGTTTGCAGACAGGACTCATAGCGTCCCAACGTGACTTTAAGGGGGGACTGAAATGCAGCCAAATAACTTATTCACAGCTGCACGCAATGTTGTGTGGTCAGCAGTAAGAACAACACGGTCTTCGTGCTCACACTACCTTTACATATGCATGGAGCCGCTGCACGGCTCGTTGATAAAGGTGGGGGTAGGGCAAGACACTGGAAATAACGATGACCTCGCCCATGGTACCCACGTCTCGGTACAAGGAGTCACTTTGCTGCCCGGCTCACAGCTGATGGTGGGATTCTGCTACGTTGCTGGTGGTGCCGGCAGGCGTCGGTCAAGGGGCCCATATTTCTGTGCAAGGATTCACGCTACTGCATGGCTCACAGCTGACAGCTTCAATAAGGCACGCTGGGGCAGCATGGCATCGCAGTGTACTCCCCGTTGCTTAGGCAACCAGGCTGGGGGGGGTGTCGGCACATCCGTCGCCCCGCGGTCTCAGGCTTAACTCATGGGCTGGACCGCTTGTCACACTGGGGTAATGGAGATGTGAAGTGCAAATTTCCCTGTCTGCGAGCCTCCTGCTCGGGTAGGGCTCCGAACTGAAAGATGGGCTGATGGGGGGCAAATTAAGCCCCACAATCCCGTTGCACCAGCGGGTAATCCGATTTGCTTCTATGAACTGAGCACTTTTCTTTACAGAACAACTTCTGCATTATGGGCGTGATTCAAAGTGTGCAGATAGCGAGGTCTTTGATATCCCTGATACTTCATGAAAAACAGGGGGCAAGCCAGCAAGCCCTTGGAAAACACTTGGGGGCACACAGGGAGAAGAAGGCAGGCAGGCCAGCACATAAAGCTCAATTGCAGAGTGGCCGTCCCTCCAGCCGCCCAGCAGGCAGCAGGACAGCACAACAAAGCAAGTAGTCCAAGTGTTAGTTCCTCCTGGCACCACAGTAGTCCAGTGGCCATGTGCAGATTGTAGAGCCAGCAGCATCTGGTTACAAGTCCCACATAGTGTCTAAAAACATAGGGGTCACAGCCCCTGTACTTCTACTCAAAAATGTATTTGATTAAGGGGTGACTTCAAAGGAACCCCTAGAAGTGCACAACATTCCCTTTCAACCCAACCCTTGCTCCAAACGATCAGTGGGGGGTAAACCAGCCCTTTGTGTGAGGGCAGGACACAACCTATTCAGATGTAAGTGCGCCCGCCTGTCCCTCTCCCAGGCCAGGAAGACTATCAATATGCAGATGTATTCCCTGTCACACCCAGCCCTTCCTGTGTGGTGGCTGTCTTGAAAGTATGCACAAAGTGTAGCTGTCACTCACGCCAGACGTGTATTGGAGTCAGGTGGCAAAGCACAAAGAGTCATAAGCACAGAGAAACACCCACTTTCTACAAGTGGCATTTCTAAAATAGTAATGTAAAATCCAACTACACCAGTAAGCTTGAGTTATTACCACTATTCTACACATATCTAAATTGGCATTGCCACTCCTTTCTGATCAGGAATTACCACTTAAAAATATATAAGAGAATTCCCAATGCCAGCCTATGAGAGGAGTAGGCCTCACAACAGTGAAAGACCAAATAGCCTGTTTGTTACTACCAGCACATGCCATACATAAAGGTACTTGTCCTACTTTTTGCTTACACAGCACTCTGCCCATAGGGCTACCTAGGGCCTGCCTTAGGGGTGACCTATGTGTAATAAAAGGAGAGTTTAGGGGCTTGTCAAGTAGTTTTAAATTCCAAGCCACAGTAGCAATGACCTGTGCACACAGGCCTTGCAGTAGCAGACCTGAGACAGGTTTGAAAGGCTACTTGTGTGGTGGCACAGGCAGTGCTGCAGGCCCACTAGTAGCATTTATAGGCCCTGTGCATATGGGATGCCACTTCACAAGGGACTTGCAAGTAAATCAAATATGCCAAAGAGCTGAAAACCAATCATACCTTGCTTAGAGGAGCGAGTGCATGCACTTTAGCACTGATTAGCAGGGGTAAAGAGTCCAGAGCTCTAAAGCCAACAAAAAGAAGGTCAGGAAAATAGGTGGGGGAAGGAAAAAGTTAGGGGATAACCCTGCAGAAAGGACCAGGTCAAACACACAGGCACTATTAAACACACCATGGAGGGTGGTCCTGGTAACTATAGCTAGGTTTTTGGGCTAACAGAGGTGCTGCATCAAACAAGTCTGACAGCCGCGACCAATCACCCCGTGCTGGTTTGGCGAACTACCCAAATGAGACCAATTCATTCATGAAATGCACATTTTCCAAAAATATAACCTAACTTGCTTGCACGCCAATTCGGATTAAACTCAAGAGATTTCACATTATTTCTGGGTCTGGCTGAACAATGGGAAGAACATTTGTCAACAGGAGAAACCATGCATGTACCTGTATGCACATGGCTGCTCTGTGTGCAGGGTACTATGGCCCATCCTGCCTTAAGCAGCCCTGTGTCCTTCACCCAGCCAGGAGTCCCTGTGCTCCCCACGGGAAATCTGGCATGTGTTCAACAACAGAAATCCATGTAAATGCTGGTCAGAGGAGAAAAAGACATTTTTGTATGTGTGATTTGTTGGCTGATAAAAGACAAACACCTGATAGTTTTCGTAGATGAGGTTTGTAGCACTACATGTTGTAGTTCCAGTATGTTCCTCTAGAATATTAAGCTACTAGTGTCAGGCACCCATCTCTTGTTCTCCGGCGGCTTCCAGAGGCAGAAGAGCAGTGGGTGGGCAGCCAGGAGGTCAGGAAGCAGAGCTTGGTGGCAGGTGCGCCCAGAGCAGAACATAGAGGAGGGGCTTACACAGTGGGAGGAGCACAAGGGGCAGAGAAACAGGCACAAGTAAAGCTTCTTTAACTGGTTGTGAGTCTCACACACTGAAGTATAGTCTCGCTCATTGGGTGTGCTTCTCATTTCTTGGGGAGAGAAAGCAACAAATGATGGACGGAATACGGAACAAATGAAACATTCACCCCCAGTCAAGAGATCTGGTTAAATCCATTGTTCTTTTGCTCACCATGCCACCCCAGTTTACACCTAGCCATATGCAAATTAGTCTTGACCGTGATCCTCATGGGAACAGTTCAGCCCTAACTGCCAAGCCAGGTTTCTCCCTGGACCAGAAACAAGCCTCCTAGGACCAGTTTCAGGATATCACCACTCATCAGCCAGGCTAACTTGAATACAGTGGCAAAGTGAGCCGGGACCCACATCTGGGCATACCCAGCATACTTTGGGCGGGAAAGCAAAAGACACCCAAATGATGGATGGAATGAGGAACAAATCAAACATTCACCCCCAGTCAAGAGATTTTGGTTAAATCCATTGTTCTTTTGCTCACTATGCCACCCCAGTTTAGACCCAGCCATATGTAAATCAGTCTAGACCCAGCTCCCCATGGGAACAGTCCAGCCCGAACTGCCAAGCCGAATCCTCCCTGAACCAGAAACAAGCATCCTGAGGCCAAGCCAGGTGTGTGTCTTTTGCTCTTATTTCTTGGGGCACAGTCTCGCTCATACTTTATCAATATTGTGGCAAGACAAGTAATACAGACCAACAGCATAGAAAATTAAAAACATAAAACCTTACAGCAAAACAGTCATCAGAAAATACATCGGACAATAATCAAACTAATGTCCAAAACAATGAAATGAGAGATTCAGGACTAGGGTCCTAGGTCTAGTAGAAGCTGTCTAGCTCCGGGGTTCATGTTAGTGTTCACCCTTGAATGAACCTTTGAATGCCTCAGCAGTACATCATGAGGGCCCAGTATATGTCTCAGCAGTGGGGTGACCATGCATCAGGATGGAGGTACATTGAATAAAAACTCCCTTAGCTTAGGGTACCAGTCCTGAGTATAGCAGACAACTCCATCAATGTTTCTCACCCTTGACCAATCGTAAAAAGAAGACAAGGTTTTGGGGCCCTTAAAAAATACTGGAGTTTGTGTTGACTCTTTATCATCACACCACTTAATTTGAGAATGCTCCTAATAACGCTGTAATCATGTCAGTGGGTGAGCCACCGCCCTAACTGCACTGTAATCAAGCACAACTGGCAACCTTCTTGAAAATGTCCTGAAAAGCATTTGCGCATCTGGATGAGGCAGTCCTGCTGTCACAAACATCTTTTTGAACTTGTTCAAAATGCTGAGAGCCGTCACTGGTCCCTTCCATTGTGAGCTAAAGACTCGTGGCTTCACTTGCTTCTGCCCCAACACAATGGCTTTTTGCATGTGCACACTCGGTGTGCCATCACATGCATGCTCCTTTGGCTTCACAGGTTGTCTTAAAACCCCAGACAACAGGAGAGGATAACATGACCACTCTCTTCATTGAAGAATGTTACATTTTTAGGTCTCGCCTAGGCAGCTCTTGTGCTGTCTCTTCGAGACTTGCTGTATCTAGGATATGGGCTTGAAAAACGCCCATCTTTTTCATTGGTTCCCGTTTCTGTCCTTTAGAAATGCTGGCTTTTCATTGGTAAATACACTTAGTAGTCCCTCCTATTGGAATTTTGTATCCTCCTGTGAGGACTGCCCCTCTTACATGTGTTCTTACTGTTTACGTTATTTAAACTTAGAGAGAACTCTTTTTTTAGTTGGCCTGCCTCTTTGCTGGTTAACTCTTCTGTTTACTTGTGCAGTGAAACTTCTGTGGCATCATTTGCTGCAGAGTTTTGGAGTACCTGTAGTTTTGTAACCACTGATTTGTTTACTCCAACCAGTATCCCGTTACAGTAGTCGAGTTTAGATAGAACCAACGCTCCTACCACTGTTTTCCGTAAATCTAATGGGATAAATGGGAGAATTTTCCTCAGGATTTTCAAAGTGAACGAAATTGATGAAGAGAGCATCTCTGCATGATGTAAAAAAGATAAGGTGGTGTCAATGATGACTCCCAGATTTTTTGCCTTGGGGACAGGGGAGGGAGGCGTACCCAACTCCAAGGGCCACCATTCTGAGGACCAGAACGATGTATCTCTGCCGAAGAGAAGAACCTCCGTTTTATTTGAGTTCAGCTTGAGGCAGTTTTCTGCCATCCAAACTCCTACACTTCTCAAGCATTCCTTAAAGTTGTGAGCTGTGTCGTGAATTTTACTAGAGATGGAAACGATAATCTGGGTATCATCCGCATACGATACTAGGTCAAATCCATGGGCTTTAATCAAGCGGCCCAGTGGTGTAACGTAGATATTAAACAAGGTGGGGCTCAGGGATGAGCCCTGTGGCACCCCACATGGAAGCCTGAAACACTGCTATTTAAAGCCTTCTATTTCGACAAACTGTTCTCGATCTGATAAAAAAGAACTGAGGAGTGCAAGGGCTGGGCCTACTATCCCTGTCTCTTGAAGCCGCTTTAAAAGGGTGCCGTGATTTACCGTATCAAAAGCGGCTGACAGGTCTAGTAATATCAATGCTGCCGAACCTCCATTGTCAACTGCCTGTCTTGTTTCCTCTGTTGCCGTAATTAAGGCCAGTTCAGTACTGTGCTTCGCTCTGAAGCCATATTGGGTGGAATCTAACACATGATTAATCTCGATGAAATTAGCTAATTCTTGGTTCATATGTTTTTCCAAGATTTTAGCTGGCAAAGGCAGACGGGAAATGGGGCGGTAATTCCCTGGGACTGATTTATCCAGGCTGGGCTTTTTTAGCAGAGGTAAAATAGATGTTTTATGCATCTTTTGGGAAACATCCCTGATTCTATGGTGGTATTGAGTACCTCCAGAAGTGGGTAAGCAACTGTGTCCACTATCATATGGATTACTTTGGGAGGGCAAGGATCCAGCGGAGAGCCGGATTTGGTGGCTAAGAGATGTTTAACAATCTGTTCAGGGGAAATTTTTGTAAAGTTGGCAAATAGGGGTGGGTCAGATTCTAAATGTAGGCTGGGCACTTGTGCAGCTGAAATTACAGAGTCTGTCAGTGCCTGCAGGTTCTGATTGTTATCCGAACTTGAGGCAAAAGTATTGTAAATGGCGGACACTTTGTTACAAAAGGAAGACGCTAAGGTATTGCAGAAGGCTTGGTCCATAGTACTTTGGGTAGTGTCCTGCACGTGGCTTAATTTCAACACCTTCTCAAATAGCTCTTTAGCGTTGTTCTTCGCTTTTTCTATTTTTTCTGAGAAATAGCTAATTTTAGTTTCCCGAATTAATTCTTTGTATTGTGCTAATTTAATCTTGTAGAGTTCTTTCTCCCTGGGATTGTAAAGTTGACGCCAGCATCTTTCTTGTCTGCGGCAGAGCCTTCTTGCTAATCTTAGTTCCTCGGAGAACCAAGGTTCGGTGGGCACTGTCCTGCGAGTTTTACCTACTCTTTGGGGAATGGAAGCTTGAACCGCTGCTGTAATCCAATCATGATAAATTGAGGCAGCTGCCTCTGAGTCATGTGAAAAACAGGGTGTTCTCATTCAGATGTGTGGTGAAGGCTATTTTGTCTGTACGATGCCACAGATACTTAATTCTTAAATCTGCTTAACAAATGTGCATCTTACTTATAGTTCCTTTATTCTAGGTTTTTAACATGTATATAAGTGACTGCATAAATAAGTAAATCTTTTATCATAACTATCTATCTACAATTGCTTCACTATTGAATTACAACAAATATATTAATTTAAAGTACAACAACACTTAAAAGCCGGAGTTTATTAAATGCATGTTTAATCTACGTAAATTACCTTCCTTATGTATAAACAGGGCTTTAAGTGGGCCGGGTCTCACCGGGTCTGAGCACCGGCAGTTTTTTAAAGGGGGCCTCGAAACGGGTCTCTTTTGGGCTCGGTTTTGTGCCCTGGCACATGCGGTCCGTTTTTTCCGGACTGCAGTGACAGCAGGCACATCGATGTGCGCGTCCTCACACTGCTCACTTCTCACTAGTGGAGAAGTTACGGCATGACGTCATGCCAGGTGAGCGTTGTAGGGGAAGGGAAATTCTTTAAAGAGAGTCATTTTCTCTCTGGATTTCCCTTCTCTTTTGAAACTCAGGAGCAGCAACATTGTCGTGGTGTCACCAGGGCTTTAAGTGGAAGCTTTTTCAATATTGTATACAAGCCATAGTTGCTGCTTATTTATCTTATGCAACTAACAACCATTGACAAAGCCAATAGTCCTGACTTGTTGTAGGGATGATATTACTTGTTGTATCATGTATCTGGATGCAATGACAGAAATAGCAAAATACCAGTCGGGCGGCACACTATGCTATGCACAGATTTTTAGTTTTACGTGTTTTTAAGCCACGCCCTTAATTACATTGGCCACGCCCCTTTGAGAGACCCCCCAGTTTTTTCATCTCACTTAAAGCCCTGTGTATATATATATCGATATATATATATCGTCGTTTAACTCCGTCTTGGGGATTCCTTTCTTGGAAAAAACGGGCACGGACCACAGCGTTGTGCAGCAGAAGTATTTTTGATTATTGCTCCAGGACCTCTACAGCCATGACGCGTTTCTGCCCGCCTCGGGCCTTGATCACATGACACGCTCTGTCAGGTGAGCTGTTTTTTTATACCATTTTTTTCTCCCTTTTCTTTTTTTACTTTATTTTCCTTTTGCTAAACCAGTGTTTAAAGTGACAAGTGCAAATAAACAAATAACGTAAAAACAGATGATAGATTCAACTATTAGGGAAATAAATGGCAAAATAGTTGCATTCCTATGACTATTACGGTAGAATACCTTAATCACATTCCCAAATAACAGTTGTACAAAATTACATCAGATAATTACATTTCATCAATTGAACCTGTAGCTAAAAATTCCTTGTAGTTGATAATGGGAGAGAAGAGAACATGATTCTAAAAGTGTCTAAAATCATGTATAAAAGAACATTTCGGTATCAATACCTAAATTTCTAAAAACTATCCCTAATTAATGTGAAAATTTCGCTACTACAGTACAATACTCCTATGTTTATATATAAACGTTAAATGTTGTAAAGTGCAAGTGCTGTGCAAATTGCGTTTTCCTATTATTAATATCCTAAATTAAAACCCTTTAAAATCCTACTAAAACAGTACTAACTCACCCTATGTGTAAAAACTTGTGCAAAATGCGGCAGTTGTGATGTTTTGATTAATATCAAAAAAATGTATTCACAATTCTTAAACACCAATGGCAATTAATAAGTGGCTTATTGGACTCATAGATTCAAAGGTATACTTTACTTGCGGTTTAATCAAGTTAGAGACAGGTATATAATTCCCCTGTGGCATTTAGACCTTTAGGAACTTTTGTATCGAGGTTGCTGATATAGTTGGCCTCGAGTAGTCTGAGAGCTCTTTCTCTGTCCCCTCCTCTTTTGTTGGGAGTGACGGCATCTATTAGAAAGTACCTCAAACCGCTAGGGTCAGATTTGTGTGCTTCACTGAAATGCCGGGCAACTGGATATGTCTGGTCTTGATTTTTGATCGCCCTTAAGTGCTGGAGTACCCTTTTGTGGGCTTTTAAAATCGTGCTACCCACGTAGCGAAGCCCACAAGGGCAAATCCAGCACATAAACGGCATACTCAGTTTTGCAATTGAGGGACTTAGTTATTACATTTTCCCTGTCGCTGAAAGGGGTTTTGTATGCAGTCTGATTGCAGCCGTATTGGCATGCCTTACATACTCGACATCTAAAAGCCAAGAGCTCTTGTTCGGACCTGTAGGATCATTCTGGACCAAGATATCTTTCATGGACATCGCTCTGCTGTACGTGATAGCTGGTTTCCTAGGGAGCAGATGCCCAATTGTAGGATCACTAAGGACTAAAGGCCAATTCCTGGTTAATAGTCTCCTAATTTGTCTTTCTTGTTTGTTATATTGTATGGTGAATCTAAAAGTATCACCAACATTATGCCTCGTAGAATTCTTTGTTTCAGGAGCGAGGGCCTCACTATCTTTCCTCAAAAGGGACTCTCTAGACACGGCCATACTTTTATGGATGGCTACATCAATGCAGTGTTTAGTGTAACCCCTTAGTATGAAGCGATGTTTGCTTTTTTCCTGTTCTGTCATTAGATCACCCTCACAGCTGCAAATGCGTCTTAGCCTCAGCATCTCTCCGCAAGGAATACTTCGGATGAGATGCTTGGGGTGTGAACTGCCAGCATGCAGCACTGCATTACCCGCTGTCGGCTTCCTGTGAAGTTTCGTTACTAACTTGCCTTCTACAACACAAACCTGTACATCTAGAAAATTGACACTAGTGGCACTGATGGAGGCAGTGAACTGTAAATTAAGTGAATTGACGTTCAGTATCTGGATGCAATGACAGAAATAGCAAAATAACAGTCGGGCGGCACACTATGCTATGCACAGATTTTTAGTTTAAGTGTTTTTAAGCCACGCCCTTAATTACATTGGCCACGCCCCTTTGAGAGACCCCCCCGTTTTTTCATCCCACTTAAAGCCCTGTGTATATATATATCGATATATATATATACATATATATATACATTCCATGTACTTATGTATCTATATATTGATTACTTTGCTTCTAATTCAGCATATCCAAAGCACTACCCTATTCCTCACCTTACACCGCTCTCAATATATCCTCTACCTCAACTCTCTGACTCATCTCAAACCTCATTCTACTACTCTTTCCAATGCACTACTCTATTTCTCATCCTCTACCTCTCTCAATATATCCTCTACCTCCACTCTCACTCAACCCAAACCCCTACCATTACTATGCACCCCAAAATAACCCTTCCTAGGCTCTTCCCTCCACTACCCCTCCTTGCATCATCTCATACCTCTTTTGCATCTCCCAAACAAGCCTTCCTAAACTCTTCCCTCTGACTCTTCCCCCTTCCGCCTCCCCTTTACTCATCACAAACCCCCTCCTACCTCTATGAACTCCAAAAAAGAAAAATCTAGACCCTTCCCTCTTCTATCCCTCCACTATTCATTTTCAATCCAACATGTCCACCCCTCAAATTACTTTCATATTTATACTAACTCCCCTCCACCCCTTTACTCATCCCAAACCCCCTCCTACAGATATAAACTCCAAAAAAACAAAAAAATTATAGATCCTTCCCTCCTTTATCCCTCCACTATTCCTTCTCAATCCAAATAACAGACTAACATGTCCACCACTCAAATTAATTGCATATTTCCTTTAATAATTCCCACTAATCCTGTTTGGGTTATGGAATAGAGTGCTATTCACCGAAAAGAGCTTCAACACCTCATCAAGGGTAGCAAGCGCTATATATAAATGCAAACCTTTTCCCTCTTCTATCCCTCCACTATCCTTCCCAATCTAAATAACTGACTAACATATCCACCGCTTGAATTACTTCATATTTCATTATACTAATTCACCACTCCTTTATGGGTTCCGGAGTAGCGTGCTACTTGCTGAAAATGCGCTTCATCGCCTCATCAAGGGTAGCAAGCACTATATAAATCAAACCTTTTTCCTCTTCTATCCCTCTGCTATCCTTCTGAATCCAAATAACTGACTAACATATCCACCAGTTAAATTACTTTAATATTTTATGATACTAATTCACCACTAATCCTTTATGGGTTTCGGAGTAGCGTGCTACTTACCGAAAAGCGCTTCAAACCTCATCAGGGGTAGTAAGTGCTATATAAATGCAATCACAATACAATACAAGTCTCATTTGATGCAATTCCTACAACTTCATCTCTCTCACTGTGTATCAGTATCGGATTTTCTAGCTCAGTGTCGCTTTTGATGCTCAGGAGTCTCACTTCCTAGTGCACAGACTAACTCCCTGGTGTGAGTCCAGCTATTTGGTGCCCAGTGGCACTCACTGCGTGTGAGTCTCATGGCTTGGGGTGCAGTCTCTGGCAATGGCTGTGAGTTCACTTCTTGAAGAACAATGTCACGTGTCGAGCGTGAGCCAGCCGCCTGGAGGGCCCTCTCACGCACAGGATGTGAGGCTTCCTGTTTGATCGGAGTCCAGCTCCTATCCTAGGTGCTTGGCTTCTCTCATTTGTTGCGCGTCCCACACCTTGGAGTACCAGTTCACTCAGTGGACACATTGTCCTCTCATCTGGATGCGTGTTCCTGAAATCTCTGCTGAAGCCTTGCCTTGAGCCGGATGGCCCACTGCTGCCTTATGACATATATGTTAATTTATTTGCATTCACTTATATGCATTTACATACTTTGCGTCTCTTGTTGGTTTCCTCACGTTCTGAAATGGTCTAGACCGGTGGGTTCAGGTCCTGGCTGTGGCAGGTTTGTCAGGCGCTGTCTGGACCTTGGGCTTGCCGGTCACTTCCTGGTCGTGGGCACATGTACCTTCAATAAAGCCACGTTGGAGCCATGCTTTTTCTGGAGGCTGTGTACCACACCCACGTTTATCTGTGAGGTAGACAGGAGTGAAGTTACTGAGGTGGGGACCTGCTCTCTGCTTTCTTTTCTCCTGCTTGTCTCTCCGGATACAGGAGTTCTCACCTGTGGCACCAGCAGAGGTGTTCCTTATGTGCATTTTGTCAAGAAGAACCCCACTTTTTCATGTTAATTCCTCTAGGGGAAGAGTTCTTTTGAAAGTCTGCTCCAAGCCCTTCCGTTACTTGACTCTTCTCTTCTATAGGTACATCTATTGCCAAGTGGCCCTCCAGCAGGGCCGCAGGAAAGACCTCATGGCCGGGTGTCCCCTGGAAGGACACCTGAGAGCTCTCGGATCAGCATTCTAGGATTCTGACTCTGGGCATGTCAATGTGGCCATGAGAATGGGCAACAGTCAGATGGGGCTGCAGGAAGCGTGGCTCACACCCAGTGCACACGGCTCGACACCTAGGTGTGGAAGGAACACCAGATGACTCAGGCTGACTAGCAAGATGTGGGACACACCACATGAGTCATACTAAGGTGTGAGACTCACGCACAATGAGTGAGACTTTTCTTCAAGGTGAAGGAAGCACAAACCAGGTTTGAAATACTCCTAATTAGAAAGGCTTTGCTCATAGGTACGCGGCTCACAACCAAGGCCGTCAGAAGGGGGTGTCACAGGAGCATGAATCCCCAGGTCACACGTTTTATCAGGGTCCCGTGCTCATCCTGCAATCCGCCCTGTTTATTCATAGCAACTTACACAGCTACAACCACTAGAGGGCGCCAGATACCAGGTGCTGTGTTTTCTCTTTTTCTGAGGATTTTTTTTTTTTTACCTCATCAACAGCTGCTGGTGATATTTATTTATGCGTTTTTATATAGCGCGGACTTTACCCGAGGGTGTCAGAGCGCTTCACAACAGGATCAGCAACATTACATAAGGAGGAGGATACAAATGAGCATAATACAAAGACAAGCGTTACATTGCATGAGGAAAAAGTGACAATTGTGCAAAAACAAACAAACCAAATACAAAAAGAGGAATAAGTTCCAATAGGAAAAAGTGACAGATGTGCATGAAACATGGGATACCAAATACAAATGGAGGTATAATACTGCAATAAATGGCAGTCACACATGACACACTGGGAAGGCGCTTCTATAGGCTTGGAGTACAGAATTTCCTATAGTGGAAGAACTTCCTTGAGGTAGTAGAGAGGGCGTGGATTCAGCAGGGGGTACATGGGGTACAAAATATATGATACATGGGGTACAAAATACACTAAAGGCAAAATACTGTAATAAGTGGCAGTAACTCAAAGCACACTGAGAAGGCCCTTCTATAGGCTTGGAATACAGAATTCCTATCATGGAAGAGCTACCTTGAGGTAGTAGAGAGGGCGTGACTTCACAGGGGACTTATAATGGGGGAACACGCACATAAAAACCAACACAACACATAAAATAAGGAATGAACAGACAAAAGTACAACTTTATACTGACGAGCGGACTTCCTAGAGGGGCCTAAGACCGAACGTATTAGTTCTGGAAGTGTCTTTGGAATAGAAGAGACTTGAGGTCAGCTTTGAAGATCCGGGTAGAGGAGGTGGCACGGAGCAGTGGGGGAAGCGAGTTCCAGATTCTCACCGCATTGCCCGAGAAGGATTGAGCCATCGATCTTTCCCTTTTGAAGACGGGGGCTCAAGCAGAAGCTTTTCCGCATTGCGAGAAGGGCGAGAGCCACCGGACAATTTCAGTTTATTCGCCAGGTAACGAGGGGAGGACGTGTGTAGGGCTTTGTGTGTGATGCAGGCAGTTTTGTAAATAGATCTTGCCTCGATCGGAAGCCATCGCAGAGAGGACAGGATAGGAGTGATGTGGTCGCTTAGTTTAGACCCTGAAATGAAGCGAGCTGCTGAATGGAGGATGGATTTGAGAGGGGAGAGGTGGGATTTGGGTAGGCCAGTCAGAAGAGAATTGCAGTAATCCAGTCTCGAGAGAACCAGAGATTGTACCAAGGTTTTTAAGTCTTTCTCCGGGAAGAACCGACGGATCCCCCACAGAAGGCGCAGCTGGTACCGTGCATTCTTAGCAATAGAGTTGATGTGGGCGATTAGGTTGAGTCTTTTGTCGAGAATGACACCTAGGGATTTAGCGCTGTCAACAATGATGGGTTTGTTGTTGAGAAGGTTCAGCTGATCCATCCAAGATTGAACAGGAGGAGATGAGAGAGAGGTAGAGAGGAGGAGGAATTCAGTTTTGGCGGGATTCAGAATGAGTTGGTGAGCTGACATCCAGTTGTGAATAGAGTTGAGGGTAGAATTGAGTAGGGAGAGATCGTGTGCGGAGGACACCTTAAGGTAGATTTGCGTGTCGTCCGCATACAGATGGTAAAGGATCCCAGATTTGCTTAGGAGGTTCCCTAAAGGTTCCAGGTAGAGATTAAACAAGGTGGGTGCCAGGATAGAACCTTGAGGGACGCCTTGACCTACGGCAACAGGAGATGAAAGACTGTTCCCTATCTTGATCATTTGGGATCTGTCCGAGAGGAAAGAGGCAAACCATTTGAGCACAGTGCCATCCAGACCCATTCTCTGTTGAAGAGTGTTGAGGAGGGTGCTATGATTAACCGTGTCAAAGGCTGCAGAGAGGTCTAGAAGAATCAGAAGACATGAATCCCCAGCGTCGAGTATATGCAGCGCATCGTCAATCACTTGCAGCATGGCTGTTTCAGTGCTGCAATTTTGGATGAAGCCCGACTGGAAGACGTCGAGGAGGTTATTGTCCATAATATGTGAGGAAAGTTGTTTCGCGACACATTTTTCGGTGATTTTCGACAGAAAAGGGAGGTTGGAGATAGGGTGGAAGTTGTTGAGGTCGTTCGCATCCGCGGCGGTTTTTTTAGAAGAGGGGTGACCTGACCTGATTTGAGGGTAACCGGGAGGGAGCCTTGACTGAGGAAGAGATTGACTAGCCTGGTCCAGTAAGAGAGAGTATAGGTATAGAAATCGATGGCGATGTCACTAGGGATGGGGTCGGAGGAATGGTTGGAGGGTTTAGTTTCGCAGATGCATTTGAGGAGGTCATCTTCCGAGATGACGTCAAAGTTCTGCCAGGTGACCAAGGATTTCCGCTCCTCCATGGGGGGGGTGGGCGACCTGATCCACCAGAGCTTTGACCTTTTCATCGAAGAATATAGCGAAATCTGCTGCTTTCTTTGAGGAATCCTCAGGCTTAATGGTTGGAGGAGAACAGTTTGGGTTTTTGAAGAGGTCAAAAGTTTTTTGGGTCTGTTTTTAGCCGAGTCAAGGAGGGATCTGAAATGTGATGCTTTTTCCAGGAAGATGTGATTGTGATATATGGATCTTGCTGAGCGTAAAGAGAGAGATTAGCGGTGGAAGGAGATTTTCTCCAATGCTTCTCCAGGAATCTAAGGTTTTTCCTTTCATTGTAGAGCGCTTTATTGAACCAAGGTGCTGAGGGGTGGGTCTTTTCCTTTTGCTTTGGAGAGGAGCAACAATGTCGATTTCGACTGCTAGTACTGAGAGGCACTGAGAAGTGAGATCGTTGACATCCACGCTAGGGTCTAGTCTAGGAAGTGCCCGCATAGCGGAATCACAAAAAGTGTCAAGATCAATGTTCTTAGTGTTACGGAACCAGGTAGTAGCTCTTTTAGGTTGGCCGAGAGTTATAACGTGCGATAGGTGAAAGCGGAAGGGAATGAGGAGGTGGTCAGACCAGTCTACATGGATGGGGGGAGCAGTGGTCAGCAGGTCTTCTTTGGATATGACAAGGTCCAGAATAGAGCCCTTAGAATGTGTGGTTTCCGAGCAATGTTGGAGGAGATCATTGGCTGAGAGAAAGGAGGCAAGCTTGTTGGCAGCCGAGTCTTCCAAGGAGCCCCAGTGGAGATTAAAGTCACCCAGGAAGATCTGTCTGTCACTTTGAGAGAGTTGGTCACTGATGAAGTCAGTCAGTTCCTCCACAAAGGAAGAGCAGTAACCAGGCGGGTGGTAGATGGCATGGAATCTAAAGGGTGAGCCGTGATGTATTTGAAGTTCTAGGGAAAGGCATTCGAATGTACGGAAGAGGGTGGTTGGGACCGCTTTAATTTGAAGGGAGTTTCTGAAGATGATAGCGACACCTCCTCCAGTTTTGTCTGCCCTGTCATTTCTGAGGATAGAATAGTCAGTGGGTACCAACAGATCAAACAAAGTATGAGAGGAGTCATTAAACCAGGTCTCAGTGAGGAAGATCATGTCAAGATTTTGGTGAGTGATAGTATCAGAGATTTCCACTTTGTGTTTGACTGCAGATCTGCAGTTGTGGAGCAAACAGTGCAGCTCTGACGCAGATGTTTTGGTGAAGGGGGTGTTAGGGTTGTTCAGGGAGATAGGGATAAGATTCTTGAATGAGGGAGCCCGGCAAGAGGGAGGTTGGTGAGGTCTGACAGAGGAGATGACCTGAATAGGAAACTGGGTAAAATTCTTAGGAGAGGAGGGCGGAGAGGGAGTGACGTTGGTGGTCTTGAGGCTGGCCCGTAAGTTGGTGATGTCTGCAGAGGGCAGACTGTGATTGGTTGTGAATGTTGGAGGAGATAATTGGCTGAGAGAAAGATATGTGGGGGCTGGCAGGACGTTTGTGTACGGGCCCAGTAAACATATGCCTGCTCAAATCAATAAGAGAGCCTGTACACTAAGCTAGATTTTTTCCAAACCCTCTATCATATCCTTAAGTGATACTAGACTGTTTATTCTATCTACCCTTGGAGAGTCTGGAGTGCAAAGGAGGTCCTTGCTTTCCGTGCTTGAGGCCATGGAGCCCCAGTAGTGAACCATAGTGCTGATCACGGATATTGCCCAGTTTCCGCTGACCGCCCCAGTTCCTCGTATAGCGGCATAATAGTGACCTGATCCTCACCACAGATACTGCCCAGTAACCACTTACTGCCCCACTACTTGGTGTGATGGCTCATAGTGAGATAGTGTTCACCACGGATACTGCCCAGTAACCACTGACTGCCCCAGTACCCGATGTGATAGGTCATAGTGAGATAGTGTTCACCACGGATACTGCCCAGTAACCACTGACTGCCCCACTACCTGGTGTGATGGCTCATAGTGAGATAGTGTTCCCCACGGATACTGCCCAGTAACCACTGACTGCCCCAGTACTCGATGTGATAGGTCATAGTGAGATAGTGTTCACCACCGATACTGCCCAGTAACCACTGACTGCCCCACTACCTGGTGTGATGGCTCATAGTGAGATAGAGTTCCCCACGGATACTGCCCAATAACCACTAACTGCCCCAGTACCCGATGTGATGGCTCATAGTCAGATAGTGTTCACCACAGATACTGCCTAGTAACCACTGACTGCCCCACTCCCTGGTGTGATGGCTCATAGAGAGGTAATGTTCACCACGGATACTGCCTTGTAACCATTGACAGCCCCACTACCTGGTGTGATGGCTCATAGTGAGATAGTGTTCCCCACGGATACTGCCCAATAACCACTGACTGCCCCAGTACCCGATGTGATGGCTCATAGTCAGATAGTGTTCACCACAGATACTGCCTAGTAACCACTGACTGCCCCACTCCCTGGTGTGATGGCTCATAGAGAGGTAATGTTCACCACGGATACTGCCTTGTAACCATTGACAGCCCCACTACCTGGTTTGATGGCTCATAGTGAGATAGTGTTCCCCACGGATACTGCCCAGTATCCACTGACTTCCCCACTACCTGGTGTGATGGCTCATAGTGAGATAGTGTTCCCCACGGATACTGCCCAGTAACCACTGACTGTCCCAGTACCTGGTGTGATGGTTCATAGTGAGATAGTGTTCAACACGGATACTGCCCAGTAACCACTGACTGCCCCACTACCCGGTGTGATGGCTCATAGAGAGGTAGTGTTCAACACGGATACTGCCTTGTAACCACTGACTGCCCACTACCTGGTGTGATGGCTCATTGTGAGGTAGTGTTCACCGCAGATACTGCCCAGTAACCACGGAGTACTCACACAAGGAACTGTTCGGTAACCACTGTCTGTGCAGTTCCTGGGGTGAAGGCCTCTTAGTGAAATAGTGCTCACCGCGGATATTGACAAGGGACTATTGACTGCTCGAGTGTGAAAGCCTCATAATTAGATAACTCTCACCATGAATATTACCCCGTAATCAGTCACTCACTGCCCCAATTGCTTGTGTCAATGGCTTATACTGAAAAAGTGGTCACGCAGATACAGCTCAGTAACCACTGACTGACCAAGGTCCTAGTGTGAAAGCCTGATAGTCAGATAATGGTCACCACTGATACTGCCCGGTTACCACTGACTGCCCCAGTTTCTGGTGTGATGGATTATAGAGAGGTAGTGTTCACCATGGATACTGCCCGGTTACCACTGACTGACCCAGTTCCTGGTGTGATGGATTATAGAGAGGTTGTGGAACCTGAGGATATCGGGGGTGGGGTGGGTGTGGGGGGGTTCTGGTGCTCGTGCGGCGCCATTGAGAGAACGGAGATGTGAAGTGTTGTATGCCTCCAGGCAATCTTGGAATAAAATACGTAGGGGCAGATTTACAACTTCTGGCGCATCCCTGCAAATCAGCAGGGATGCGCCAGAATAGATGCGACACGCAATTCTCTCCTTGCGCTACCACGGATGCGCCGCATTTAGAATGCGGCGCACCGTGGCGCAAGGAAAGGCCGATGCGTGTCGCATCCTGTGGCGTAAGGGCGGCGCATTGCTGGAGTCGTGTCGCAAGCGCGACGCAACTCCAGCAATGCTCGTGGGCCGCCCATACCTAACGTGGTGCGCCACTCCTTACGCCTGCTTGAAGCAGGCGTAAGGATTTGTCATAGCGGCGTCGGAAAAGTTACTCAGTGAAATCTTGTAGATTTCACTGCCTCACTTTTACGAGGCTTTCCTGTGACGGAACGCCCACCCTGCGAGGGAACGCCCACATGAAACCTGACGCAGGTTTCATGTGGCGCAGGGCTTTACAACGTGACGCATCTCACTAGATGCGCCACGTTGTAAATAATGCGCAACGCGGCGCATGGTTTACGTCGCCACTGCGTCACAAAAGTGACGCAACGGCGGTGCAAAAGTGGCGCAAGGGGCTTGTAAATCTGCCCCTTAAAGTGCTACCGTCCCGTGTGCTTTCTACAAGTGGCGCCGATGTGCCTGGAGGTGAACCCTTTCGGACTGGGTGCTACTTTCATTTTGACTTTCGAGTTACTGGCGAAGGAAGACTTTGCATATTAAGGAAGGTAATTGTGTGTTTAATCATTTTGTTTGGTTTCTCCATTTTACCACCTGTTGTTTTGGTACACCTTGTTATCATTCTTTTGTTTTGTTTTTGTTGTGTGAACTATTTCTTCAGAAATATGAGTGCACCAGAACCTACTGCCTCCAGCATCACTGTTGCTAACCAGAATCTCACTATCAGCCCACCATCACCTTTCTGGTCGTCTGGAAACGAACCGTTGTCAAAGTGGCTGGAGTGGAAGAATTCTTTTTTAAACTATGTGGCAGCAATTGAGGAGAACAATTCCAATGTCAGCGGATCAGAAAAGAAGAATTTTACTGCATTCCTTGGGCCCTTTAGGACTAAAGGTATATTCTCAGGTTACAATAAGGTGGTGGAGGGCGATGTAAATGTCTTTGATGCAACCACATCTGATTATTATGCGCCAAAAGTGTGTATTGCAATTACTAGGTACAAGTTTTTTCAAAGGAAACAGGCTAAGAAAGAAACTGTGGATGACTGTGTTGCAGAATTGAAGAAATTGGCTTTAAATTGTAAATTCGGGGTCCTGCATGATGATCTTATAGGGGACCAATCGTCATGCATGCCAATAATTCTGCTGTACAGCAACGTTTATGGATTAATGGGGACTCCGCATTGAATGATGTTTTAGCAATAGTTCGCAAAGCTGAGTTATTTTGTAGTTGTGCTGGAGCATTAACACAAGATGTGAGAGTATGAAATTGTGAGCAAAATTCTGAACAAAAATAAACCAACAAGATACATGAGCAAGGACACTAAAACAATAGAACTTAAGAGATGTTACGAATGCACCAGTAAGGAGCATTTGTTCTACAGCAAAAGTTGTACAGCTATTAAACAGCGCTGGAGTAATTGTGATATAGTGGGACATTTTGAGAAGGTTTGCAGGAGGAAAAAGAAATTAATTCAATGTGTGAATGAATTAGTTTGTAAAGAAGAAGATGGGAGTTCAGAGGAAGGTGAGGATAGTTCAAACAACGTTGCCAGCCTAAGTAATAATTTTGTTTTGAACATAAATGACAAAACTCAAAAAACAAAACTTGAATGTTGGATGACTATTGGGGGGGGGAGGGGTGTTAAAAATCTACGCTTATTCTGGGTCCCCTTACACTATTATAAACGAGGATCTTTGGAATGATAAGTGGGGACTAAACATCTTGAACCTGACATCAGCCCTGAAGGATATAGTGGAGAACACATTGATACCATTGGGTTTCGTTGGTTTACTTTTAAATTTAAGAACAGGAATGCCAGAGGCAAATTATATGTTGCTAAAAATGGACCTCCAGTTCTAGGATGGTTTGATCAGGGTAATTTACACATAGTATTAGATCCTAACAGTCAGGAACAAGTCTTAGTTATTGATGAAGGTGCCAAAATGGAAAAATATTTCACTAAGCAATTTTCTAAAGTTTTTCAAGGCAAATTGGGGAAATTGAAAGGTTTTGATCATAGAATTGTGTAAAAGGATAGTGCAATTCCTAAAATCCACAAAGTGCGGAACATTCCTTTCGCTGTGAGAGAGGAAGTTTCCAGAGAACTGGATACCTTGGTTGCTAGTGGGGTCATAGAACCAATTGAAGCTTCAGATTGGATTCCTCCCTTAGTCATAGCCAGGCATAGTAATGGGAAAATTCGGTTGTGTGTTGACTTACGCCATCTCAACAATAACATACTAGTAGACCAATCTCTGCTACCAAAAATAAATGAAATGGTAACATGTGTTAGAGGCGCCAGGTGGTTTTCCACCATCGATTTATCGTCTGCGTACCATCATATCTCCATTGCCAAGGATTCCAGGAAACAAACATCCTTCTTTGGGTGTTTTCAATTTAAGTGCATACCCTTTGGCCTTGCGTCAGCGGCTGCGGTATTTCAGGGACTGATGTTTTAGTTGTTTGGAAAGGAGAGTGGTGTGAAATGTTTTCAGGATGATATCTTGGTTTTTGGTTGCACTAGAGAGGAACATGATGAGAAGTTGATGAAGATTTTGAACTTTCTTGAATCCAAGGGCTTATCGGTGGAGTTAACCAAATGTAAGTTCGTGGAAAACAGTGTTTCTTATCTGGGACACATGATTAGTGTGGAAGGGGTACGCCCGAAAGCCTCACTTGTTAGTGCTATAGTTGAGGCTCCTGCACCCACGAGCAAGGAAGGTGTGAGATCATTCCTTGGCATGGCAGAATATTGTGCTAAGTATATTTCTATGTTTGTGGAGAAGACATTTCATTTAAGGCAACTACTTAAGAACAAAAATACATTTGTTTGGTCCACACGGTGTGAGGAAGATTTTAAAAACATTAAGCTGAACATTGCTAACGCATCTGCTTTGAAGTGTTTTGACCCCATTATCACTACGGATGCAAGTAGCAAGGGAATTGGGGCGGTTTTGACACAACTTGACAAATACAATAATGAGTGTGTGATTGTCTATGCGTCCAGATCACTTTCCCCCGCAGAGGATAAATATCCAAATATTGAAAGGGAAACTTTAGCTTTTGCGTGGGCCTTGAACCATTTCAGGACTTTTGTGTGGGGGAAACCTTGATCACAAAGCGTTAGTCAAAATTTTAACCACTGAGGGAACGGTAAATGCTTCGGCTAGGTTAGCCCGTTTGTCCCTGCACACGCAGGATTTCCAATACAAATTGATGTATGTCCCTGGTAAAGAAAAAGTTGTGGCGGATTCCCTGTCCAGAATGCATACCCATATGAAGGAATGTGAGGGTGAGAAGTGGAATGAGTGTCGGTGGGTTTTGGTGATGAGTGTATTAGAGAATACAGAAGGGATACTATCTTCAGACAGTCAGGTCTGATGTGAGTGAGGATTGGCCGAATTAATGTGATTTGCAGCAGCCCATCAAACCTTTTTGGGAGGATAGATCTGAATTATCCATAGAGAGCAACACATTGTTTAGAGTTCAAAGAGCGATTCCACCTGAAACTTTGCGTGGCAGTGTGATTGAACTTGTGCACAAGGGACATTTCGACATCACTAGAACGAAATCTGTTGTCAAGAAATTATTTTGGTGGCCCGGCATGGACATTGCGGTGGAAAGGTTTGTTAGATAGTGTTCCAATTGTCTGACAGCAGATAAGTCTTTGTAGACTTTAAGACCCACAATGAGTAGATGTTTGATTCCTACTTGGGAGTCAGTAGCTATAGTCATTGTGGGACCGTGGATTGTTCTTAAAAATGTATTTTAGTTCTGATTGATTTAATTTCTCGCTGACCCATTATAAAGTTTTGTGAACAAGGCTGACACGGACATAGTATTAAAATTTCTGGACTAAGTTTTTATTTCTGAAGTATACCAGCCAATATTTTGAGTGACAATGGCGTGCAATTCTGTTCCAGTAAGGCTATGGCGTATTTTTGAGCGGGTAGTTGTGAAACACAAGACCACCTCCTCATTCAATCCCGCTGGCAACGCTATGGTAGAAATGTTTAACCATGTTATCAAGGGCATTATACAATTGGTCATGAAAAGTAAGGAGGATTGAATTGTTCAGTTGAGCAAGATGGTCCGGGCATATCGGGTTACCGTAAACGAAACCATTGGTGGATCACCATTTGTCATGATGAGGGGTAGGAACCCCAGAACACAATTTACTCCAGGAAGGTTATTTACCAGGGGTGTACAAGTGTGGTCTGTTGAAAATGTGCGAAAGGATTTGTTGGATAATCATGAAAAAAGCAAGGAGTATTCTGACAAGAAAAAAGGGTCTGGGCCAGTTAGCATTAAGGTCGGTGATTAGGTCCGAGTTAAGAAGTCTGGTTTGGTGTCTAAAGGCGAGTCAAAATGTTATGATCCTAAAGAAGTTGTTGAAGTGTTATGTAACTCAGTGAGATGAAATATGGTAAGGTTTGGAATATGAAAAGAGTGGCTGTTGGTTTTAGTGATTTTTGGAAGGAATGTGGTAGTGAGTCACAGTTCCAGGAGCAGGTCACAAGTGCAATCAAGTTGTGGGAGGACGATATTGGTACGAATGTCAATCTACAGGAAGGTGGGTGTGTGGTTATTGAGAGTTCAGGTGGACAGGAGGTTATCGAAGAACACGTGGAAGAAAAGGGTAGTGTTTTGGAGTCTGTTGAGGAGGAAGTGGTGAATAGTGAGTGAAGTAATTGTGGGAAGGAACAAACACGTACCGATGTAGTGGACAGTGAGAGTTCTTCGGCACAGATGGTGGAAAGTGAAAAAGGACCAAGAAACAACCCAAATGGTTGGAGGATTATATTCATACTATAGCGTCAGAGCCCGACATAGTTGGCTCTACCAGCCATTAAAGGCCCGCTCCAACGTTAAAGGGAGCGGGCCTTTAATGGCCGGTACAGCCCGCTAGGAGGGCTCTAAGGCTATTAGAACAGTCCGTCCCTAGAGGGCAGAATGTTCGAATTACCCCTCGGGCTCCGAGAGGCCTTTGTTCACAGCAACAGCTGTGAACATAAACAACATTGGAATGTTGCTCTGCGGGCTTCTACCAGCCCGTAGAAGCCCGGAGCACTCCATTGTATTCAATGGAGCGCTCAACATTACAATGTTCTAATAATGTTTATGTTTTATATTAATTTGTAGCATCCCATGTATCTTGTTAAAGTTTGGTGTTGTGGTAACTTCTAGGTTAGTCTGTTTTGTATACATTTATGTTGTTTTTATATGTATAAAGGGGGAATCTTGATGTCATCAGGTTCCAGGTTGTGGAATCTGAGGACATGGGGGGGAGGGGGGGCGGAGGGGAATTCTGGTGCTAATGCGGTGCCATTGAGAGAACGGAGATAACGGGGGCGGAGAACGGAGGTGCGAAGTGTTGATGTGCCTCCAGGCAATTTTTCTACAGAGCAGCAGATGAATTCTTTGGCAGACCTGTCTCTTGTGAAGCCCCTGTCTCTTGTGAAGCCCCTGTCTCTTGTGAAGCCCCGGTTCCTCTGTCGCAAGGCTGACGGGAACTATGGTATTTAACGATGCCAAACAGGTAAGTTGAAACTACCTTAGCAAATGTTCACATGGAACTCATCTTAAGAGACAATTATTCATTCACAGACTTTTCTGTACAGAATCAATCAATTGGAGAACTTTTTAAAATGACATCAGTACTCCTCAAGGGTAGAGAAGTCACAGAGAGGAAAGAGTCAAGGTAGCCAGTATTCACTGCCGTTCAGCTGAACCGAGTTTATTTAGGACAAAGAATAGTAATTTGGGTAAATAAATGTGAGTGTTTCTCAAGGAAAGGGAGTGTACCCCAGGTGAAAAGACAAACCAAACCAAGTTGAAGACAAGAAAGTGGGGTGCAGGCATAAACAAATGTGGTATATTGGTTGCTTTACAACAAAAGACAGCAGTTTTTTTCTTTTCAGTGCAATTCGGGACACAACACAGTAAATCAATGTATCACATTTCAAAGAAACCACCTGTCTGTGTACTTTTGTCAAACAGGTCAGATGAAACAGCGTTTATTGGAGCTCCCAAGCATGGAGGACACAGACAGCGACTGACGTCCAATGTAGGAGTGAGTGAATGTAGAACAACATTAGAAAAGCAGCATGCAGGAACCAATGACAGGCAGGATGGAGCAGGCAGTGATTCCATGACCACAACACAGAGACGAAGGAGAGCTCACCTGAACCTGCAAGGACTTACTGGCACCAACGAGAACTTGCTAATGTAATTACTACAGGAGCCGTGCTCACTCAGAGGGCTTCTGCTCTGAAGAGCACTCCTCTCGCTTTAGTTGCAACAGCAAAACACTTCCTACATGCCCCTCCAGGGTCGTTGAGGGGCTTGCACAGAGCTCCCAGGCCCCCCCTAGGGGCTGTCGTAGTCTCCCCTCTATGAGGGTCTTGGACAGGGCCGGACTGGGAACAGAAACCGGCCCTGGCAAACTGCTCGGCCGCTCCCCCCTGGGAGGGGAGGGGGGGTGCGGCCGAGCTGTTTGCTGGGGCCGGTGTCGGCCGATTTTGTTACAGGGGGTCGATATTGCCGACCCCCGGTAACTAAAACGGCCCCCCAGGGGCCGAAAACCGGCCCCCACCCTTGTGGCCCACCGGGGAAACTCCCTGTGCCCGTTACGGCCAGTCCGACCCTGGTCTTGGACCAGTGACAGGGAGAGTCTTTCTATGACCTAGTCAGCTCTTCAAGGCGTCCATAACAGGCGCCCTGGGACTCAGTGGCAGCCATATTGAATGATTCTAATATTTCTGGCTGTAGAACCAGTGCACATGAAGGCAGCTGCTGCCCCGAGCCTGCCCGTTGCTACCCATGGCCTCCTCTCGCTACCCCCAGGGGCATATTCACAAGGAGCTATCGCCGAATTAACGGCACTTTATCGCAGCCAAAGTCGTGATAAATTTACCTCACCAATCACAAGCCGGTGTTAACAGCCCACAGCACCAGTTTACCCGCGATAGCAGCCGCAAAAAACATCGCCACAGAGGACCCCCACAAATATCGCTAATGAGATGCAGAGTAGGCGTTCCCGTGCCAAAAGTCGAGACAACATCACACCTCAACAATCACAACAACCAGCCACATCGGCGATAAAAACACAAAACAGGCGATAAGGCGCGTTAGCACCAGGAAATTTACACCTGCTCTGACCTGGTGTAAAGTCGGACGGCAGCCAGCACCACAAAAGGGAGCACAGCCCAGGGCCACATCCAAAGGGCAACAGATGCCATGGAGCCACCCATCATGTGGCCCGGACACCCAAGAGGGCCACAACACCCACCTCCACCACCCCAGGACCCCAACCCACACCTGGAACACCCCCTCCCCCCCCGGACCACCACAGACGCAGCGCAGACAAAGACAGCGGAACCCCAGGAAACGTACCAGCCGCACAGACCCAACATCTGACAATGTCACCTTCCACTACAGGCTGAAAGGGACAACCAACCTACGCATCCTGACCATCATCGCCTAACAGGCCTACGGCAACAACACAGCGGACAACCAACATCCCACCCTACACAAAGCTGATGGCATGGCCGCACCTGTTGGCCCCTGGGACCCCCTGACCAACACCCACCAGAGTCGGAGGAGTCTCACAGCCAGCCACATCCAAGTCCCCCACACCTGTCCTGGACATCACCATCACCCTGGTACCCCAGTCCCCATACGCACAACACAATGTGCAGGATCCGCTGGAGACCAAGCAAGGACCATACGCCCAAGCAGGATGCACGCACGTGTTGGGGGCAATACACAGCACACATGTACTACCTGTGCCCCCAGGTGACACAGCACACAATCACTGCAACAGGAAGCACACGTCTCACATCAATGTGCAGGCAACAACAGAACACCGTGGAACACCCAACAATGTTGCCTTCAAATACACAGCCAGTGTGCATGATACCTTCATCCTCAGACAGTCCATCATCAACCAGCATTCCCAGGATGGCAACAAGGCAAATGCACAGCCCCTTGGCAATATCCAAATGAACACCCCACACACCTCAACTCCACAACCATGCAACTCACAACGCTGGCAATGCACACGTCACAAAATCACATACAACAGGCACAACAACATGCCCACTCACCAGACACGACAGAACAACTTACAATGTCCACATGGGCAAGCCCTGAACATGAGCCAGCAACGGCATGGCACCTCAGCCACATAATAGCCGAATGTGGGGAGAGGTGGCAACCAGGCATGTGTGAAGGATGCAGTAGAACCATGATTGGGAAAGTACACAATGCCAAGAGTGCCGGAGATGTGCTGGACACCTCACAGTATGCAGAACACACCCATATCCATGGCGACATACACCGCTTGTGTATGGAGTGTAGTGGACAGTGGACGCCACCATGTCACCCCAGCCAGTGGGGGACCTTGCGGAAATGTTGCCTGTTACGCCCCCCCTAAGCGTCAGCGGAGTGGGATGGCCCGGCGTACGCCATGCCAGCGTAGGGGTGTGAATAAAAAGCACATAGGCCTGGGCGTGGTGCTCTTCCGGAAAGACCCACATCTCTGCCAGGGCGGCGCCTCCCATCCCGCCACGAGGCCGACGCCATCCTTGTGAGCGGAGTTGCCTGCGATGCTGTGCGCCTGCCGGAACCCGGCACGCTGGACCACAAACCCGTCAGGCCAGCCCCTGCGCAGCCAGGCCACACTGATCACCTTCCGACACCGGCGTGTGTCAAAGAGGGCCCACCACGTGCCGGCACAAGCCCCAAGCCCGAGGCCTGCGACCTTGGCAGCCACCTCAGACCATCACGGCCTCCACGACACAGGCCCGCTTTATTCCTTTTTCGTTTACGTACTCTACTGCCGCCCCCGGCCTACTCCTCGGACCAGTAGGTCCCATATGTGAAACTGTGTCCTGAGTCATGAATGGCAGTGACCCCAAATCCGGGCCAGCGGCCACAGCACCAGACCCCCCGATCAGTGAGGCATAGTTCCATATGGGCATCTTGTGACACGTGGTGCCACTAACCCTGTTCAACGTCAGCCGGCTACACGTGGTGCCACTAACCCTGTTCAACGTCAGCCGGCTACATGTGGTGCCACTAACCCTGTTCAGCGTCAGCCGGCTACACGTGGTGCCACTAACCCTGTTCAATGCCAGCCGGCTACACGTGGATGAGGGACCAGGACTACCCTGCTGACCAGTAGGTCACACATCCAGCACCTAGTCGCAAAGCACGAATGGCGGAGTCCACACCAGTGGTCGCACGGAGAGGTGTAAGAGGAAGATGCGGCTCAGTCCGGACGAATGCCGGGTCACATACACGGAGGTGACCTTAACACGTGGTGCCACTGAACCTGAACTACGCAGGCCAGTGGGGCCATCCAACCTATGCCGGCGACACTCGGTGAATGGGCCGTGCTGACCACTGCCTCAGGCCTACACCACGGTCAGGTAGGTCAACTGAGTCTTGATTACATCATGGCAGTGAACATTATTTAAGACAGAGAACAATTCACTATACACCCTCCGATGTTGTGGCAACAAGTCTGTGCATGGCATCACAACCACACGTGTCTGTGGGCCTACGCGGACCACTGCCCTCGGCCTACGCTGCGCACAAGTGGGATCACAGATTTGGAACTGAACATCGGTAATTCAAAAGGCAGAATACATTTCTTCGCACGCACGGAGGGGCGTAAGAGGATGACACGTTGCAGTCCGGAGGGAACAGGATCAGCGTCACAGAGGTGATTGAACACTACCGACAACTGCCACTGTGTCACTAACTCTGTGCCTCGCGAGCCAATGACCCGTGGCTGTGGGCCACTGCTGACCGCTGCATCCAGCCTACACTGCGGTCCAGTAGGTCACAGAGCCTTGATTTAGCATTCTTGGAGTTCACATATGTGTACCGGCATCATTGCAGACTGCATCCCCTCACAGCACCTGTGCCACTAAGTTTGTTCCCCGACATTCATGGACACTCACTGGTCGTACATTGGTGGCGTTTGAGTCTATGGACTAGGGGCTAGTTTTCATCCTCATGTAGCTGATCCCGAATTGTTGGTGCAAACGAGGGTTGCGCTTTCCACTCCTCCATTTGCTGCTTCCAGATAACATCAGACCTTCCTCATCATGCCCTGGAGGACACCTTCCACTGTCCCCCACAACCCTCCGCACATACACCTCGGACATTGATGGGGACCCGCTCAGGTCGCATGGCACATCTGACTGCACCGCAAGTCACCGTCCCGTGGCTGGGTGCCTGTGCCGGCCGCAGTGCTTCCGGGGCCACTAACTCTGTGCTGCTCAGGCCTGGGACCCCTTCTTCTGAGACATTGAATGGCCTCTGTAGCGATGGACTTGGGGTCATCAACGCCATGTGTCTGTGGCCCTGCGCTGTCCGCCTCCTCTGGCCCCAACTGCGGGCCACCAGGGCCCACACATGGTATCGAGTCTTGACCGGCCCGGACGTCGCATCACCGCAGGAGGCACACGCCACCACCGCAAGGACCACCTCCAACCGTCATCTGCCAGAGTCGAAAGGGTGGTCCTGACAGACCTACAGAGTTGCTCAGACCTGTCGTGGATGCCATCATCGGCCTGCTACCCTGCTCAGCACTCCAGGTGCCAGTGACTCAGTGCACCGCAAGCCATTGTCCGTTACTGATTGAGTTTTGTGCTGTTGTGAGGTTGCGCAGCAATGTCTCCCCATGCAGTGGGGAAGATCTGGGACTATGATGAGGAGGATGTGTCAAGTGTGCAGACGGGAGAAGGCACAGACAATGGGAGGGCAGGAGGCAACAGCCCCTAAGCAGGAATGCAGACTGGTGGTGGTAGTCAAGCTACACACCCGGATCTATTACTGGGTATTGGGCTGTGGACTGCGGACGCAACTGTCACCTTAGGCAGTGTGGGGGACCTGGGACGTTGATGAGGAAGTTGATGCAGGTGTAACACACCCCACTGCATGTGCATCAGGCCTAACCGGAAGGGACACAATCCTAGCAATTTCTTCACATGAGCGCGCTCTTCTCTAGTGCCCCTACCTCAGTGCACTGCAACTCACGGAACCTCCTGACTGAATATTGGGTGACCTCTGTCCTTACTCCGGATCCCTCCATGTTGCTCTGCAGTTGACTCTGTTATGCTGGTGTTTTCTGTTTCCATTACACTGGTGCCCACTGTTCAGGTTGTTGCCAGCACCAAGCACTCCGTGCGGGCTGGCTTATACTCACCCCACACACATCCAGCACAGGCATCACTGTACATGTGGCCCTGCCAATAAAGGGGCCGGGCGCACGTGCCCGTAGCCAGTTCAACATGATATGTGCATGTGTCCCTGTGGTCTTGTTGTATGCATGGGGGCCCTGGGCCCTACGACATTACATTGTGCTGTGTACAGCGGACGCAGACATGTCACCGCAGGCAGCGGGCTAGAACCTGGACATGTAGCTTTGTCGTCACCCACTCAATTCGTAAGGCGAGTGGACTGTGCCGTCGTACCCTGAGCCAACGTGGGTGTGTAACTGATATGTGTGTGCCCCTGGGCGTGGTTCTGTACTGGGTATGTGCATCTGCATGTGTCTCTATGGCAGTGTGGGTCTCCTTTGTGGGGTGTAGGTGGTCCCTGAAGGGTATTGGACACCCACGTATGTGTTCTAGTTCGCATTCCATGGGTTGGGCAACACCTGCACCTGTTGGGCCACCTCCTTTTGGCGTTCTGACACCTGGCATTGGGGTGCCATGTGTGGGTGGGTGAAGTGTTGTGAGCCAGCCGTGATTGCGGGTGCTTCATGCTGTGTGGTCTGTTGCAGGGGCTGGGTTCTCCTCTGAGTAGCTTGTCTGTCCTGGTCCTGGTGGTGGGTTGTGTGGGATGTCCATGGGCTGTTGTAGGGCGTCGGTGTCGAAGGTGTGGTGTTTGTCTCCGGCATCACTGATGGGTTGTCTGTTCTGACCTGCTGGAGGTGTTGTTTGTCCCTCTGCATTGTGAAGGGGAGGTGCATGTTGGCATTGTGTTGACGCCTTGTTCTTGTCAACATGCAGACTGTGTGACAATGTACATTGTGACTGTTTGGGCGGTGGTGGCTATTTGAGTTGGGACAGTGTACATTTGGCCTACATGGCTGATGTGGGGTTGTAGCCGTAGATATGCATCTCACAGTTCCCTGCTCTGTCCAATGTGATTGTTCTGTTTCTGCGCCTGGGCGGAACCAGTTGTGTCCCCTGTTCTGCAGTGTGGGTGTTGCACTTTGTGCCACATTGTCATGGTATGTGCTGTGATTGCTATGTGTGTGTGCTGCAGTGTGCCAAGGGGATGGGGGACATGTCCCTGGGTAATTGTGGGTGTGCAGTGTGCTACACCTCATTGTGCATGTGTGCCATTGTGCCCATCACCCACCGTCCCCCCAGTCCCTGTTGGATCCTCACCCTGTTGTTGTTGTGTCAGGTCCTGTCGAGCTGTGTCCGTACTCCATACTCCTTACACCGTCTCCACACTGATGACTGTGGCCTGGATTTCCTCCAGCTCCTCCTGTGGCGCTGGACTGCCACCTCCTGTCGCCATTGCTGCCTTCCTGTTGGCAGCGGATTTGTGCCTGGTTTAGGTTGTCATGTCCTGGCGGAGCCTCTTGGCCTCCTGGATTGGCCTCCTCGGCACTCCGACTGCATTCCAGGTGGTCTGCTTGTGGGTCAGTTGCTGGTAGTGTTCTATCACCTCCGTGACGCTGGTCTTGTTTTCCTGCGGTCTGCACCCCGTCTTCCTCTCCCTTTTCTCCTTGGCCTTCCCCGACCCAGTTGTTCCTTGCTGGTGGTCTGTGGGGGTTGTGGGGTTCACGTTGACCTCTGCGCTGGGTCAGGGTGCATCCATGTTGCTACGTGCTTTGGCTTGTTTCTGGTGTGTTGTTTCTGTGGTTTTTATGGTGCAATTTCCCACCAGACGCGTGGGATTTGCGGGCCTGTGGCTGCTTTTCGCAGCTTTTTTTACCGCGATTGGCCTCATCGCATGATTTCTCGTGTTCGCGTTTCGCCTTTTTTCGGCGTGGCGTTGATTTTCACGCAGACATTTGACGCGTTATCTGGTGACTATCGCATGGTACCGCCTTGTTGTGAATTCCACGTTGACACGGGGTTATTTTCCCGAGATAGGCTGCGCTATTGAAAGTTGCGTTACGCTACTCTTGCGGTAATTATCACACAATCTTGTGAATATACCCCCTAGTCTTATGGTGCATGAAGGCGGATGCTACCCGAACCTTTCCTTTGGTACCCATGGCGATCCTCTTGCTACCCCTAGTCTCTAGGGTACACGGGGGCAGCTGGAGGGCCAGCCCAGAAAGAAGCAGAGCCCTAACTCCCCTCCCCCCCACCCCCCCCCCGTCTCTCCATGTTCCATTCCTTCCCCCTTCACCCAGACCCACAGCAATGTATAATACATTGGGGCTGTTCAGGGATGAAGGGGGTGGGGGGGGGGGGGTACAAGGAGACAACCTAAGGAAACCATCGGTTCTTAGAGGCAAACATTAGATTTTAGTGACTCCGCGTTGATGCCACAGAGCACTCGGCGTAAACTGAATTGTTACCGGATGATTGCTCCAAATGACCAAATGTTAAAAGAAACAACATTACCGTAACCGTGGGGGGTCATGTGAAAAATGCCTGAAGGGTCAGTGGAGCCGGATGGAAGTGGGCGTCATCATCACCTCATAATTACGCACAGATTTTCGAGGCAAATGTATTAACACACTGAGCTATCTGCCCGCCTTTGCCCTGCTGGGATGTGAGGAAAGGACGGCTCCTGCTGCGAAGCGCTTGGCGCGCTAATGGGGTCTAGATGTTTTCGGTCCTGTAAATGGGGAGCTCGTGAAAAGGGCTTTTACACGTCGCCAATGGCTTAAATTGGAATCCGAGCATTTCCAGAGTCACATTGTGTGAGAAAATCCCATAGAAAAGAAGGTGCTAATGCAGTAAGAAAACTCTCCCCGCGCTATCTTTCTGCAGTCTTCAGAATTAATAGAAGGGATGTGAACGGCCCAGCTCTGAGAAGAGCCGAGCCATTGATAGGAAACTCTATTCAGGGCTTAAGAAACCCTCTTCTATTCTTCCACTGAATGTGGAAAAATACTATACTGAAGAGATATGGCGTGCGAGGGAGTCGGGCGTTGCATGCACGAGGGCTCTCTTCCAGGGAACGGAAGGGACTTCTGGGTGCTATGTAGTGGTTGCTGGTGATCTGCTGGGCGCAATACTTGTCCAAACTGCTGCAAAGGGAGCCGAGCTTCTTCCAGGAGGGCTGGGGGACTTCTCCTCTGAGAAAAGTTTGAAAACAATGGGGTAAATTGGGAACTTTAATGCATAATCTCACATAACATTTCTAAAAATCTATAAGCTCTGAAAGCGCACTCCTTAAATATTCAAGTCCTTTCCTGGGGCCGTATTATGGAAAGTGCCCTGGGATTGCAATGGGCATGTGCGCCCGCTTTGTGCGCCCCTGGGACACTTTGGTATTACAGAAAGGGCTGCAGACGCTTGTGCAGCCCCTTCTGTAGTACCGCTAGTGCTGGCGCATGTATAGCACAAGCGCTATCACCAGAGGGTGTGCCCTCGCTTGCATGGGGGCGTGGCCCCATGCAAATGAGGTAATTCCTTTGGCTCTGTTCCCGCACTGTATTAAAGATGCGGGCGCAGAGGCTGTGAGGAGGCACACTGTACTATCAGTGCGACCCCTGATGGCAGCCTTCTGGAGCGGAGAAAGGGGGTCCTATGGACCCCCCCACACGTCCCCTTGCAGGCGAGTGCAGTCACTCACTGCAGCCGTCTGCAAGGGGATCGCTCTACCCTCTTAAAAGTGCAAGCGGGTTACCGCCTGCACAGTGAAACACGGAGCGGCTGCTTCAAAGCCGCTCTGTATTTCACTTGAATGCGCTGCCTCCTGGGCAGCACAACTTGCGGCTGCCCTGAGCACAGCGCATTCAGGGCCTCATTTGTAAAGAATTGTTGTAGGGTAACGCTGGAAGTCATTTTGCTACCCTGCCCTATGCCAATTTGAAAGACAGGAATGCACCGTATTTACAAGATACGGTGCATTCCTGTCCTCTCAGCCAGTGCACAACTTGCAGACGAGTGCCAATGCAGGCACCCTTGCACCATGGTGCAAGGGTGTCTGTGTTGTTAGCATGATTGTTTTTGTGCAGGAAGGGACACCTTCCTGCACAAAAGCAATCACAAGAAGCGTTTTCCTCATTCTATGTACACGTGGAAAGAGGAAAAAATGAGGAGAAATGTAAACATTTCTCCTCGTTATTCCTGCTCTGGGGAGGCATTCGTTTTTGGCACTGCTGCAGGGTTATGTGATGTTGTAAATCTGGGGCAGAGTCAAAATCCATGGGTGTTGAGTGGTAACACCGACAGCAACTCCCATAGAATGCCTTCTTGATGCAGAGCAAGGCAAGGCAGCGGTTCGCGCTGCTTTGTCTTACTCCATATCTATGAGGACATGCAGAGCCACGCAGGGTGGCTTTGTGTCGCCTCATGGATATGATTGAGAGGCCTGCGCCACCGGAACATCATAAAAAGTGACGCTCCTGCAACGCAGGCCTATTGTAAATTGGGGCCTCAATATAACACGCCGCACTCTCCTTGATTGCGCAGGGCGCACCTTTTGAAAGGTGTGCCTGGCGCAAACAAAGAGAGCGCGCCGTATTCTGTAATATAGCCTCTGGTGTGCCAAGCCGAAGAAAATTATTGCCACCAAGCGTTGACTTAATTTTTTTCCAACATGTAATATCAGTGCCCCTATATGTCAAAACTTACCTCAATTTTTACCGGGTCAGTAATTTGTAATGGGAGGTCACTATACATCGAGGGTTCCCCCTCATGGCAACATGACTCACAAGATCCCAGTGCAAGAATGTTGCCATTGATGCTTTCTATTTACCATAGGCGACCCTTATGCCATACATTACCTCTGGTATGTCAGAGCCGGGAGTTAGTTATGGTTGCCCTTTCCGATATAACACATTTGTGCTCCTGTCACGTGGCTGATAGGGACATTGTCGACATCGCTAAGTTAGCATGAGCCCGGGAACCATGATGCTGCTTTTGCGCACATAACTACATGGCTTTATTTTTTGCAACGCTCTATTTGTACCTTTCACATGAGAACTGTCTGCTTGGTTCGTTCTCTGCCTGCTCCTGGAGTTTAGTCTGAACACAATGTGCAAGGTCTATAAACAATGCCCCTTGTTATTCTGTTCTGGTCAGTCCCTAGCACCTAGACAAAACATGCTAACAACAGCTGCTGCTGAAAACTCCTACTTTGATATTATGGGGATGCATGTTTAGGTAACACACACTTGGAGAGGGAGCTTTCCAGGGAGAAGAGCAACATGCACCTGTGATGTAGAAATACGATCTATGTCCTGAGATATGGTGTCTGCTGACAAAGCCCAGAGATCTTCTAATATATAATAATACTTCTGCTTACCAAGGGGTGGGTGGTTAGCCCTTATAGTCCTTTATCCACTGTCTTTATATGATGACATCTCCCTTTATCATATATGGCCTTGCTGCAATGCTAACTGTGTTAGTTTTATGTATTTTTCTGCTGGTTGTGGCTCTTATACTGCATTTTAGAGCACAATAGTTAAAATAAACATTTTAAACTATATTCGTGTTTCGGTCAGCTCTTATTGTGGAAAGGTGCGAGAGTGTGAGCGAAAAGGTGTGTCTTGTTACCGCGATTCCTGAGAGATCCAGGAGTGTTTTGTTCTGGAGTGTCTAATCATTTGCTTCTTCATGTGTGTAGGAGAGCGTTTGAGACACTATAGCTAGTCGGTCCTGGGTTCGTGGGCACTAAGGTGATGGGAAGGCTTAGCCCCTATGCACCGAGGTCCCGTATTCCTGTGCATAGTTTTGTGTATGTGTAGAATCCCTGCAACACTCCCTTATGCCAAGGTTTGCCTCCAATGTGTCAGTTCCAAATAAGCCAAGCATTTTCTCCAGTGATGCCAAGAATTACCTAGAGTACATTAGCTACAGCATGTTGCCACGGGTGCCCCCTGTGGCAAGTATCACCTCTTGTATGCCAGGGCCAGTATTTGGACGTGGGTTCCTCTTATGCCAATAATTGCCTCCAGCATGCCCGTTCCAGTTTTATGCCCTAGGTGCCCCTGCACCAATAACAACAGACTTGCAGGTATTGCAGTACATTCTTACACGACTGCATTCTCTCACTCCCACTAATTCTTACTCACTGACACTTACTTCTCCCACTCATTCATTCTCACTCACTCACTCTTACACTTACTTTTTACTCTCACTTCTTCATTCTCACTCTCACCCTCTTTCTCTCACTCATTCATTCTTTTTCACTCCTTCACACTCATTTGCCCTCACTCTTACTCTTCTCACTCAGTCTCACTTATTCTCACTCACTCAGCCTCACTCATTCTCACTCACAGTTACGTTCACTCATTCTAGCTCATTCTTCATCACCCTCCCTCACGCTCCCCCACTCTCCCTCACACTCATTCTTATTCACTCTCGCTCACTCATTCTCACTCACTCTTACCCTTTAGTAACTGAGGCTTTGGCAGCTGTGGCTGAACCAGCCATCATAGAGATGCCCCTGCCTGCCTCAGGCTGCTTGAACCTTGCTCCAAGTGAGGGACATACAGTTTGTATTACACTAATAGTGTAAAAAGTTAATTATGTTCAATTAGTGTAATAAAAATGAGGCAGAAAAGAGGGGGGGGGCATCGCTCAGGCGGGCGAGCGGCTCCTGATGCCATGTATGATGTATGATGTATGATGTGTCTAGGGGACATTTGTAGGTCAAAGAGAAGGACATCCCACAAGAAATTATATTAACTTGATCTAACATTGATCACGGTGACGTGTTGTGATGACAGGGGACAGGCCGAGGTGTATAGTGAGAGGCGATGACAAATTAAGGGAGGAAGGGAGGACACAGTCTGGGTGCATCAGGATAATTGACCAAAATGCGAGGGGTACCCGAAGCCCAAAAACAGAGAGATCTCCCCAATATTCTGTGGGGGCCACAGCATCCTCCGAAGGATGACGAGGTTCCAAAGAGAAACATTTAAGAACTTACATTCCTTTACCTGTTGAATGAATTATGAAAATGTTTTATATAACGCACAGATGTCATTTTTTTATTATTAAACATATATATGTCGTGACATTTATAACTATACTAACAGTACAGAAATAGGTACACACGCATTAAAAAATTGTGGGCAAACAATTAAAACAGGTAACAATATTCCCAATAATTTAAAGACCCTACAATCTAGTAAATGTAAAAAAGATTAAGCAGAAGCATTTTCGTTTTGCTTAAAAGACGTGCCACACGGGCATCAGATAGTGGCCCACTCTTATGGACAATAAAACATCACAACATACACCCGGAGTTCCACTGGTCTTACTTCATCTTGTCAAATTAGGGTAAAAGTCACTAATGAATGTACAGGGAAAAGGACTACTGTAGAGACTGGGGGCCGAGGGGCAGGGCTTTCAGGTGTCTTCTCCTTGCCATCCGTGTCGCCAGGATATAGCTTGCCACAGAGTTATATTTTACCGGATTGTCCATTCTAGGATGAAGCGTAGGTGCTTTTGAACAGGTTACAGTCGAGAACTGCTGAAACAGCGGCAAGAGACATTTAAAATGTGAGCTCTTAGTTATTGTGCAAAACAACAGGAACTACATTAATGTCTCCAGGGGCCGCATTACAGAAAAGGAGCATGTTCATTGTTTGCGCCGGGCGCACCTTTTGAAAAGCAAACAATGAAAATACGCTCTATTATGATGGATGCGCTGCCCCCAGCCGCTCCGTGTTTCCACAGTGCAGGTAGTAACCCGCCTAAACTTTTAAAGGGAATTAGAGATCTCCTTGCAGGCAGGTGCAGTCAGTGACTGCATCCGCATGAAAGGGAATGTCTTGGGGTCCATGGGACCTCCTTTCACTCCTCCAGAGGGCTGCTCTCACTGTGAGTGCGCCCCTGAGAGCTTCCTCTGCGCCCGCATCTGTAATACGGCACGGGCGCAGAAGCACAGGGATTCCCTCATTTGCATGGGGAACGCCCCCTGAAGATACCACTGGAGCTTTATGTGTGCCAGCGCTATCGGTATTACAAAAGGGGCGGCACAAGCGTCTGTGGCCCCTTCTGTAATACCAAAGTGCCCCGGATCTGCGCAAAGCGGACGCAAATGCCCGGTGCACCCCAAAGCTCTTTCTGATAAACAGCCCCAGGCCTCCAAACCCGCAGTCACAGAGGTCAGAGTTAGAATGGTTAGTAGCAAATTTAGGACCTGACTTAGATTTTGGTGGATGGGGTACTTCGTCACAACGGTGACGGATATCCCACCTGTCGAAATATAAATTCCATAGGATATTATGGGATTTATGTTTCGGCGGACAGGATATCCGTCACCGTTGTGATGGAGTAACCCATCCGCCAATATCTAAATCAGGCCCTCAGCCAGGTAGGATCTGATGTAGGGGTGGGCAGAAAACTCCGCTCCGCCAGCGTAGCGGATAAAGCCAGCCACCCCCGCTCCCCTGCCCCTGCTTCTGAAAGCAGCCAGGCCGGGGAGAGCCTCCCTGGGCCCCGGT